>NW_019014654.1:1758484-1781704 GCF_000150535.2 Carica papaya | reverse complement strand
ATTTTCACTTGTTTATTCCATGTTCACAACAAATTTCATATTCCTTTCATGTGCTTATTACATGTTTAATGTAACCATTTTTGAACCCGATAGGGATTCCACAACTTATCTTGTCTGAAGGGTTATATTTGGCTCGAAGGCTCATATCCGACCCAAAGGCTCACATCCGAACTTGACTTTCGGATCATCCTCTTAAGTCATGACCCATTTTAACCCTCTTTGCTAGTACCAAGGTAAAGTGAAGGGTCAAACCCGCATGTATTCACCAATTATTTTATTTTTTCATACATCATGCTCTTCATAAATAAACAACGATCAATCACCACAGAGATTTATACATCAAATCATCATGTTCATTAATACCATGACTTACATTTATATAAACAAACATCATTCTTATAGGAGTTCATGCATCATAGTCATATAGTATAACTACCATGTATCATACCTCACATAATCATATTTAATCAATTAGTTACCAAACAAGAACATAAGTTCATGCATCAAAATTATAGATATCCCAAATTAATTTCATTAGAAAGTACTCTTACAAATGTAAGAGTAAATACCAAAGAATCCCTTACCGAAACTGAGTCAATTTTTCTTTTGGGATGGGAGAAAAGAACTTCTAACACTCTTTCGTCAAGCTCTTTAAACTCCTACTTTTTATCCTTCTTTCTTGCTTCTTTCTCTCTTTAAGATTTCCTCTTTCTCACTCTAAAATCTCTCTCTAGAAAATGAAAATGGAAGAAGAAATGAAGTGTTGGAAAACAACAAAAAATAGAGCCTTTAAATAGGCATGGAAGAAGCTTGGATGTGTGCCACATGGCAAGCATCCAAGAAGGGCAACTGGTGGTGGGTAACCATGGGACCCACAAGGCATGGGGGAAACATGGTGGCAGTATGGGGAAGATCTTCTCCTCTTTTCTGTGTTCCTTTCTTTTCTTTTTTTTCTATCTCTCATATTATTTTATTTTATCTTTTTGAAAATTCATAATTATAGATTAAAGATAAAATCAAAAATAAAAATTTTAAATAAACAAATAGCAAATTTAATAAAATAAAACATGGTAAAAATTTAAAATGCAAAAATATTAATAATTTAAAATACAGAGAAATTAATTATCGATAGAAATTTAAAATAGTCATTAGGCTTAAATTAATAGAGTTTTGACCATAAGCTAAAGCGCAAAGATTCGAGATGTTATATGATTTCTGGTGAGGGAATTTTTGTTGATCATTCCAAGGTCAAGGCTATCATTAATTGGAGCTAACCGACCAATATCATAGAAATTCACAGCTTCTTGGGACTGGCAAGATATTATTGGCGTTTGATCAAGGATTTTTTCTGTATTGCTGCACCCTTAACCAATCTCACCATAAAGGGATTTTTCTTCAATTGGGATGAAAAGTGCGAGGAAAGTTTTATCGAACTCAAGCGTCGACTCACCATTGCTTCAGTACTGATCCTCGCTGTTAACACTAGACGATTTTAGATTTTTTGTGATGTGTTGCATGTTGGTATAGGATGTGTAACACACCAAAACCTTTACACTTAATTGTAATGTGAACTCCCATTTATTCGGGCCCTAACGCCATTTCAAACTCCTTAATATTTCATATTTTAATTTTTCGGATAAATATCATATTTTGTATTTTTAAATTTCGTACTTTATTTGATTGAATAATTCTTAATGTTAATTATTTTATTTTGTCGTAGCAAAAAAATTATATTTTTATCTATTTAAATAAATTTTAGAAAAAACAAAGAAAAAAACAGAAAATGCCACGTGAACACCTACGAGAAAGGTCCCGCTTGCGCGAGCTCCGCACGCCGCCCGCATGTGCGTTACCTCATGCAATGCACACTGCCCCCTTGGGTGTCGTGCACCGCCTCAGGCAGCACACTGCCGTCACCTGGGCAGCGTGTCACCGTCGTTTGGGTGGTGCGCCTCCATTTTTCGTGTCGCTGTCACATCATGTCACCCATCCATCGGTCACATTACATCTTTCCCATCGACTTTCTCTCTCATCACCGGATTTTGTCAATTGGCGCAAATCCAACGATCCCCATTTTTTATAAATAAGAACTTTGTATCTCCATTTCCTCATCACTTCCATTCCATTCTTCCATCCTCTAAGAGTTTTAGAGAGAGAGGGAGATGAGAATACGAAGAAAAGGCATAGAAAACATCAAAGTTTCAATAAGGAATTTAATATTTACTTTCAAACATCATAAGGAGTATTTCTATAGTAAAAATTGATAAAGTTTAAATTAATGATTTCATGATTTAGTTTTATGCCTAAACAAAGAAATTTTACATGTTAATGCATGTTTTATGATTGTTTATGTACTTGTTAATTTGCATGTATAGTTTAAATGATTTAATGGTTGAGATAAATATTGGTATGTGTTGCAAATGACGGTGGAAAAATGATTAAGCATGTAATGACATATAAACATGAGGAATATGTATTGGTATTGGCATGTATAATTCATAAAGTGTTTCATTGGACTTTTTATCTCTGAAGAGTTTCTATTTCTCCCCCCATATGGTTTGAAAAGACGTGAGAGGACCACTCCCTATAGATGACAGTGTACCATTTGATGAGAGCAGTGACTCGATATGATTGTCGAGGTCACTTTTGGTGAAGTACGACTGTGGTCATAGATCGTGTCATGGTTTGGCAAGCCATAAATATGTTGTTGGTTTAGCAAGCCATAAATGTGTTGTTGGTTTAACAAGCCACAAATTGCTGTTATAAATGAAATTAATTGGTCATTCCATATGGATAGTCAAAAATCCGTATTGCCCTCAATAGATGGAAGTCAGAATGACTTCACGAAGAATAACACGAAAAACAGTGCATATTATGATTTATTTGATTTTTCCTATTTTCAGCATGATATATTTGATTGATATGATATGACTGTGATATGATGGATTTGATGATTTCTTTAATAAAATAAATTATTTTCATAAAGAACCTTAACATGACTCTTGATGGTAAGTAATGAAGATACCTTTAATTACCTTTAAAATCTTATGAAGTTATTTAAATACTGTTTTTCTTATTGAGTATATGAAACTCATCCTTTTCCATGCCTCCCTCTAGATGAGGAAGATAGTGAGGAACCGATTGCTAACTTACCCCTTGAAGTGTTTGAGGATCTCATGGATCCACAAACTTTTATGAGTGCATTACTTGCCTTACACTCTAATGAGTCCTTTTACATAATGATAGAAGTGGTCCTTTTTGTATTTTGATCTTTTGTAATAAATTGCTCTGCTGCATACATTTAACTACTATGCACTCGTAATCTGTTTCTGTATCTGGCACTCCTATGCCTTAATTAGCAATTGGATTTTACAAATGGTATCAGAGTAGTTACCGGAACAATCCCTCATACCTGAGGTTGTAGCTAAGAAGAACCCTTATAAGATACTTAGGAAATATATCACCTTGCGAAAACTAGACCACCAACTCGTGTCTTTTTTTTCTTTTGTAGGAATGACGCGAGGAAGACCTTCAATAAAGCATACTGAAAGACTTAAGGCCCAGGATCATTCGACCAGGGCCAAGTTGACCGAACTCTTCCGAGGCATCTAAGGTCTAACCACAGTCGTAGGACAAAACTAAGCCAACAATGACAACATCTTCCTGCCCCTAACTACCGGCCAGTTTAAAGGTCTATCTCCTACAATATAGTAGAATTTAGGAAACTTAACCCACCCCACTTTGAAGGAGGCCTCGACTCCTTAGTAGCTGAAGTCTGGATCCTGCAGATAGAGAAACTTTTCTGTCTTAGACCTAACCGAGGAGAAAAAAGCTCCCTAGCAGTCTTCATACTAATCGGTGAAGCCGAACATTGGTGGTGGCTTAAAAAAAAAGTCCTACCTACCCTTACCACTTATGAGGTTTTCATGGATGCATTCTTTGAAAATTTCTTCCCAGTCTATGTCTGAGAAAAGAAACAGGAAGAATTTCAAGACCTCCGAGGGATATTTGACGGTTGCCCAATATGCAGTCTGATTCGTCAAGCTATCTAAGTTTGCCCCATTAATGGTCACAGGTCGCAAAGTTAGGAAGTTTTTGAAGGGCTTCGTGTCGATATCTACGACCAGGTAGCGATACTGAGACCCATCTCGTATGCTGAGGTGCTAGAACATGCCCAATATGCCAAAGACCTTATCTTGGCACAACACTAATGCATCACCCGAGTGCGTACCCAACAACAACAAACCCAACAACCCAGAAGAAAACTATCTGATCCAGTTAGTAGCTATCTTGATAAACGTCTCCGTGTTGTTCCCCCCTTACTCTACCTCAACCTATTAGACAACCTGCCTGACCTTCCCAACCATGTTAGCATTATGGTCACTTGCATGGTGATCAGCCTATCAGCGTTTGAACAACGCCTACTATAAGTGCAGAAGCACTTAGTACTTTGTGAAAAAATACCCCCAGTGGCCCAAAGACATGGTTAGACCTGTAGCCTAGCGTCGTGTGTATCACTTGATGAATGCGGTGCCCTAACCACTCTTGTGACATCCTAAATGCTAATTAGGGCAAATAGGTGTCAGATACAGAAACAGAATAACGAGTGGATGATAAAATTTTATGCAGTGAAACAAATTAATACGAATCCCTTACAAATATATATGAGTTCTAATTACATATATATAATAGAGGTCAGAAGTAGCAACAAAATACAAGGTCAAAATACAAAGAAGACCACTTCTTTCACTATGCTATTGGACTCATCAGAGTGTGGGAACAAACATGCACTCAAGTTTTATGGATCCATAGGATCCTAACAGACTTCAATGGGTAGGTCAGTTTGTGGTTCCTCATTTTCTTCCTCATCTAGGGGGGAATGGAAAGAGTGAGTTCCATATACTTAGTTAGAAAAATTATTCTAACATATACACTTACAATTTGGCTACTTTGCAGACCTATCTTACATTATAAAAAAAAATTATTTATTAGGAAAACAACACGTTAATATAATTAAAACAAACACACATCATACTAAATAATAGAAATAATCAAATAAATCATGAAATGCTCATATTTTCGTGTAATGCTTCGCGAAGTCGTTACGACTTCCATCTCTGAAAGCAGATACAGATTTCCAACTACGCATGTGGAATGACCAGATTAGATATAGTTAATGGCAATTTACTCAGATACAATTCTGACTAGCTAAATTATGGTACAGTCTACGACTACGGTCATACCAACTATAGTGGTCCTATCAGTTATCTACAGTAACGATAGTACTTAGCCAAAGGTGACCCCTAATAGATATTTACATCATAACTCTCGTCAGAGGGTACACCATCATCCCCAAGAAGTAGTCCTCTTACATTTTTCCAGACCATATGGGAGAGGGAGAAACAGATACCTCAGATGGGGTTAGGAGAATAAATACCCCTCAGAGATAAAAAGCCTAACGAGACACTTGATGTATTATGCATGTCAATATAGATACATACTTCGGACCATTCATGCTTCATTCCACTTTTCTCTTTTACTTTTTTTTGTTTCTTTTATTTTTTTCAAGTAACAATACCAACTTTTATATTATTTTTATTACATGCAAATTATCAATTGCCTATAAATCACATAGCATGCTTGAAAACAAGAACAATTCAGCTTATTAAACCTAGAAACACAAAAGCATGCAAAACAGGCAAAATCACAATTATCATATTTAATAATTTTTTTAATCTAAAAATACTCTTTAAAACGTCTAAAGAAATACTAAATTCCTTACTGAAACCTTGATGTTTTCTCCTTCACCGTTCTTCTTTTCTTTCCCTCTTTCTCTCTCTAGATCACTCTCTCTCTCTTTCTCTCTCTCTAATTCTTGAAAAATGGAAGAACGAAAGTGTGGGGAAGAATGGGAAGGAAAGACCTATTTATAGAAATTAGGAACCATCGGATTCATGCCAAGTGGTGAAATTCAGTGAAGAGAGGAAAAAAAAAATGCTCAACACAAAAAATGAGGGAGAAAAGTCTCCTCTACCGGTGACGATGGCCTGCTGCCTAAGGCGATGATGGCACATTGCCCGAGGTGACAGCGGCACATTGCTCAAGGTGGCAGTGCTCTTTTGGCGTACTGCAGGTTAGCCTGCAAGCGCACAGCTCTACTATTGCGCGTGTAGGGCCTAGGTTCGCTGTGCGCTGAGCGCGCAGGCCTGCTACACGCAGGCCCCAGGCGCACAGGGGCTTAACCACGCAAGCTTGCTGCGTGGACAGTGCGTGCATAATGTGTGGCGCCTATATGCACGTGAGGTGACACACGGAGGACCCGACTGTGTGTGACAGGACCCGCGCAGGGTCTAACCCTGCGTCGTGCGCACGAATGGGATATGTGCTCTGTATGCATGTCCCGCACATGCTGTGTGCACGCGCGTGCACAAATTGGGCAGGCATCTCGCGCGGACAGCTCCCCTTCTCCGCTGGATTTTTCTGTAGAATTTTTTCTCTTTCGCCGTTTTTTTGAAATTTCATTATTTTCGTAATGAATAAAATAAAATAAAATAAAATAATTAAATTAAAATTAAATAGAATTAATCAAAATTAAATTAAATTAAATAGAATCGAAATAATTAAAACTTAGTAAAATTTACTAATTACGATAGTAATTTGTGAAGTAAATTAAATGAGTTCAGTGTAGCCTAAAGACCCAAATAAATAGGATTTTTAAAAATATTTGGTCCCCAAATTTGTCTCGAATAGGTCTGGATACTTTTCCCTCATCTCACTTTCTAACTCCCACGTTGCTTATTCCAAGGTATGATGCTGCCATCACACCTTCACCATGGGAATCATCTTGTTGCACAAGACCTTGTCAGTCCACCCAAGAATCTCTATGGGAACCTCCTCATAAGTCATGTCAGCTTGTACCTGCACCTCATCGCGAGGAATAATATGAGAAGGGTTAGAGTGGTACATCTTTAACATTGAGATGTGAAAGAAATCATGTAGATCCGTAAACTCTCGGGATAGAGCGAGGTGGTGTGCCACGGATCCAATGCGCTCGATGATTCAAAAAGGTCCCATATAACAGGGGCTTAACTTCCCTCTTTTCTCGAACTGCATCTTTCCCTTGTAGGGAAAAAACTTGAGGAAAACTTGGTCTCCTATGGAATTCCAAGGGTCGACTACGATTGTCAGTGTAACTCTTTTGATAGCTTTGGGCAGTAGCTAAGTTCTTGTGGATCATTGTGACATTCTCAATGGTCTCCTGAATAAAGTCTGGTCCCAAATGATACTGGTTTCTGACCTCACTCCGACAAGTGAGAGAATGGTAAGGCCTTCCATATAATGCTTCATACGAAGCCATACCGATGTTGAAATGATAAATGTTATTATAAGCAAATTCACACAAGAGAAGATATTCATACTAGTTATCACCAAAGTCGAGAACGCAAACACGCAACATGTCTTTTAATGTCTGGATTGTATGTTTTGACTGACCATCCATTTGGGGATGATAAGTGGTGCTGAAATACAATCAGACCCTAGAGCTTCCTGGAAGCTGTCCTAGAAGTGGGAGGTAAATTGAGAATCTCGATAAGATAAATGGATGAGGGAACACTACGAAGTCAAACAATCTCATCAATATATAGGTTGGCTAATTTTCTAGTGGAATTAGTGGTTTTGATGGGTAGAAAATGGGCGGTCTTGGTCAGTCTGTCAATAATGACCAGATAGTATTTCGACTAGAACAAGTCCTGGGAAATCTTATGACAAAATCCATAGTTACATGCTTCCACTTCTATTCTGGAATAAGGAGGCCTTATAACAAACCACTAAGTCTCTGATGTTCTGCATTAATCCTCTAACAAGTAAGACATCGGGAGACGTAATCGACTATATCCTTCTTTATTCCCACCCACTAGTATTGACGCTTCAAGTCCCGATACATCTTGGTACTCCCGGGATGGATGGATAGCTTAGAAGCATGGGCGGTCTTGAGAACATCTGCCCTTACAGCAATGAGGATGTAAATTCAGTTTTAAAATCTAAACAGTCCATCATCTAAAATCTTGAAATAAGGAGATTCGTCAGAATTGAACTTACCTATATTCTTGGTGAGTTTCGGGTTTGTGGATTGAGTTTCCCATATTTTTATGAATAGATCTAGCAGGGCTCAAATCTGTGCAAGATAGGTGCCTTTATCATATTAGCTAAGGCGGAGAGACTGCATAGTATCCATCCATTTCCAACTGGAGGCTATGGGGTGATAGATGATTTTGCAGTCATAGTCCTTCTGGAGATCCATCCAGCGTCTCTGTCCATATTTAACTCCCTCTGCAATAAGATGTACTTCAAACTCTTGTGGTCAGTGTAAATCTCAAAATTCTAATGGAACAATTAATAACCCTCAACTGGTGGTATCCCGTCCTGATGTCAATCTTACAGAACACTGTGGCTCCTTACAGGTAATCAAAGTGGTCATCGATTTGAGGTACGGGGTACTTATTTTTACTGTCACTTGATTGAGTTTCCAATAATCCACACAGAGTCTAAGGAAACCATCTTTCTTCTTCACAAACAACACTAGAGTGCCCCAAAAAAAATGGCTAGGGCGAATAAACTTCTGAATAATAAGTTTAGAAAGCTAATTTTCTAGTTTTACTAGCTCAGCATGACTCATACGATAGGCGAGCTTCGAGATTGGCTGGGTTCTGGGCAACAATTCAATTAAGAACTCTACTTCTCGTGGGGGAGCCAGACCAGGAAGTTCGATGGGAAAGACATCCAGAAAGTTACAAACAATTGGTATGGAACACACAACACGATCAGCACCCAAATTTCTATTTATTCAATTTTTAGGAAAGTAATAACAATAAATTTTATTCTTTTTTCAGGGACCATATATTTACAATTTTACTTTCACAATCAATTATTGCTCTATACTTCTTTAACCAGTGCATACCTAATATCACATCAAATTTCTAAAAATCTAATAGTGTTAGATTCATAAATACTTCTATTCCTGAAGCTTTTATCTTACAATCTTTTTATAGATAGTGAACTTCTAATAATCCCCTAGAGGAACTTTCTACCGTCAATGTTTCTGCTAAAGGTTCTGGCCTAAAATCAAAATTATAAGCAAATGCACAGGAAATAAAAGAGTGAGTAGCACCTGTATCGATCAAAGCCTTGGTAGAAGTGTCATGAATAGAAAGCATACCCTGGATAAGAATAAGAGTGGGGAGAGCACCAAGTTCATCTAAGTGGTACACGTAACCCTGAGCTACAGGCCTAACCATGTCTTTCGGTCACTGGGGGCAGTCTTTTATGAGATGTTGGGTGCTTAGGCACTGATAGGAGGCATGATTGATACGCCGATAGGGCAGGTCACCATGCGAGCCACCACAATGCTGACAGGGTTAGTTAGATCGGGTAGGTTGAACTACAGGTGGAGGCAAGGTAGGGGGAAGGGCAACTCTTGTTCGTTTATTAAGGTGGCTACTTACTATATCAAACAATATCCTCCTAAGCTGTTGGGATTTTCGTTGGGTACAAACTTGGTCAATGCATTGGTGTTTGTTGAGATAAGGTCTTTGACCAATTGGGCATGTTCTAGCACCTCCACATACGAGCTAGGTCTCAGCATCACTACCTGGTCATAAATATCGGCAAGAAGGCCCTTTAGAAACTTCTTAGCTTTTCAGCTTTCGGGGGTGACCATTAAGGGGCTAAACCTAGACAGTTGGACAAAACAGGCTGTATAATAAGCAACCATCAGATTTCCTTTGTGGAGGTCCTAAAATTCCTCCTCCTTTTTTTTCAGACATAGGTAGAGAAAAAGTTATCAAAGAATGCATCCAAGTTGTAGGAGTAGGTAGGACTTCCTTCTTGACTTGACACCCGTGTTCTACTTCACCATTTAGCATAAAAGCTACTAGGGGAACCTTCTGTTCCTCAGTCAGGTCTAAAATAGAGAAAAGCTTCTCTATCTATAGGATATAGGCTTTCAGCTAGTAAGGGGTCAGGGCCACCTTTAAAATGTGGCGAGTTAAGCTTCCTAAACTCTGCTATGTTGTATAAAATGGACCTCTCAGCTATTTGGTATTATGGGGCAGGATGTGGACAAGGGTTGACTTTATTTTATCTTACAACTGGAATCAATCCTTGGATGGCTAAGGAAAGTTCGAAAAATTCAGTCTTGGTCGGGTGATCCGAGACACAAGTTGGTGGTCTAATTTTTTGATAAGAGGACTTATTCTTCCTAGGTACTTCTAAGGGTTTCTCTACCTAAAGCCTTAGTGTAAGGGATTTAATTCGTGTAATTCTGCTCTAATATCATCTGTGATATCTCAAATGCTAATTAAGGCAAATGAGTGTCAGATATGGAAATAGAATAACAAGTGCATGATAAAATTTTATTTAGTGGAACAAATTAATACGAATCCCTTACAAATATATATGAGTTCCAATTACATACATATAACTAAAGATAGAAGTGGCAACAAAATACAAGGTCAAAACACAAAAGAAGGTCACTTCTATCACTATGCTATTGAACTCATCAGAGTGCGGGAACAATCATGCACTCAAGTTTTGTGGATCCACGAAATGCTCATAGACTTCAATGGGTAGGTCAGCTTGCAGTTTCTCATTTTTTTCCTCATCTGGGGGGAGGGCATGGAAAGAGTGAGTTTCAAATGCTTAGTAAGAAAAACAGTGTTTAAATAGCATTGCAAGATTTTAGAGGTGAAGTATTCTAACATATACACTTAACATTTGGCTACTTTGCAGACCTATCTTACATTATGAAAATAATTTCTTTATTAAGAAAACAATATGTTAATATAATAAAAACAAAAACACACATCATACCAGATAATAGAGAAAATTAAATAAATCATGAAATACTCAAATTTTCGTGTCATGCTTCGTGAAGTTATTACAATTCCATCTCTGAAGGCAGATACATAGTTTCAACTACCTATGTGGAATGACAAGATCAGATACAGATAATGGCAATTTGCTCAAACACAATTTCGGCTTGCCAAACTATGGTATGATCTATGACCACGGCTATACCAACCATAGTAGTCCTATCAAATATCTACAATCACGATAGTACTTAACCAAAGGTGACCCCTAACAGATATTTGAGGTACCACTCTCGTCAAAAAGTATGCCGTCATCCCCAAGGAGCGGTCCTCTTACGTGTTTTCAGACCAGATGGAGGAGGGGGAAATAAATACCCCTTAGAGATAAAAAGTCTAATGAGACACTTGATGCATTATGCATGTCAATACAAATACATACTTCAGACCATTCATGCTTCATTCCACTTTTCTCTTTTTTTTCCTTTTTATTTCTTTTATTTTTTTCAAGTAACAATACCGACTTCATATTTTTTTTATTACATGCAAATCATCAAGTGTTTATAAATCACATAGCATAATTGAAAACAAGAACAATTCAGCTTATTAAACCTAAAAACACAAAAGCATGCAAAATAGGCAAACTCACAACTATCATATTTAATAATTTTCTTATCTAAAAATACTCATTAAGACGTCTAGAGAAATACTAAACTTCTTACTGAAACCTTGATATGTTCTCTTTCATTTCTCTTCTTTTCTTTCCTTCATTCTCTCTCTAGATCACTCAATCTCTCTCTCTCTCTTTGTCCCTCTCTAATTCTTGAAAAATGGAAGAATTGAAATGTGGGAAAGAATGGGAAGGGAAGACCTATTTATAAAAATTAGGAATTTTTGGATTCGCACCAAGTGGCGAAATCCGATGAAGAGAGAGAGGAAAAATATGTTTGGCATAAAAAATGAGGGACGAAAGTCTCCTCTGTTGGCAGCAGCAGTACATCGCTCGAGGCGACAATGGTGCATTGCCAGAGTCGGCAATGGCTCGCCTGGCTTGCCACAGGCTAGCCTATAGATGCTCAGCCCTCTTACCGCGTTCGCAAGGGCTAGCCTGCACGCAATAAGGCTAAGGCGTAGTAGGCGCCATACGCGGAGGCCCCAAGCGCACAGGGGCCTATCCGTGCAAGTTTGCTGCACGGACAGTGTGCGCACAGTGTGCAATGCCTGTCGACGCGCTAGATGACGTGCGGACGGCCCGCCTGTGTGTGACAGGATGTGCTAGGGTCTGACCCCATGCCACACACACAGATGGGACCAGCGTAGGCAGCTCCCCTTCCCTGCTGGATTTTTCCTGTTTCGCCCTTAATTTCATTCTTTTTGTATTAAAATAAAATAAAATAAAATAAATACAATTAAATTAAAATTAATTAAAATTAAATAAATCTAAATAGAATCAAAAAAATTAAAAATCAGCAAAATTTACGACTTACAGTAATAATTTTTGAAGTAAATTAAATGAGTTCAATGTGGCCTAGAGACCCGAATAAATAGAGTTTTCCAAATTAATTAAGCACAACGATGGGCGGGTTGTTACAACTCCTGTCGTCATCCAGGCTATGCTTTCTATTCATGATATTCCTATCAGAGCTCTTATTGATACAGGTGCTATCCACTCTTTTATTTCTTGTTCATTTGCTTATAAATTAGATTTTAGGCCTGAACCTTTAGATGCAGTATTAGCAATAGAAACTCCCTCTAGGGATTTATTAGTAGCTCATTATGTGTATAAAAATTGTAAAATAAAGGCTTCGAAAGTAGAATTATTAGTAGATATAATACTTTCAAATTTCTCAAGATTTGACGTCATTTTAGGAATGGATTTGTTAGAGAAATATAGGGCAATCATTAATTGTAAAAATAAAGTTGTAACCTTGCAATCTCCAAAAATAAAATAAAAATCTACTTTTGTTATTTTTTAACCCTTGAATAAATAGGAATATGGATGTTGATCCCACTGTATACTCCATTCCTACTATCTGTAACTTTCTAAAAGTCTTTTCAGAAGATCTACTTAGTTTGCCTTCCCCATTGGAGGTAGAGTTTTCTATTGATCTGCTTCCTAAAACACAACCTATCGCATAAGTTGTACTAAGCTCATAGAATTCGAAAACCAGCTTTCCGAACTTCTTGGTAAAAAATTCATCCACCCTAGTCATTCCCCTTAGGGTGCCCCAGTGTTATTCATGAAGAAAAAGGACAACTCCCTTAGACTATGCATAGGTTATAGAGAGCTTAGTTAAGTAACAGTGAAGAGCAAGTATCCTTTACCTCGTATCGATGACCTCTTTTATCAATTACAAGGAGTCACAGTCTTTTCGAAGATTGACCTCAGATTAGGATACTACTAGTTGCGAGTCAAAGAAGGAGATATTCCAAAAACTACTTTCTGATGTTGATATGGTCTGTATGAGTTCAAGGTTATGCCTTTCGGACTAACTAAAGTCCTTTCTGCTTTCATGGATCTATGAATAGGATTTTCTGGTATGCACTGGATCAGTACATCATCATATTCATTGATGACATCCTAGTGTATTCTAAGAGACCAAAAGAGCATGCAGTCCATTTATCTTAGGTATTAAGGACCCTTCGTCGGAACAAGTTGAATGCTAAGTTTAGCAAGTGCTCTTTTTGGTTGGATTGAGTCTCTTTCCTTGGCCACGTAATTTCAGGTAAAAGAGTTTATGTGGATCCTTCCAAAGTTGAATCAGTGACTAATTGGAACCTGCCAACCAATGTACCAGTGATTCATCGATGGATTTTTGAGGATTGCTGCTCTATTGACCTGTCCCACTAGGAAAAGTGTACTTTTTATTTGGGACTATGAATGTGGTGAAAGTTTTGTTGAATTGAAGTATCGTCTCACCTCTACTTCAGTGTTATCCTCCTCGATAATACTATAAGATTTTAGGTTTACTGTGATGCATCTCACGTAGGTTTAGGTTATGTTTTGATGCAACACGGTTGGGTGATTGCTTATGGATCTAGACAATTGAAGCCCCATGAGCGCAACTACCCTACTCACTGCCTGGAATTAGCAGCTATAATCTTTGTCTTAAAGATATGGCACCATTATTTGTACAATCATACATTTGAAATCTATGCTAACTACAAAAGTTTGAAATATATATTTTCGCATGGGGAACTAAACATGAAATAGAGACGTTGGATGGACCTCCTGAAGGACTACGACTGCAAGATCGTCTACCACCCCGGTAGAGGTAATGTAGTTGTTGATGTGCTAAGCCAGAAGGAGTCTGCTTTGTTGGCCCAAACCAGGTCTCCAGTTGGAAATTAGTCGATGCTATGTAGGTACTCTACCTTAACCACTATGGAAACAGTGCCTACCTCACCTAGATTCTAGATTTGCTTGATCTTTTCATAAAGATTTGGGAAGCTCAGTCCACGGACCCAGAAATCACAAAAAAATTGAGTAAGTTTACTTCTGACGAGTTTTCTCATTTTGGACTCACAAATAATGGATTGTGTAGATTTTGCTATCGTATTTGGGTCCTTATTACTGTTAAGATGGATGTTCTCAAGGCTTCCCATACCTCCAAATTGTCTATCCACCCTGAGAGCACCAAGATGTACAGGGACCTGAAGCATCAATATCGGTGGCCTGGAATGAAGAAAGACATTGTTGACCATGTCTCTCGATGCCTTACTTGCCAATAAATTAAAGTAGAACACTAGAGACTCAACGGTTTGTTACAAGGCCTCCCTGTTCCAAATAAAAATGGGAGCACATAACCATGGACTTTGTCATCGGCCTACCCAAGACTTGTTTTAATCACAATGTCATATGGGTCATTATTGACAAGTTGACCAAGAACGCTTACTTCTTACCCATTAGAACCACATATTCCACCAGTAGATTAGCTCGCCTGTACATCGATAAAATTGTTCAACTCCATGACGTCCCCTTATCCATTGTGTTCGACTGAGATCCTCGATTTACCTCCCATTTATAGAACAGTTTCTAAGAAATACTTGGTTCTGGATTGTACTTCAGCACTACTTATCATCTCCAGACCGATAGTTAGTTTGAATGTACTATCCAGACATTGGAAGACATATTGCGCACTTGCGTCCTCGACTTTGGCGATAATTAGTATGAGTATCTTCCCTTATGTGAATTTACTTATAACAACAGTTATCATTAGCATCGACATGGTTCCATATGAAGCCCTGCCATTCTCCCACTTGTTGGAGAAAAGTCGAGAACTAGCATCGTTTAGGACTTAATTTCATCTAGAAGATTATCGAAAAAGTTACTATCATTCAAAAGAACTTAGCCACCACCTAGAGTCACAAAAAAAGGTACATCGATAACTGTAGAAGACCATTGGAATGTGCGGTCGGCGATCAAGTCTTCCTTAAGATCTTTCTTTATAAGGAGAAAATGTGATTCGGTAAGAAGAGAAAGTTGAGCACCAGTTATGTGGGACCTTTTTAGATCGTGGAACATGTTGGACTTGTGGCATACTGCCTTGCTCTACCCTAAGATTTTATAGGTCTACATGATGTTTTCCATGTCTCCATGCTCAAAAGGTATCACCCTAACCCTTCTCACATCATTCTTTACCAAGATATGCAGGTTTAACCTGATATGACATACGAGGAACTCCTTGTAGAAATTCTTGGTTGGACCGAAAAAGTTTTGTGCAACAAGAGGATCACAATGGTGAAGGTACAGTGGCAACACCACACTTCGGAAGAGGCAACGTGGGAGTTGGAGAGTGAGATGAGAGAGAAGTTCCCAGATCTATTCATGACAAATTTAGGGAACCAAATTTTTTAAGGTGGGGGGAATGTAACATCCCAAAAAACTTTGGGCTTCATTGTAATATGAATCCCTATTTATTCGGCCCTAAGGCCATTAAAAACTCCTTAATATTTTATATTTTTAATTTTTCATATGAATATCATATTTGATATTTTTAAATTTCATACTTTATTTGATTTAATAATTCTTAAAATTAATTATTTTATTTTTTCATAGGAAAAAAAATTATATTTTTATTTATTTAAATAAATGTTAGGAAAAACAGAGAAAAATGCACAAAATTTCGCGGGAAAGGTCATGCCTGCCGCGTGTGAGGTCAACATAGGATGTGTGCACTTGGTGCATGTCCCATCCACGTGGGGCGCGAGGCATGGTCTGCACACGTGTCCCATTGCACGTAAATGGGTGAGACTCCATGCGCCCTGTGCGTGTGCTGTTCACGCAATAGGCCTGTATGTGGTAAGCCTACGCTTTGTAGGCTTGGCGCGGTAGGCCTGCACGCAGCGCCCTACGTGTTGTACGCTTGCACGCGGTAAGCCTGGGCACTATAGGCCTGCATATGGCAGCTTAGGCCAGTGTGCACTGCAGGCTAGGCTTGCAGTGCATGGCTAGCTAGGTCGGCATACGCTGCCTTAGACAGTTCGAGCCACCGGTTTGGGTGACTTGTCGTCGTCACTTGGGTGATATGCCACCAATGTTTGGGTGGTGTGTCTCTAGTTTTTGTGTTACTGTCACATCACGTCATTCATATGTCTTTCACATCCTTTAGTTGTCATATCATATCTTTCCCGTTGAATTTCTCTCTCCTCATCAGATTTCGTCACTTAGCGTAATCCGATGGTCTCTATTTTTTATAAATAGGGACCCTCTCTTCTCCATTTCCTCATCACTTCCATTCCATTCTTCTATCCTCAAAGAGCTTTAAAGAGAGAGGGAGTGATCTAGAGAGAGAGAGAGGAGAAGAAGAAGAAAAGGTGTAGAAAATATCGAGGTTTCGGTAAGAAATTTAGTATTTACTTTTAAATATCCTAAGGAGTATTTCTATAATAAAAATTGATAAAGTTTAAATTAATGATTTCATGATTTAGTTTTATGCCTAAATGAAGAAATTTTATGTGTTAATGCATATTTTATTATCATTTATGAACTTGTTAGTTTGCATGTATAGTTTAAATGATTTAATACTTGAGATAAATATTTATATGTGTTGCAAATGATGGTAGAAAAATGATTAAGCATGAAATGACGTAGACATGAGGAATATGTATTGGTATTGGCATGCATAATTCATAAAGTGTTTCGTTAGAATTTTTATCTCTGGGGAGTTTTTATTTCTTTTCCCATATGGTCTAAAAAGACATGAGAGGATCACTTCCTGTGGATGATGGAGTACCCTCTAACGAGAGCGGTGACGTGATATGATTGTCGGGGTCACCTGTGGCAAACTATGCTCGTGACTATAGTTAACTGGTTGGCACTGCCATGGTCATAGATCATTTCATGGTTTGGCAAGAGATAAATATGTTGTTGGTTCAGCAAGCCGTAAAGTGTTGTTGGTTTGGCAAGCCATAAATTGCTGTTATAAATGAAATGAATTGGTCATTCCGTATGAGTAGTCGAAAATCCGTATTGCCTTCAGTAAATGAAAGTCGGAACAAATTCGTGAAGAATAATAGGAAAAACAGTGCATGTCATGATTTGTTTGATTTTTTATATTTTTAGCATAATATATTTGATTGATATGATATGATTATGATATGATGGGTTTGATGATTTCTTTAATAAAATAAATTATTTTCATAAGAGACCGTGACATGACTATTGATGGTAAATAATGAAGATACCTTTAATTACTTTTAAAATTTTATGATGTTATTTAAATACTATTTTTTTTACTGAGTATATGGAACTCACCCATTTCCATGCCCCCCTTCAAATGAGAAAAATAGTGAGGAACTGATTGTTGACCTACCCCTTGAAGTCTTTGAGGACCCCATGGATATATAAACTTTTATGAGTGCATGACTTGTCTCGCACTCTGATGAGTCCTTTTACCTAATGATAGAAGTGACCTTTTTTGTATTTTGATCTTTTCTATTTTGTTGCCGCTTTTGGCCTCATATATATATAATTGAGAACTCATATATTTTGTAAGGAATTTATAATAAATTGCTTCGCTGCATACATTTAACTATTATGTACTCGTAATCTATTTTCGTATCTAGCACCCTTATGCCTTAATTAACATTTGATGTCACAAGATGTATATTCATGTAGCATAGTCGGGTCGTGGCTTATGATTCCAGGCAATTGAAGCTACATGAGCATAACTACCCCACATACAACCTCGAGCTTTCTGGCATTATCCTTGCCTTAAAGATATGGCGCCATTATCTTATGGTCAGACTTTTGGAATCTACATTAATCACAAAAGTTTAAAGCATTTATTTTATTAGAAGGAGTTGAACATGAGATAGAAGCATTGGATGAACTTCTTGAACAACTACAACTGCAAGATCCTATACCACCTTTGTAAAGGTAATGTAGTTACAGATGCTCTTAGTTGGAAGAATTCGATCATGTTGGGCCAGTTGTTGGCTTCTAGTTGGAGGACATTTTGCGCACCTATGTACTGGACTTTGGTGGTAACTGGGATTAGTACCTTCCCCTCTATGAATTTTTTTATAATAACAGCTGTCACTCCAATATCGGTATGGCTCCATTTGAAGCTCTTTATGGTAGCCCTTGCCGATCTCCAACCTACGAGAATAAAGTTTGGATCATGCATCTCCCTGTATCGGATTGTGTCCAAAACATTATTGAAAAGGTTGATGTCTTTTGGAAGTAGCTCTGCCTATAGTCGTCATAAGAGTTATGCTGACAACTGAAAGAGACTTCTAGAGTTTGCAGTTGGTGACCATGTTTTCCTTAAGGTCTTTCCCTAGAAAGGAAGAATATTATTTGAAAAGAGAAGGAAGTTGAATCCTCACTATGTTGGACCTTTCAAGACCGTGCAATGTGTAAGCCTCGCGATATACTACCTCGCATTGACCCCAGAATATGCTGCCCTACATGATATTTTCAATGTCTCTATGCTAAAAAAGTATCACCATGATCCTTCTCACATCATTCTGCGCCCAAAAATTCCTATTCGCATAGACATGACCTATGCAAAGTATCCTACAGAGATCATCGATCAGACATAGAAGGTTCTACACAATAAGAGAATTTGTATGGTCAAGGTGTTGTGGCAACATCACACCCTGGAAGAGATGACATGGGAAGTAGAAGAAAAAATGTGGGACAAGTTTCCTGAGTTGTTTTTTTCTTTAAAAAAACTTTTTCAAATTTGGAGGCGCAACTTTTTATAAGGTGGGGAGATTGTAACATTCTGAATCTTTGTGCTTAAATGTGGTTTCAAACTTTATTATTTTGGGCCTCATGGCCATTTAAGTTCTGTTGGTATTTTGCTTTAAAGTTATCTATATTTTTTTTATTAATTTAATTTAAATTGTTCTTTAATTAATTTAGGTTGTTTTAAAAAATAATTTCAAGAAATAGGAAAAAAAAGGAAAAGGAAGAAAAAAATAAAAAAAATGAAAAAATCCCTTGGAATCCGTGGGAAAGGACCCTGATATGGAACCTAGGATCAACTAACATGATAAAAAATCCAACATATAACATCGGTATTCAGAATCATTAAACCCTCAAAAAATCCTCCCTACTTGATCTACATTCAATACGTAAATGTCAACCAAGATAATTCAGATAATGACTTGAATTAATTAAACACCACAAGACAGAACCTTAATAAGTGAAATCAATTTAAAAGGGATTGATAAAATGCCACAAGGATTTATCTTGATAAGTTAGATAAATTCTTACTGAACAAGAACATTGACGAAACGTAACTAGTTGAAAACTAAAAGTTCATAGTTTTATTGTTCTCAAACTTGAATGATTACAACTATGAACTAAAAACCTATTTATAGAGTAGGTCATGCGCATTACAAGGAAATAAATTTCCTAAATTAATGGTAAAAATTATAAGAAAATTAAATCTTATTTTGAATGAGAAAATAATAAAAATTAAAAAGACTTTGACTAGAATACGCTAGATAGGATATTCTCTTTTAAAATAAGAATATTTAGATTAATTGTGGAGGAATTAGGCAAAGTAAATATGGTTAATTAAGACTGGCCATTAAAGGAGCAAAGAGGGCACCCATATATTTTTTAAACCATGGGATTTAGTTCTTTAAGGAATGAGATTTGATTTTCTCTTCCTTTAAGATATTATATGGTTTAGAAAGAAGTCTTCCCTCTTAGTTGATTCTCCTTTTAAAGAAATTCTTTTCCCTCTTCTTATCCATATCATCCCCACCTTCTTAAAAAACGATTCATTCTCAAATCAATCACTTCTTATGTCGGGGTTTCACATAATAAAGTTTTTTTTTTTAGAAAATGTTATCAGTTGGAACTTTGTATAAGGTCATTGCAAAAATCTGCTAGGAATGATTGGTAAAGAAAATAATACTCTCTCATGTATTTCACTCATTATGTTTTACTCAACCTCCCTCCTTCAAGTTGAATGTTCGAATTGAATTTTCTTGAATCAAGATAATCATGTTTTGTTTATGACACTTCAAGGAATCCTAGGTATAATAAGTGTTAAAATAATTTTAAAATAATAGTTCAAACACACGAATGAAGATAATGTGTGTTTTATGTATGATGCTAAGTAAGTATGGTGCAATTAGCTACTTAGAGATATAATGAAATAAAATCACAATGAAAGTAGAAAATTTAGAGTGCAAGGAAGATAATATAGACATAAATTTCTTTTTTCCTTTTTGTTTGTGTATGCAAGGATGCAAAATATGTTTTTCTTTTTTACTAAGAACAATAACAAATATATAAGATAAAAATGCAGGATGGTAGGATTTGTTTCGAGCCTAAGCTTTGATACCAAACAATGCACCTAGGATCAATTAACGTGATCAAAAATCCCTCATATAACATTAATATTCAGAATCATAAAACCCTCCCTACTTGACCTACATTTAACACATGAATGTCAACCAAGGTAATTGGGATAATGATTTGAACTGATTAAACACCACAAGACGAGATTTTGATAAGTGAAATCAATTTAAAAGGGATTGATAAAATGCCACAAGGATTTACCTTAATAAGTTAAATCAATTCTTACTCAACAAGAAGGTTAACAAAACTTTACTAGTTGAAAACTTAAATTTCATGGTTTTATTATTCTGAAACTTGAATGATTAAAATTTTGAATTAACAAAACTTAACTAGTTGAAAACTTAAATTTCATGGTTTTATTATTCTGAAACTTGAATGATCAAAATTTTGAATTGAAGACTTGTTTATAGAGTAGGTCATATGCATTAAAAATAAATAAATCTCCTAATTAACGGTAGAAATTATAAGAAAATTAAATCTTGTCTTGTATGAGAAAATAATGAAAATTAAGAAGACTTTGACTAAAATAGGCTAGATAGGATGTTCATTTTTTAAATGAGAATATTTTGATTAATTGTGGAGGAATTAGGAGAAGTAAATATTGTTAATTAAGGCTAGCCATTAAAAGAGCAAAGAGGCCACCCATATCTTTCCTAAACTGTGGGATTTAGTTCTTTAAGGAATAAGATTTAATTTTCTCTCCTTTTAAGATATCATATGATTTAGGAAGAAGTCTTCCCTCTTGGTTGATTCTCCCTGTAAAGAAATTCTTTTCCATCTCCTTGCTCACATCAACTCGCGACACTGTGCCTATGTGTGTGGTGCATGTCGTGGGGTGTACTTGCCATGTGGATTGGATCTCGCCTTCCCTGGGGCCAAACTGACATCCATTTTCTTGCCGTGAATGCCTCAAAGCCCCTAGGCTTGCTTGTTTTCCTCAAGCCTATACCCATGGACCTTTTTAGTTCTTTCTTGGAGAGGATTCCATTTATGAAATAAATTAAGAGTGGAGATGCTTTCTTCTTTAAGATAATCTAATTTATGAAACAAAAAGTATCCAGAGCTTCTTGGCTATTTTGAGCTAGCCTTGTAGGAATCTTTGATTGAAGATGACTCCTTCCAGCGGGAGAAATACCTTAGTTGTAAGAATTTCCCTTGTTGTGCCTTGCACGCACTGCTACATGCACGTATGCGCGCGTTCGACCTTCCTACTGTGTGTGCATACCCGACATGAAGTGTGTATCATGCTCTGCCCTCTATGTGTATACCGCAAGCAATCTCATGAGTAATTATCCCTCCAGGAATGTGCGATTTCATAAGATTCCTCCTTTTTGCAAGATTGTTCCTACGGGACTACTTTTAGCCTTTCCGGGATCACATCAGAAATAGGTACGTTAAAGAATAACTCTAATATGGTTTAAATGACTCATGTCACTAACAAGAAATTTCAAAAAAAATAATAATAAGGACTATGCAACGAGTATTAAACAAAGGGAAGCCTATTAAAGGTCTAGGGTATGAAGATAGAGTTTTAAAAGCCTATTAACGGTCTAAGATATTGATGATGATGATGATGTCATATGATGATGATCATAATAATAATAATAATAATAATAATAATAATAATTAATTAATTAATTAATAATAACTGAAAGGAAAACTTGGTTAAACCAATTCACACCAATTTGGGGAATTACACTGACAGAGTCAAAATAGATTTAAATATAGCAATATATTAGGAAAATTTGGAGATAATGAGTAATGAAATTACTAGGGGCCTTCGGCACTTTTGAAACAAAGGTGTATTCGTATGGGAATGCTTGAAGTAATAACTAAAGGAATGCTTCACAAATTCAATTTAACCTAAGGTATAAGCGGAATAATAAAGTCTCTATGAGAGTTAATGAAATAAACTTTGGGCGTAGAAAATAGAGAGTTGGCATAAAGGGAGGAAATTTAACTAATATCAAATTAAAGGGAATTATTGGAAAAGAAAACCAGATCAAATAAAAAGAAATGTGCATGTTGGCTACGTTAACGTGTCGCTATACATTATTAAGGAATATTAATTTTTCATACAATGAATCAAGGAGAGTATTCGAATAATAAAAAAATTGAGAATCATAATAAGAAAACCTGATTAAATAAAATTCATTGCTTAGACAAGTGACTCCACTAGCATATGCTGCATAATAATTGAGTAATAAAGAATTGAGGAGTTATAACGTGAGCAATAAGTGTAAACATTGGTTTGAAGAGTTTAAATAAGAAAAATCTAAGGTTATGGAATTAGTTTCGCTAACTAGCATAGAGGGGTTATGTATGTGTGGCTGAAATTCAGCAATTGTGTTAGGTAAACCCTATCTCATGGATGGGAATAAGTGACTAGTGGTTTCTGTACCTTCTCAATGATTTGATACTATAAGACCCAAACCTTTACATGTAAATGTGGTGTCAAACTTTATTAGTTTAGCCTCATGGCCATTTTAATTCTATCAGTATTTTTTCTTCTAAAGTATTTTTTATTTT
>NW_019014654.1:1702494-1714505 GCF_000150535.2 Carica papaya | reverse complement strand
TATTTCTGTATATGTATATAAGCATATCTATATGCACAGATGTATATAAAATATATTGAGTGGAAATTGGGCTTTAAAGTTACTGAAAAAGGGAAACAAATTAATTAGTAGAATTATGATCAAGAAAAAAAAAAGTAAAGAGTAAATTGGTCAAGGGAATATAGATATGAATCTATAAAATTTGCTTGTTGAATAATGGTTAGAGGTTTATAAATTAATAATGAATTAAGGAGTTTTGGTTGTAATATTATTAAGGTAATAATTGTAGGAATAAGTAAAACAAGTCATAAAAGATAAAGAGTGTAGGAGTAATAATTATAAATTTTTTTAAAAAAATAGATTAATAGGTAAAGTTTAACTAAGTGAAATAAAACTATTTTGTAGAAATAGTAAATGAATTTAATAGAATAAATAAAATTGTGTTAAATAAAAGAAGAAAAGTAACTAGCACAAAAAAATGATGAGTCAATGTAAGGGATAAATTTAAAGGTCATAAGTCAATGTGAAGTGTCAAGTCTTTAAAATGTTTGATCTTATATTAAGGAGGGGTGTGTGCGTGTATGGTCAAGACTTAATTGATGTGGTTAACGGTGAACTCTATCACGTAGATGGAAAAGATATTGATGTTAATGTGCATTGTAGTTACTGTGAGGTATGGTACATATGCGATTATTGGTAATGTGCACTGGACTTGCTATGTAGTCTAGTACAAATGTAATTACATTTGCGGTGCACTATACTTACTGTGTGATATAGTGCAAATGAGACTGTTGTGGTTATATTGTTGGATGGGCGGGTGCGTGTGTGGTCGATATTGGTCAATTAGTGAGCCCCATCAAGAGAACTTGTAATATATTATACTATACTATATCCATAGAGGGGTGGGTGTGTGCATGGATGTTTCTGGTGCAAGTATCATATGATTTCTACAAGTACTATGGTTGTATCCATATTGGTAATGGTGATCCCTACTGCTCTCTTTAATAGTTATTAAAATGGTATCGTATGATGCGACTTTGTCTTGAGTAAAAGGGAAAGCAAAAGAGAATATATGTATGTGCAATATAGATGCAAAGTGAAAGTGAAAATGGTATCTATATGTGCAAAGTATGTAATACGTCAATGAAGTGTAATATATAAAATGTGATAAATTATGGCATGTGAAAAGTGTGAAATGCAAAGTGTGAATAAGAATAGACAAGTAGCATAAGAATTAAATGACGTGAATAAGAAAAACTTTTTAAGAATAAGATTGTTAACAAAAAAGACAAGTTAGAGCAGTGATTCAGTTAGCTAAAGGAGAAAACGAACAGTGGAAATAAAATATTAAGAATGCTATTAGAATTTATTTTTAATAGGAAATTTTACATTTGATTTCATGATTGAGTTGTTTTTCCTAAATTCTATACCCGTAAGTGTTTTCAGTTTTCTACAAATTTGATAAATTGTTTATGTAAGTAATAGCACTTTATATGCTTCATGAGCAACTGAAACTAATCCAAATTCTGTAACACCCCAAAAATAAATTTTTTATTTTTGGGTATTGGAATCTTTTTTATTTTATTTTATTTTATTTAATGGTTAATTTATTTTGTAATAATTATGTGTTTAACTTAATTTAATTTAATTTAATAGAAATAAAAATGATAAAAATGATAAAATAGGGTAAAATTATTTTTGGGATTTAATTGAAATTGATTTTGGGAAAAAGGGATGAAAATTTGGATTCTAGGGGTATTTTGGAAAAGAAAATCGAAAACTGGAGGTCAAAACGCAATTTAGGAAAGTTGCACAACATCAGCAGCCATGTTAGTAGCCCAGTCAGCGGCCTCGGCCAACCAGAACACGCCGCGTGGCAAGGAAGCTGACGCAGGAAACCATGCAGACGGAGCCACGTGAGCAATCTGCGTGCACTCGATCGAACGGTCCAGATCTCACGTGTGCGGACGACTCAGATCTCACGCGCATGGACGACCCAGATATCACGTGTGCGGACGGCCCAGATCGCATCGCGATGGATAGCCCAGATTTATTTCCATTTTAATTGCGATCGGACGGTCCAGATTAAAAAGTGATGGGCGACTGAGATTAAAAGGGGAAGGTTATAAATAACCTCACCCACACCCGACCCTAAATCCTAGCTGTCAGTGCCTCGCCGGAGAAGAAGAACCAGACGCCGGAGGAGCCGGCTGCCGCCACCCGTCACCGCACCGGAGGGTTTTTCGACTGCCAAACGAGGTAAATATTCTTCTCTTGGCTCGTTTTTTGATGCTGAATCCGCCTATGGCCAAATCAGAGCCAAACCACCAGCCAATCAACCGAAAAACACTGCCGAAGTCCAGCAGTGCCGCCGCGGCTTCCCTCGATTTTTGCCTCCGATGAGGCCCTCCCCAGTTCCCATTCGATGCAATTTTTACACCACTGTGATCACCGTCCTTTTCTCTACAGGTTGACGGGAGCAAAACATCAAATCGCGACTCGCGTCGGAGAAGTCACCGCACCTGAGAGCTCCGCCACCAGTAAGTCTTAGTTTTTCGTGATTTTTTGGCCCACCGAGGACCCTAGGGTTGTTTTATCGCAGGAACCAATGCAAGTTTGGCCAAATTCAGCCGAAAATGACCGAAAACGGCCAACCCGAGGTGGATCGCCGCCGCGGGCGGCGATGCCGTCGCCGGAGCACGACGGAGCCACCGTGCTTGAATTTTGATATCGACCGAAAAGGGACCTTGGGTTTCAGGTACCGATAGTGCGTTTCAGTTTCCCAAGAGAAAATTCAGGATTTTTGGGACACGTGCAGGTACCGATAGTGCGTTTCAGTTTTCCAAGAGAAAATTCAGGGAATTTAGGGACAGTCCGTAGGCGCACTGTATAGCCGATTTTAGACCCCGAAACAAGTAAGGATCTCTCACCCTATTTCCTATCACAACATTAAAGCCTAATAAATAATAAAACGGTATTTTATGACTTTATAGATATGTATAATTGATTGAGGTTGCCAATAGAGCCCGAATCTGATATATTGTTGGTCAGTTGTTGTTTGATCTATTTTTCAGTATTAAATGCAGTATGATATTTGATGTATTTATTTTATGATTTCGTATGCATGAATCATGGTTTCTTTTATTATGGTTTGAATTATGGTGAACCCGATGTTGTGTTGTTTTGTTTGGTGTTCATTATTGGTTTACGTATTTGTGTATAATTGGATAATTGAGACGAAAGAAAATGAGAAAAATGATATGTGAAGTGATAAATGGATAATGTGGACAGCTTGACTAGATATCTTGGGAGATGGTGGACGGACCGGATCCGTAGAGAACCCTACCGGGAACGTGGTCTCTCATATCGGATGGGGTATGGAGACCTTATGTATTTTGGCGCCCATACCGGACGAGTATGGGACGCCCATTTCACCCTCATACCGGACGGGGTATTGAGGTTTATAGTTTTGGCACCCATACTGGACGGGGTATGGGGACGGCCCTGAAATCAGCTTATTAATGATAATGGTTCACGTGTAGCGGGGACTCCCCTATGGATCCCCATGGATACTAGTAGGCTGGTAAAAGAGAAAATTTATTGTCTGATTATTGAAGTGCAAAAGTATGACATGTGCTATGCTACTAAGTGTATGTGATTTTATGATGGTTATAATGCTATTATCTTCATATGTTATCTTCACAAATCTCACCGAGATAAGTGGACAGTAAAGGTTTTTATTATTAATAAATGATTTTGTTATAAATTATGCTCCATTGGTTGTTTTTGTTTTCTACCAACATTTACTTCTGTGGCAGTGAGATAGTGTGATGTCTTTACTGGGTTAGTGTAACTCATTCCTTACTTAACCATTTCATATTAGGAAGACGTGGTTCCCGAGCTTGTTCCACAGGAAGACGGCGAGTTAGACGTCTAGAGACTTCATAGTTCTATTTATAGTTTTTATTTCGAGTATTTCTTTTAATCAGCTTATTCTTTCATGCGTTTAATACGTTTTTGGTTATTGTGTAAGGGATGTTAATCAAAATTTTTATTTCGCTTCCGCATTTAAGATTTTTTTATACATACATTTTCATTTGAATTTCCGGGATCGTTACAAATTCACTTGTCATTTTTCATATTACGACAATCAGAACAATACCTAATCAGTAAGAAATAATCTGAGGGCTTAGATCTCTTTTGTAAAGTAAGTTAAGGTTAGTAGCTTATAATTTTGAAATAAAACCTTGTATCTGGTACGCCTCATAGAATTTTGTATGTATATATGTGCAAGGGATATATAAGAAATATTTAATTTTATTGTTGCACCATAAATGGTTTCTATACATGTGTGTTAGTCTTTTCTTAATAGAGGAGTGGGGACCTTACACATTCGATCGACATCATTTCTTCCGAAAATTATTAAATTCATCTCACATGTATTTATTTTTTAGATTTATCCAAAAATATTTCCGAAACATCAAATGTTCTATTCGATGAGGTGCTACATTCTAATTATGAAATGTCATATAATCACAGCTCGGTAAAAAAATATTATTCAATCAATCGAACGTAGCAATAGCCAGTCATCACATTTCAGCATTTTTTTTTTTTTTATATTCTCATTTTGCATATCAAATAACTTGTAATTTCTTTTTATTTATCATATTTCTCTTCTTTCTTTTCTTCATTAAAACTTTTTGAAAATTAGAAGTAGATTTAATGATGTTATGAGCAAACTTTTTGCAAGTATTAATCCTAAATCTAGTATTTCAAAATCAAACGTCTTACGTTAAATATTATTTATTCTGCAAATAATCAAATAAAGATATACATATATATACATATATATATGTAAAACATAATAAATAAAAACTAATGTATGGTGAATCTAGCCTAAACTACATAATAGTAATTATGATAGAGAAGAATGTGAAGATCCTTCCGTTAGTTGACATAATTAAGATATTTTATTCAGTATAATTGATTATTATTGATAAGAAAGATATATTTGAGTTTGTAACATCATATCTAAAATCATTTAGACATGTTATTGTCAATATAAATACTGTATATTATGCTTAATTAATCATTTTTTTTTGTTTAGTTAGAGAAAGGTTTAATTTTTTATTAAAAATTAAAATGTTAAGCTAATTTTAGGAATTTAATTTAATTTTTAAGTTTTTTTACTAATTGGTAGCGTTTAACCAAAATATTGAAGAAAAACCTATCTATATAAATACAATAAAGTTGAACTGAAAATTACAAAGAGTATGATGTAAGGATGTAAATGATTTTTGTTTTGAAAAGTAGAAATATCTATTTTAATATTATTCTAAGAGGAAGAGATTTAATAAAGCAATAACGCTAAAAATTAATTAATAGGGGGATATTTAAAATTATAGGTTAGAAGTTTGAAAATTTTAGGAGTATAAAATATTAAAAAAATAATAATATAATCAATTTTGGTTAGATTAAAATTTTTAATATAAGTTCAATCATTTAAGTTTATCATTTTGTATATGTTGTGCAATCAAATTATCTTCAAATAAGATATCTTATTACTTAAATGTGAATTGACAATAAACAATACAAAAGAAATTTATAGCACTAAAAAAATAAAATAAAACATAAAGTCTTCTGTTTTAGTACACTAATAATTTAGACTATTGCTTATTCTTATAGAAAAAGATTAGTGGGTACTTAAGTATTTATTATTTAAAAAAAAAAAAAAAACCAAACACCTATTTTATTTTAACGGTAATCTAAGTAAGTAAAGAAATAAATAAACATGTAATCTAAAATAATAATAATAATAATTTCATAATTAATTGAATTGTGTAAAGGTTCCTCCAAATTCTAAAATGTAAAAAAAAAGGAAGGTCATTTTCTTATGCGTAGAATAAGGCATTAAACGCGTTTTAGTTGGGCCACCCATAATTGCCTTGTTCTTGGTCCCTACTAAATCAAATATGTTACCCAAAACTTCACTCAAAATCTTATTTCCTCTGTAAACATGCTTGAAATTATTAGTAGTAATAATAATTAATTAAGAAAGAATGTGAAAATGGTAACCTTAATTTTTTTTTTATTAAGTTAATGATAAGGAGGGCACCCGGGCAACCCTAGCTGCCCTACCACCACCACTAATCAAAGTCTTTCTTTTTAATTTCTTTTCCCTCTTTCTTCACCACTCCTTTAATATCTTATCCTAAGTGAATCATTTGCCTCCCTAATCCTCACTTAATGCCTAATGCTTATAGCTGGCCCCCTCCATTAAAGACACTTTTTTTGTTCTTTGGAGTCTAGACAAATGAAAATATTAAATACCCTTTTCTCTCATAATTTTTTTTTATTAAAAAAAAAGTCTACTTCTCTAATTAAATCACTAGAGTATTGTAAATATCAATTAAAAAGTAAAATTAATAAAATAATTATTATGATTTGGTGATTTGGGAAAAAGGGTTAGTAGGGGTGGGGGGGTGGGGATGCCAATGAGGGACCTGCCCATTCATGCCCTTACTCTTCCGCAATAAGGAGGGGCTACTTTGCCCTTAGCTTCGGTTGTATTCTTAATTTTATTTTTGTTCAATATTTAATTTGACCCATTTAGTCTCCTTTTTAAACTATTATTCCTTATGCTTATCTTTGATCAGAAGGTTATTTGTTCAAGTTACCAAAACTTGGAGATTATTTATTTGTTTTTTGTTTAACAAATTATGTATATTTTTCCACTCATTTTTTTTAATGTAATTCTTTAATGGCAGAAGAAAATTTATTTGGATATCTACGTGACTTCATGAGACATGCTTTACCCAATGAATATTGGGAATATACTACTTTTTTTGCATATTTTACCCTATAAAATTTTCCATTTAGCTAAATTTACTTATAGCCACTCTTATAAATTAATTTTGTTTTTTTATCAAGTCTGAGCATAAGTTGATTAGACAATATTTAGTCTAAGGTGGAAATCTAGTCTTACAAATTTTAGTTTAACCTTGATTAAAGCTAAATATGACAAGTGGTTTGTTTAGAATGAGCTTATCTCATGGTTCTTGGTTCTACTTTGTTAAGATAAACAAACAATGATCTTTAAACTTAATCTTGAGAGAAATTTCAACACTTAATAAAACAAACCAAAAAATGCGCAAGCTTATTAAAGTACAAGTGGGATGAGACAGTGTCTTCTATCTTTTCTTGTAGTATCTTTATATAACTTGATCGTACAAAGAATGATCATTCACAGAGGACCAATATACTATTGGATAAATGAATGTGATGAATGCTTTAATTGTGTTGTAAACTTACTTAGGCTTGTGTGCCTATCCTTTATCTTAATTGTTTTCTCTTTGTTTTAATATTCTTTATCCTTTCTAATCTACCTCCCAACAGCTAATTGGGTTTTTAAGGAGGTGTTGAAAAATATTAACATTACAAAATAAATCTAAATTAAACATGTGAAGAAAAGAAGTCATCAATATGCAAGGAGGAATTAAGAAAGTTAATGTACATGAACATCTTATTTACTTTGGCTTAATATTATACTGCTAAATATGTAATGTAAAAAATGACAACGAATTAGAGTAAAAATCTTATTAAATTAAAGGTCTTTTTATCCATTAGAATAAATTTTTGAAAGGTAAGAGCGTATAGTGTCATCTATTACTCTCTATCAACAGTGGTTTAATGTTTATTCTTAAAGATTTTGAAGTTATTATACTACTAGAAGCTTTTTGGAACTGAAAATGAGTTATCTCATTAGTAAGAGATGATGTGGTTGATGCTCTATAGAGTTCTTGTTTTGTTATTGCAATGAATACTTTTTTATTTTTGACCTATAAAAATTTAACTAAGAGTTTTATCTGATACAATTGGCAAAAGCTATAACTTACGAACTTATATATTGTTTTCCTGTGCTACTATTGTAACGACCTCAGAAATTCAAAAAGAAATACATATAATAATCTGAGTGTGGAAGCGAAATAAAAGATTAAGGTTAACATCCCTTACACAATAACTTAAAAGTACTAAATAACATCACGGAATAAGTTCTCTGAAAGAAATACGAGAAATGAGAAAAATAAAGGAAACTATAAAGCATCTAGCATCTACTCGCAGCCTTCTTGTGGATCAGGCTCGAGAACCAGGTCCTCCTGATCTGAAACGGTTAAATAAGAAATGAGCTACACTAGCCCAGTAAGGACATCACACTATATCACCGTCACAGAAGTAAAGGTTGGTAGAAAACCAAAAACAACCAATGGAGAACAAATTTTAAACAAATTCATTTATCAATAATGAGACCATTTACCGTCCACTTACCGCAGTGAGATTTATAAAAATAACCTATGGAAACAATAACATTATAAATATCATGATTTTATATACAATCTACAATATAGCACATATTATACTTTTATATTCAAATCATCAAAACAACAATTGCCTTTTTTTATCAGCCTACTAGTATCCATGGGGATCCATAGAGGTGTTCCTACTACACATGAACCCTTTCCATTAACAATCTTAATTCCAAGACTGTCCCCATACCCCGTTCGGTATGAGTGCCAAATGACCAAATCTCCATACCCCGTCCGGTATGAGACAACGTTCACGGTAGGATTCCCTATGAACCCGGGCTGTCCACCATCTCCCAGGATATCTAGTGAGACTGTCATTTTATCCATTTATCAAATCACATCCCATTCCCATTTGTCCTTAGTCTCCATTACCAACTCAAACATAAATACATAAACAAGTAGCGTGCATCCAACAACGCAAGCATATCTTAGATTCCTAAAATCAAACAGCAGTGAAGTAAACAGTGATACATGCATTTAAAACTATAAAATAGATAAACTAGATACCATAATGCATTTAAATTGTAAAATAAATCAAACAAGAATAGACAGAGAATAATGTCCAGTTCGGGCTCCATTAGCAACCGTAATTAATTATGCATATCTATCTAACTTGTACAAAAGATCGTATTATTATTTATTCAAACTTCACATCTATGATAGGAAATAGGGTGAGGGGTTCTTACTTGATTCGACGCCGAAAACTAGATTATTATTGCGCCTACAGGCGGTCCCTGGGTTCCTTGAATTTTTTTTTTTGGAACTAAAACGCGCTTACAGTACCTACACATGTCCCAAATAACCCAAAAATCATACCCAGGGCCTACTCGGCCAATTTTGAAATTCTGGCACGGCGACTCCGCTGTGCTCCGGTGACGGCGCCGCTGTCTGCAGCGGTGATCCACCTCGAGTTGGCTGTTTTTGACCGTTTTCGGCTGAATTCAGCCAAACTTGCATCGGTTCTTGTGAGAAAACACACTTAGGGCCCTCGATGGGCCAAAAAAATGTGGAAAATTGAAACTCACTAGCGATGGGGCTCTTCGGTGCGGCGGCTCCTCCCGCTCACATTGCAGTTGGGTATTTTGCTCCGGTCAACCTATAGAGGAGGAAACGGTGATCACAACGGTGGAAAAATTACATTGAACGGGAATCGGGAAGGGCCTCATCATAGGCAAAAACCAAAACACCCTGTGGCAGCGCCGTTGAGCTTCGACGGTATTTTCTGGCCAACTGGCCTGTTCTTTCACTCCGATTTGGCCATGGATGGGTTTGAAATCAAATTCTGAGCAAAGGATAGAATTTTTACCTCGTTTAGCGATTGAAAATTGCTCCGGTGCGACGGCGGGTGGTGGCAGTCAGCTCCCCAGTAGCTGGGCTGTCTTCTCCGGTGAGGGGCTATGGCGGCTAGGGTAAGGGTTTGTGTACGGATGGGGTTATTTATACCCATCCGCTTTTGATCTGGGTCTTCTATCGCTTTTAATCTGGATCGTCCGATTGTGATTAAATAGAGAGTGAATCTGAACCGTTCATCGCGATTCAATCTGGGCCGTCCGTACACGATTCAATCTGGATCGTCCGTGCGCAATGCCATCTGGACCGTTCGTGCGTGTTATTGATCTGGGTCGTCCGTGCGTGCGCGAACAGATCTCAACTGTTCAATCGGGCGTACGCGGATCGCCCACATGGCTTTTCCCCGCGTGGCCTCCCACGTCAGTGTCTCTGCCACTTGGCGCGTCCTGGTTGATCGGGACTGCTGACCGGGCAGCTGATGTGGTGTAACTTTTTTAAATTACGTTTTGACCCCCGGTTTCTGATTTTTCTTTTAAAAATACCTCCAGAACCCAAATTTTCAACGCTTTTCCCCCAAATTATTTTCAATTAAATCCTTAACCAATTTTTACCCCTTTTCATTATTATTATTATTGTTTTCATTAAATCAAATTAAAATTAAATAAATCAAATTAAAATTATATAAATAATAATTATATTCATATAATTTTAATTAATAAAAAGAAAAAAGGAAAGGTTGGATGTTACAAATCTCCTCCCCGTTAAAAGAAATTTGGTCCCTCAAATTTGTCTCCTACTCTTGATCGAACAGCTGGGGTTAGTGGGCTCTAAAATCTGATTCTAACTCCCATGTGGCCTCCCTTGGTGTGTGGTTCTGCCATATGACCTTCACAAAGGATATTTCCCGGTTGCGGAGTAATATGCTCTTTCGATCCGCAATGCCGACTGATACTTCCTCATAAGATAAATCCTCATGGAGTAGAAGAGGTTCATGGGCCAAGACATGAGAGGGGTCTGGGTTGTACTTGCGTAGCATGGACACATGAAACACATTGTGGACCTTAGAAAGTTCTGGAGGCTATGCTAGTCTGTAGGCGGCAGTACCAATCCTATCTAAAACTTCAAATGGTCTAATAAATCAGAGGTTCAATTTTTCCCTCCTGCCGAACCTACTAATTCGCTTGAAAGGAGTGACCTTAAGGAACACCCGGTCGCCTTTCTCAAACACTAAATCTCTCCTCCGGGTGTCCGCATAACTCTTCTGCCTGCTCTGAGCCGTCTGAATGTTATTTATGATCTTAACTATTTTAGATATAGTCTCCTCTACCAGCTCCGGGCCGAACAATTTTTTATCGCCCACTTCTTCCCAACAAATCGGCAATATGTATGGGCGCCCATATAATGCCTCATACAAAGCTATGCCAATACTCGTTTGGTAGTTATTGTTGTAGGCGAACTCTATTAGGGGTAGATGGTCGTCCCAATGATCCCCAGAGTCAAGGACACAAGCTAGAAGCATATCCTCGAGTCTACGAATTGTCCTTTCTGACTGTCCATCAGTCTAGGGGTGGAAGGCAGTACTGAGGGATAGCTTCGTTCCCATGCCTTGTTGAAAACTACTCCAAAATCGAGAAGTGAACCTAGGGTCCCTGTCAGACACCACTGTCATTGAGACTCAATGCAATCTGACTATTTCCTGGATATACATTCTTGCCAACTTGTCTAAGGGATCGGTCATCCTGATGGCCAAGAAGTGGGAAGACTTGGTAAGCCGGTCAACAACTACCCAGATAGCATCATGTCCTGAGCGTGCCTTAAGTAACCCTATCACGAAGTCTATGGTGATATGTTTCCACTTCCACTCTAGGATCGGTAAAGGCTGAAGTAACCCGCCTGGGCCCTGATACTCTGCCTTGACCTGTTGACATACCAAGCATTTAGACACAAAGTCAGTTATGTCTCTTTTCATCCCATTCCACCAAAACCGAGGCCGCATGCTTTGGTACATTTTAGTGCTTCCAGGATGCATGACAAACTTTGAGCTATGGGCCTCTGTCATGATGTCTCTCTTTAACTCACTGTCACCTGGAACACACACCCTATCCTGGAATCGGAGTAACCCATCGGTGAAGACTCAGAATTCTGAGCTAACTCCCTATTTTGCATCGTTCTTGAGGGCTACTAGGGCAGGATCAGCTGACTGAGTTTCCCTTATTCTCTATATTAACTCAGGCTGAACGGTCAAATGGCCCAAACATGTGACTCTCCTCAAGTCCTGAAGTCGAACCTGTTGTGTGGCCCCAATTTGCCTGCATTCTGAAACCATCAAATGGGCTAAGATACCTGCACTTTTTCTATTGAGTGCATTGGCTACCACAT
>NW_019014654.1:1687919-1699941 GCF_000150535.2 Carica papaya | reverse complement strand
GTCTCCTGTACCTCTCTATGTAGCCTGGGTCAATCATGGAAGGAACTGGGTCCCGTGGAAAAGGGACTGGTCCAGGCTGATGATAGACTGGGGGGCCCTGTGGTGGTACTTGTTGATACAGCGGAGGCAACGTATTATACTGTGGCGGTGCTGGGCAGTGCTGTGGCTGGGGCACCGGATTATACTGCGATGGTGTCGGGTGGTACTATAGAGGAGTAGGGTCGTACCGAGGTGGCTCAGGATCCTCTCGCTGCAGTGGTGGCTCAACCTGTGGTAGCGGGGGAGGGTTAGGTAGCTCCCTCCTTTCCTTTCGGCCCTACTGGGTCGCAATGAGTCTTTCTAATATCTCAAATATCATGTCCAAGTCTTCCCTGAGCGAACCCTCCCGGGCTGCCCAGTTTAGTGGGGGTCTTCCTCTTCTCATTTGTCTGTACCTATATTTCACAAGGAATGGTTGAGTGATAATTCATTATTTGATGTTTCTCTAAGTATTATTGTGTAAGGGACAGGTCCGAGGAACGCGGCTCTGATACAAACTGTAACGGCCCCGGAAATTCAAAAAGAAATATATATAATAATATGAGTGCGGAAGTGAAATAAAAGATTAAGGTTAACATCCCTTACACAATAACTTAAAAGTACTAAACAACATCACAGAATAAGTTCTCTGAAAGAAATACGAGACATGAGAAAAATAAAGAAAACTATAAAGCATCTAGCATCTACTCGCAGCCTTCTTGTGGATCGGGCTCGGGAACCAAATCCTCCTTATCTGAAATGGTTAAATAAGAAATGAGCTACACTAGCTCAGTAAGGACATCACACTATATCACCGTCACAGAAGCAAAGGTTGGTAGAAAACTAAAAACAACCAATGGAGCACAAATTTTAAACAAATTCATTTATCAATAATGAGACCATTTACCATCCACTTACCGCAGCGAGATTTATAAAAATAACCTATGGAAATAATAACATTATAAATATCATGATTTCATATACAATCTGCAACATAGCACATATTATACTTTTATATTCAAATCATCATAACAACAATTACCCTTTTTTATCAGCCTACTAGTATCTATGGGGATCCATAAGGGTGTCCCCGCTATACGTGAACTCTTTCCATTAACAATCTTAATTCCAAGACAGTCTCCATGCCCCGTCCGGTATGAGTGCCAAATGACCAAATCTCCATACCCCGTCCGGTATAAGACAACGTTCACGGTAGGGTTCCCTATGAACTCAGTCCGTCCACCATCTCCCAAGATATCTAATGAGGCTGTCATCTTATCCATTTATCAAATCACATCCCATTCCTATTTGTCCTTAGTCTCCGTTACCAACGCAAACATAAATATATAAACAAGTAATGTGCATCCAACAATGCAAGCATATCTTAGATTTCTAAAATCAAATAGTAGTGAAGTAAGCAATGATACATGTATTTAAAATCATTGAATAAATAAACCAGATACCATAATGCATTTAAAATGTAAAATAAATCAAACAGGAATCGATAGAGAATAATGTCTGGTGTCGGGCTCCATTAGCAACCGTAATTAATTATACCTATCTATCTAACTTGTACAAAAGATCGTATTATTATCTATTCAAACTTCACATCTATGATAGGAAATAGGGTCCTTACTTGATTCGACGCCGAAAACTAGATTGCTACTACGCCTACGGGCGGTCCCTGTGTCCCCTAAATTTTTCTTTGGGAACTGAAACGCGCTTATAGTACCTACACATGTTCCAAATATCCCAAAAATCAAACCCAGGGCCTACTCAGCCAATTTTGAAATTCCGGCACGGCGGCTCCGCCGTGCTCCGGCGACGCCGCCGCCACCTGCATCGGCGATCTGGCTCAGGTTGGCTATTTTTGGCCGTTTTTGGCCGAATTCAGCCAAACTTGCATCGGTTCCTGTGAGAAAATACACTTAGGGCTCTCGGTGGGTCGAAAAAACGTAGAAAACCGAAACTCACTAGTGGTGGGACTCTCCGGTGTGGCAGCTCCTCCGGCTCACGTTGCGGTTGGGTATTTTGCTCTATAGAGGAGGAAACAGTGATCACAACGATGAAAAAATCACATCGAACGGGAATCGGTAAGGGCCTCATCGGAGGCGAAAATCAAAACACCCCCGCGACAGTGCCCCTTTTCCCCAAAATTGTTTTCAATTAAATTTCTAACCAATTTTTACTCATTTTCATTATTATTATTATTATTCTTTTTATTAAATCAAATTAAAATTAAATAAATCAAATTAAAATTATATAAATAATAATTATATTCATATAATTTTAATTAATAAAAAGAAAAAAGGAAAGGTTGAGTGTTACAACTATAACGTCTATATGAGTAAAGTTATAAGATTTTGACCCCATTAAGGTAAATGGCTCATTTCTAAAATTGATGGTCATTGAATAAAATGAAGTTACTCATTAATTTTGGTGAATAGTATAAACTTATTTTTCCACTAATGATGTCGTTTGAATTTTTGAGTTAGCATGAAAAGTTTGACTCAAGCAAAAGAAATAAGCCGAGAAAAAGGCAACAATAAGAAGACAAAGAAATGAACACCAAAGAGTAAAATTATTTCAGATTTGTTAATTTTCTTTATAATTTTAGGTAACTTAAAGAAGAATTAATTTCATAATAATTTTTAAAGTTATTATATTTGTAAAAAACAAGTCTCAAAATTATTTTTGACACGAAATTCAAGCATTGAAGAAATTTTAAAAGTAATTTATGAAAAATTTATCTATGCGATAACATATATTGTTCGAAGAACCACCTCTATATAATTAAAGATATCACCTTAAAAGATTGATTTAACCTAATACATGATTGAGCATAACACAAATCAAAACACACACAAAAATACCTTTTGAACAATATATATGATTTATTTTATATCCCAGTATAAATCACACCGCTTTTAAAATTAAAACATCATTTCAAATATTAAATATATCATAAAAAGTAGCTTCTAGACTTGTTAGTGAAAATAATGTGTTAGAAAAATAATATAGAGTCAAAACTACTTCTAAGACTTGACTATCATTTTACGGTTAGGTTATTAATATACAAAACACATCATATAGAATTTCTTATACATTTAGGATAAAATTCTGTAGCATCTTTTTAAAAGCCAAATCAATTTCAAATTATACTTAATAGCTTTGTTGACTTTTTTACATGTAAATAAGTCCAACAGATTTCATACAAGAGCGACTTTGAGCAAAACAAGAAGTCTAAAAATATAAATCTTCTTCACACTCTTGAGTCTTTGTTAATCCCCTAAACAATTAGCATCAATTAAGACGATCTTGCCATAGTAGCTGAGGCGGAGCGACTGCATAATATCAATAAACTATTAACTTGAGGCCATGGTTTAGGCCAATACTGTAGACTCCTTTCAGTTTAGTGCATCAGCAACTACATTTTCTCTACCGGGGTGGTAGATGATCTTGCAGTCATAGTCTTTCAGGAGGTCCATCTAGCCTCTCTGTCTCATATTTAACTCCCTCTGCGATAAGATGTACTTCAAACTTTTGTCGTTAGTATAAATCTCGAATGTTTGACTAAACAGGTAATGACGTCATATCTTCAAGGCAAAGATAATGGCCACCAACTCCAAGTCGTGAGTAAGATAGTTTCGCTCATGATGTTTCAACTGTCAGAATCCATAAATGACCACTCTACCATGCTGTATCAAAACGTATTCCAAGCCAATATAAGATGCATCACAGTAAACTTGAAACCTTTTAAGTTTGTTTGGGAGGATCAGCATAGGAGCAGAGGTAAGACAACGCTTTAATTGCATAAAGCTTTTGTTATAGTCATAATTCTAGATAAATGGCACGTCCTTTCGAATGAAGTCGGGTCAATGGAGCAGCAATCTTAGAAAATTCATCAATGAATCACTGATAGTAACCTGCCAAGCCAAGAAAACTACGCACATCAGCTACATTGGTGGGCGGGTTCCAGCTGGTCATTGTTTCAACCGAATCGACAGAAATTCCTTCACTTGAAATTATATAACCGAGGAAGAAAACTTGATCCAAGTAGAAAGAGCATTTGCTAAATTTAGTATACAATTTATTTCAGCGAAGTATCCCCAACACTTCAGAAAAGTGGATCGCATGTTCCTCCAGGCTCTTGGAGTACACTAAGACGTCATCAATAAATACGATGGCGTACTGATCTAGTGCGTGCCGAAAAACTATATTTATGAGGTCCATGAAGGCTACAGGGGCATTGGTTAACCCGAACGGTATCACCCTGAAGTACAGACCATACCTACACCAAAATGCAGTCTTTGGAATATCATCTTCTTTGACTCTCAGTTAGTGATATCCCGTTATGAGATCGATCTTGGAAAAGACCATGATTCCTTATAATTGGTCAAAAAGTCTTCGATTCGAGGTAAGGGGTACTTGTCTTTAACCGTTACTTGGTTAAGTTCCCAGTAGTCCACGTAAAGTTTGAGAGAGTCATCTTTTTTTTTCATGAACAATATTGGAGCGCCCCAAGGAGAATGATTAGGGCAGATGAACTTCTGGACAAGCAACTCAGAAAACTAATTTTCTAGCTCTACAAGCTCAGTACGACTCATGCGATAGGTGAATTTCGAGATTGGTTGGGTTTCGGGTAGCAGTTCAATTAGAAATTTCACCTATCGTAGGGGAGGTAGACGAGGAAGTTCAACGAAAAAGACTTCAGAAAAGTTGCAAACAACCGATATGGAATACACAGTAGGATCAACACTCATATTCTTGTTTATTCAACTATTAGGAAAAATAATAACGATAGATTTTATTTCTTTTTTGGGGATCGCAAGGTTATAACTTTACTTTCACAATCAATCATTGCTCTATATTTTTCTAACCAGTCTATTCCTAATATCACATTAAATCCTAAAAAGTCTAATAGTATTACGTTCACAAATACTTTTAATCTCGAAGCCTTTATCTTACCATATTTATATACACAATGAGCTTTTAGTAATTCTCTAAAAGGAGTCTCTACCGTTAATATTTCCACTAATGATTCTAGCCTTTATCAAGTTTATAAGTAAACGCACATGAAATAAAAGAATGAGTAGCACCTGTATCAATCAAAGCCTTGGTAGAAGTATCATAAATAGAAAGCATACCCTGAATAAAAACATAAGTTGGGAGAGTATTGGGTTTATCTAGGTGGTATATACAACCCTGGACTACAGGCCTGGCCATGTCCTTTAGTCTCTGGGGGCAGTCCTTTATAAGGTGTTGGGTGCTTCCGCACTGGTAGCAGACGTGATTGATACACCAACAAGGTAGGTCACCATGCGAACGACCACAATGCTGACAGGGCTGGAAAGGTCAGGCAGATTGTCTCGTAAATAGAGGTAACGCAGGGGGAAGGACAACTTGGGCTCGTTTATCAGGGTGGCTACTTACTAGATCGGGTAATATTCTTCTGGACTATTGGGATTGTTGTTATTGGGTATGAACTCGGGCAATGCGTTGGTGCTTGACCGAGATGAGGTCTTCAGCCAACTAGGCATGTTCTAGCACCTTTGCGTACGAGATGGGTCTCAGCATCGCAACCCAATCATAAATATCGGCACGTAGGCCTTTTAAAAACTTTCTAACTTTTCGTCTTTTGGGGGTGACCATTAGAGGGGCGAACCTAGACAGTTAGACAAAACTAATTGTATATTGGGCAACTGTTAGATTTTCTTGGTGGAGATCCTAAAATTTCTCATTCTTTTCTCAGACATAGGTGGAAAAAAGTTATCAAATAATGTATCCATGAAAACCTCCTAGGTGGTAGGAGTAGGTAAGACTTCCTTCTTAAGTCGTCACCAGTGTTCTGTTTCATCGTTCAGCATAAAGGCTACTAAGGGAACCTTTTGTTCCTCAGTTAGGTTTAGGACAGAGAAAAGATTCTCTATTTGTAGGATTCATGCTTCAGCTACTAAGAGATTAGGGCCACCTTTAAAGTATTGCAGGTTAAGCTTCTTAAACTCTGCTATGTTATGAGAAATGGACCTCTCAGTTGTTCAGTATTCTGGGGCAGGGGGTTGACAAGGGTTGGCTTGATTTTGTCCTACGGCTGCGATCAACCCTTGAATAGCTCAGAAGAGTTCGACAAACTTAGCCCTAGTTGGATGATCCTGGGCCTCGAGTCTTTTGATATGCTCTACAGAAGGTCTTCCTCACGTCATTCCTACAAAAGAAAGGAAGACACGAGTTGGTGATCTAATTTGAAAAAGAGGACTTATCCTTCATAGATGTCCTAAGGGTCTTTCTACCTATGTCCTCAGTTGTAAAGGATTGGGTCCGTGTAAATGCTCTGATACCATCTGTGACATCCCGAATCCTAATTAAGGCATGAGGGTGTCAGATATAGAAACCTATTACAAGTGCATGATAAAAATTATATGCAACGGAGCAAATTAATACAAATCTCTTATAAATATATGAGTTCCAATTACATATATATAACTGAGAATAGAAGTGGCTGCAAAATACAATGTCAAAATACAAAAGAGGATCACTTCTATCATTATACTATTGGACTCATTAGAATACGGAAACCATCATGCACTCAAGGTTTATGGATCCACGAGATCCTCATATACTTCAATGGGTAGGTCACCTGACAGTTCCTCATTATCTTCCTCATCTATGGAGGGCATAGAAAAAGTGAGTTACATATACTTAGTAAGGAAAACAGTATTTAGATAATATCGTAAGGTTTTAAAAGGTGAATAATTATAATATAAACACTTACCATTAGATTACGTCATAGTCCTATCTTGGTTTATGAAAATAATTTATTTTTTAAAAGAAAAATATCACGTTACATTCACACCCATCAAGATAAAACACACAACATACCTGACAATAGAGAAAATCTAATAAATCATAAAATACTCATATTTTCGTGTTATGCTTCGCGAAGTCGTTACGACTTCCATCTCTGAAGGCAGATACAGATCTTCAATTATTCATGTGGAATGACCAAATTAGATACAAATAACGGTAATTTGCTCAAGCACATTTCCAGCTTGCCAAACTATGATACGATCTGTGACTACAGCTGTACCAACCATAGTGGTGCTATCAGATATTCTACAGTCACGATAGTACTTAGCCAAAGGTTACCCCTAACAGATATTCGTGTCACCACTCTCGTCAGATGATATGCCATTATCTACAAAGAACGGTCCTCTTACGTCTTTCCAAACTAGATGGGGGAGAGGAAAAAGAGATACTAGATGGGGATAAGGATATCCCTCAGAGATAAAAAGGATAACGAGATACTTGATACATTATGCATGTCAATACAAATACATGCTTCGGACCATGCATGTTTCATTCCACTTTTCTTTTCCTTTTTTTTTTGTTTATTGTTTTTCAGATAACCTTACCAGTTTCATATTATTTTATTTACATGCAAATCATCTAGTGTCTATAAATCACATAGTAAACTTGAAATTAAGAACAATTCAATTTATTAGATCTACTAGATACAGAACATGCAAACAAACAAAATCACATAATCATTACTTTAATTTTATCTAAAAATACTCCTTAAGTTATTTAAATAAATACTAAATTTCTTACCGAAACCTTGATAATTTTTCTTACACCATTTTTCTTCTTCTCCTCTCCTTCTCTCTCTAGATCACTCTTTTTTTTCTCTCTCTTTAACTCTTGAAAGGTAGAAGAATAGAAGTGAGGAGAAAATGATAGGAAGGGCCCCTATTTATAAAAAGCGAGGGCCATTGAATTTGTGCTAATTGGTAAAATCAAGCGAAGAAAAAGAGTATTGAAAAATAGAAGATGTTTGATTTGATGCGACACAAAAAATGGAGGAAAAAACCTCCTCCATCGGTGGCGGCACCTCAAGCGGCAACACGCCACCCAAGGTGGATGGCAGCACACTTCCCAGGGCGACAATGGCCTCACCCGCCTGACGTGCGCGCAGGGCCTAGGCGTGCTAGGGCATCATGTGCAAGTCTCAGGTGCATAAGCCTATTCGCGCAGGCCTACTGTGCAGATGGTGCGCACACAGTGTACGGCACCTGCCCTGTTCGCACGCGATGTGACACACACGCAAGTCTGACCTCCATATCGCGCACGGATGAGACATGCGCACTGTGCACACAGCACGCAGGCACCTGCCCGAGCAACCTTTTCCCATGAGATTTTTCCCCTTGTTTTTTTGTTTTTTTTTTCTTTAAAATTGTTTATTTTAAAAAAATAATAATTAAATAATTAAATTAAAATAAGATAAAAATCGACATAATTTAAAATTACAATAATAAGCTCTGAAATAAAATAAATGAGTTCTATGTGGCCTTAAGCCTCGAATAAATAGAGTTTTTTCAAATACAATTAAGCACAGTGGTAAGCGAGATTTTATAGGATGTTTTAGAGTTTAGGCCAATAAGGGCTAATAGGTTCAACCAAAGTTATGGAAACATTATATTTAATTAAAAGTTTAATAATTAATTACGTAAAGATAACCACATACATGTACTTAAGTGCCTCTTGAAAAATAATCTTGTAAAGTGTACCTTAGAATAGACATATAATGCTTGTAAAATGTTGGTCCAAACTTTATCACTAACTTAAAATGTGACAATTGTTTCCAAGCAACATAGTTTTCATAAATCATAAACACCCCATGCCTAAATGGAATTCTCACAAAGGAATATCTAATCATTTAGTTGAAATGATGAAAATATACTTTCTTAGTGGTGGAGCTCCTACAAGATAGTCAATTAGTATAAGCGATGAGAGATTATTGAGGGTGTTAAGTAAGATAAAAACAAAAACAAAACCAGCATTGATAGATATTTGGAAGTGATCTCAAATCAATTTATAAATCATATATATGTCTAAAAGCTTGGAGAATCTTTAGTAAACTAGTTCTATTTATAATATATCTTAATAGTAGTTGAGTATCCAATGCACTTGATACCAAATATGTTATTAAAATGGGAAGATAAAAAGAGGTATTGATAACACATAATACCAATAGTAGCAAATAAAATGGAGCGATGTAAAGACAATGAAGGTAATGAAGTAGAGAAGACTTGCAAAATGACTAGATGACATTAACATATTAGAGCAACTATGATAGATGAGTGGGCAAGTTATACTATTCTTTGTGGCATGTTAAATAAATAAATATGACCCCCAGGTTTTATTTATTGGGGACACTCCAAAACACAAATTAGTTAATATAATAAGTTGAAAAACCTAAAAGTATGTGAGAGTTTTTTTAGAGTGTAATGAGTATAAAAAGTAAAGAATGTTTAGAATTGCGTTAATGAGCATATAACATCATTGTGAGCATGACACAATATAAAAGTTATTGCATGGTAATATAAGCTTTAATCCTCATCGTTGCGGACAAGTTAACTATCATTGATGAAGTCTGGTTGCCTTTATTATTGATATATGCCTTTGACTCAGTTATCGAAATTACTCATTGATTTGGTAAATATGATGACCCTAGCAAATAACATCCCACCTGCACTATACCCTTCTACTTTTTACACTTTATATTTTTGGATATATTAAAATGAGCTATTAAACTAATAGTGGGACTACATTACAAAAGGACATAATATACATAAAGAAAAAAGTTATTATGATACTAAATATACATTACATGTACGCACATAGATTTAACAACATATTACTAGATGAGATGAGATCTCACTATTGCTCATTACATACCTTGAAGATACTTTCCATCTAAGAAATTTATCTTATTTTCTTTTATGCTAATAATGTTTATCATTAGTTATTTACACTATTATGATAATGACTCTATTGAAGGAGTAAGTTATCTTTTAAATCTTAATTTGTGTCATACTCCTATAAAAAGCACTAAATACAAACCAGATCTTGCGAAAATATACAATAAATATCTTTTTGGACATTATAGGTCAAGTCTGGAATAAAATTCGAATTTTAAATTTTAAAATATTTTTGGAGGTGTCACCATTCTCTTAGAAACAAAAAGAGAAGCTGGGAAAAAAATATTGGTCTAACCTAGGCATTCTTGATCCAGGAACAGTAAGGGATAGCAAAGTATGAAACACTTACTCTGTAATATAGATTAGTTATGGAATGAATTGCATGTATTAAAAATTTACCTAATACCCAAGTAGCATCACCAGCATAAGCGATGACTTTTTTTAACTTCTATTTCTACTAATATGGAAGTAATTAGCAGGAAAACATAAATACTGACTGAATCGATCTACTTGAAGAAAATTTACTGGACAAATATCAAACGAGCAGCTAAAAAATGACATTATCCCTTGCCATCTTCATATGAATGAACCCATTTAAGCATGCAACTGGTTCACTGATGTACACAATGCAAACTACATCAACTCAAACAGATTAATGTCACTAATTCGACTTCAAACTCAAAATACATTTAAAAGGCATTGACCAAACCACATTACAGACTAAATCAAGAATTATATTTAAAATTCGCAAACTCTATAACCTAAGTCTTTCCTTCATCTTTCTTGAATTTTACTCTCTGTTGCACGCACCCAAACACTCACAATCAGTCTCCACAGACACCCAAAAAAAAAAGGAAAGCTCCTCTGTTTTGGGCCTTTTATTCTCAATTGTTCCTCTCTTATCGTGCTTTTTTCAAACCTCGAGCTCCAAAATTCCAAAATTCATCACTGTTTTCATTCACCAAAGACCCAGAACTCCCTCCTTTTTTTCCCATTGCATTCTTTCCCCGTCACGCATCCGAACCATTTCTCTCTCTTCTTTTGTAATGCCAGCTTTTCATCTTCCTCTTGGCCTGCGGCTCGTTCATCTTTCAGTCATCATAATCACTGCATCTCAGCTTGCTCACTCGTCTCTCTCCAAGCTTCTCCACCTTTTTTGTCTGTTGAACGCAACACTGAAGAAAATTATGAGTTAGGACCCATAAACGACATCGTTTTGTCTTGAAGGGAGCCCTCTTTTTGCTTTGTTTTGGGCTGAGTTTTCTACTTGGGATTGGGTTTAATTTTGGTTTAGTTAAAAGAAACGGGTTGGCTTCCTTGGGCTATGGTTTTTCTTTAAACATTTGACCAAGCTAAAGAAGCTCCAGTTAATAAATATAGCTTTTATTTACATAAATAATGGGAATTGCCAATATCATGGGATGCCAAGATAATCGTTATTTAAGAAACAAAGGATCTCAACAAGTTGAGCCTTGATAAATTTTTAGGATCACCACTCACCATAAACTCACAATAAAGGGCCGGGAAGATGAGGAAAACAAAAAGAAAGTCATTACTCATAATAATGATGAGGAAAGTGAGGATAATGAAGAAATGACACTTATCACAAGAAGATTTAGAAGCCTCATGAAATAAAATTAAAAAAAAAATTGGTGGAGAAAAGCTACCACCAAAGGAAGAATCAAGCAAGAAAGATCATGTGATTTGCTAAGGGTATGATAGATAATTACTCTCAAGCTAAAAAGAACAAATTTAATATGAAGGCAACGCTAGCTACATGGAACAATAGTGATCAGAGCAACTCCAAGGAAGAGGAAGAAAATGAAGCCTTTAAACCTGTGCCCCGTAGTAATAAATAAAGCTTATTCTTCTATAGGAAATTTGAATATATTGAACAAGCCTTTTAAGGGTCACCAAGATTGATATCATGTTTATTCGGATGTGAATTTGCCCTAAAATATCAACATTCATGTTTGCTAAAAACTTATGAACAACCTTGGGATATACTTTATGCGGTTAGCCAAAGAAAAAAAGAATCTCACTCTTGTTGCTTAAGTAATTTGACCAAGCGAAACTTAGGTAGTTTAAAATGTGATAGTTTTATTTAGTCTATATAATGAGATAGATAAGCAAAAGATTTATTTATGTACCTACCCTTAATAATTGAGGATTCAAAATCTATATTATTAATGTGTTAGGATGCATGCTCATTAAAGGTTCTATGTGACCCTACATCAAGTAATTAT
>NW_019014654.1:1563153-1581362 GCF_000150535.2 Carica papaya | reverse complement strand
CTAACGTCTCTGTCTCACGACTTATCTTCCCTCACTAACACTCGTGTCTTCTCACTCAACACTCAAAACTTCTCTTATCAAGTCGAACGTCAGAGTTGGGATCTTCTTTAATTGAGTCCTGCAAGTTAGGAAGAATTTGCAAAATTCCTCGCAGACTCTAGAAGCCCAAAACTTGCATGCACGAGTGACTTATGCCGTATAGTATGGGTGATGCAAACAAAATATAAACAAAATATTTACTCATACCTAGTAGATGACTTACTCTTCCTTTTCAATAGTTTTTCGACAATATAATTAGATGATTAATCTACTTTTATCATGCAAAATGTAGAACAATGTGTCAATTGCCTTATGAGGTGCAATTGAGATATTTTTTATATTTTTGATATATAATTTTTTTAAATAATGGAATAAATAAAAAATTACTTGAAACGAACATATAATATGGATTCAAGTAATATGTAAACGAATTAAGAATCAAATTAAATTCTGAATGTTAATTTAAGAACAATAAAGATAGTTGAGTTTTAGGAGTCTAAGCTCTGCTACTATATGATGTAGGAAGGTATTGGGAGGATTGAGTCAACTCTTATAACTCACACAATATATGCAAAACTTAACTGCCTAAGATACCCCTCCCTCTACTTGAATCTACAACACTTAAAGGCATGTAAAAACAAGAATTAGGATCATCGCTCATTGGCTCAAAAAAACTTCTGAAAACTCCTACTTCCTGAAGAACTTGAAGAAGCTGAAAAAATTAGGAAAATGCTAATTATTGAAGAAAAGCCAAAGCTTTTAATTTTATTTCTTTCAAATGAATTATTATTTACAACCTAAGGACAAATGGCTTGTAGGTCCTCATAGAGAAGAAGTTGTATGTAAAGTTGAGTAAGTGTGGATTCTGGCTTGAGTAGACTACCTTCCTAGGGCACAGCATATCAAAGAGTGAAGTATCAGTGAACTCTGAAAAAGTTGAAGCCATGCTTGGTTGAAAAAAATTGATATCGGTCAAGGAAATTCATAGCTTCCTGAGGATGGCAGGTTATTACTGCAGGTTTATGAAAGAATTTTCTAGCCTAGCCACTCATTTGACTCGGCTTACAAAGAAAAACGTCAAGTTTGAGTAGAACGAGGACTGTGAAAGAAGTTTTTTAGAACTAAAACAACGGTTGACTACTGCACCTGTGTTGGTCTTGCCGAGCAGGTCGGGTAGTATACAGTTTATAGTGATGCCTTCTACCTAGGGTTGGGTTGTGTTTTGATGTAGCATAGAAATATCATAGCCTATGGGTCCAGGCAGTTGAAGAGTTATGAGAAAAATTACCCCACTCATGACTTAGAACTTGCCGTAATTATCCACACCTTGATGACTTGGTGCCATTATTTGTATAGGGTGATCTTTCATATCTATACCGACCATAAGATCTTGAAACACATATTCACTCAGAAAAATCTCAACATGCATCTAAGAAGGTGGATAGAACTCCTCAAATGATTATGATTATAACATCTTATATCACCCGGGTAAGGGCAACGTGGTAGCCAACGCACTCAGTAGGAAAAGTACAGTTATATTAGTTCACTTGATGGTTTCAGAATGCAGAGTAATAGGGGTCGCACAACAGGTACGACTTCAGAACCTGAAGAGAGTCACATGTTTGGCCCACCTAACTGTTCAACTTGAGTTCATCCAAAGAATAAAAGAAGCTCAGTCCGCCGATTCCACCTTAGCAGCCCTCAAGAAAGATGCAGAACAGGGAGTTAATTTAGAATTTCGAGTCTCTGCCGATGGGTTGCTTAGATTTTAGGATAGGGTATGTGTTCCAGGTGACAGTGAGTTGAAAAATGACATCTTGATAAAAGCCCATAACTCAAAGTTTGTCATACATTCTAGAAGCACCAAGATGTATCAAAATATGCGATCCCGATTTTAGTGGAACGGGATGAAAAGAGATGTGATTGACTTTGTTTCTAAGTGGTTAGTATGTCAGCAGGCCAAGGCAGAGCATTAACCCTCAAGCGGACTACTTCAGCCATTACTAATCTGGGAGTAGAAGTGGGAATATATCACAATGAATTTTGTGATATGATTGTCTAGGGCACGCTCAAGACATGATGCCATCTGGATAATTATTGACCATCTTACCAAGTCTTCCCACTTCTTAGCTTTTAAAATGATCGACCCCTTTGACAAATTAGCAAAAATGTATATCCAGGAGATAGTCAGATTACATGGAGTGCCAGTAACAGTAGTATCCGACAAGGACCCCAGGTTCACTTCTCGGTTCTGATCTACCTTTCAGCAAGTCATGGGAATAAAACTGTCCCTTAGTACTACATTCCACCCTTAGACAGATGGACAGTCAGAAAGGACGATCCGCACACTTGAGAATATGCTCCGAGCTTGTGTTCTTGACTTTGGGGGCCATTAGAATGACCATCTACCCCTGATAGAGTTCGCCTACAACAATAGCTACCAAGCAAGTATTAGCATGGCTCTGTATGAGGCGTTGTATGACTAACAATGTAGATCCCCGATATGTTGGGGAGAAGTGGGTGATAGAAAATTGTTCGGTCTAGATCTTGTAGAGGAAACTACAGGCAAATTAGTTAAGATCAGAAAGAACATTCAGACGGCTCAGAGCAGGCAGAAGAGTTATGCGGATACCTAGAGGAGGGATTTAGAATTTGAAAAAGGAGATCGGGTGTTCATTAAGGTCACTCCTTTCAAAAGAATCAGTAGGTTTGGCAAGAGGGAGAAACTAAATCCCTTATTCATTGGACCATTTAAAATCTTAGACAGAATTGGTACCGCTGTCTACAGACTGAAACTGCCTCCAGAACTATCCATGGTCTATAATGTGTTCCATGTGTCCATGCTACACAAGTACAAGTCGAAATTCTCTCGCGTCTTGGCCCACGAGCCCCTTTTGCTCCAGGAGGATTTGTCCTACCAGGAAGTACTGGTCGGTATTGTGGACCGAAAGAGTAGAGTACTCCGCAACTAGAAAATTCCATTTGTTAATTATAATTATAATTACCTTGCTAGAAAATCGGAGCAAAAAATCTAGCTCAAAAAGCCAAATCAAGCGGAAGAAAAAGATGGGTTGTTGGCACCTTCACAGATGCGGGCTGCCCGCACGGGCAAGTTTTTCGAACCTGCCCCACTGTGTGCATGCTTAGGCTTGCGCGTGTTGTCCGGGTGGGCTGTTAGTGTGCAAAATCAAGCTTGGGTCGATTATGTCTTGGCTAGTGGAGGCCCCTTCTACTTCAGGCTTTTGATGGGCCTCACAAATGAGCTCCACGCTATGCCATTTGGAAGGATTACATGGGCCTCTTGCTGCTGCTGCTGCACATGCAGGGCTTGTGCACCTGGTTTGCTAGCTTGCAGGTTAGGGGGTTGGGCAAACAAGTTGGCCTCCTCACACGCACACACTTCCAGAGTGGCCACATGTACAACATTCTCGCCTCGCGCATGTACGGGCTTGGTCATGCACACATGGCCTTTGGGTCAAGACCTCGAATGGTCGATTGACCATGGGTTTGAGTCGTCTCCCTTGGATTCTTGGATGATCCCAAAAAACGCATGCTTCGTCCCGTTCTATGGCTTCTTAGGCCGGTTGTTCTAAAGGCCCATATGGTTGTCCTTCTTTAATAACATCAAGGATCCATCTCACTCGACTAAGGCTTATTCAGACTAGATCTTTATGCCTAGTCGGGTCGAGCTTTACCTCTCGGCCTTGGCATTATTTTCTGGGTCGGGCTTTCTTCCATACCTTGACTTTGTGTTTGTGCAAACTTTAGTGGTTGTTTGCCTAATAGATTTCAAGCCTTTCCACGATCATGTCATCTAAGTTTAGAGGTAAATTAGAGTACGAAGATGTGATATGCTAGCCTTACTTGTATGGAGACATTAGTCATATTTGTATAAAACTCAAATTTCTAAATTCAAAGATAAAAATAAAGTATAAAGGTGTGAGACATCTAACTTCTAGTGTAAGCTAAGTAATATGAAAAATTTGATAAAAAAAATTAGTTAAAAATTCATATATGTAGTACATATATGTGAAAATATCACTTATTCATAATTAAATCTATTAATTAAAAGTCTTCACAAACCATTAGCAATAGGGAGTAAAGTATATTCAAAGGGAAACAAAACATAAACTAAAAGATATATCAAAATGAAGGAAGATTTCCCCTAATAAAAGCTCTAAATCCCCAGTTTACTCAAGCAAAATCTTCCCTTTATGATTTCTCTGATTTTCTCTTTTCAATCGGACATAACTTCCCCTTATATTTTTTTTATTTTCTACCAACATTTTGGCAGAGTTTTTCCTTTGAATAATCACAAATTTTGAATGCAAATGTACCTCTACTATATGAGAATTTCACACTTAAGAAAAGAACCTCAAAAATTTATACCTTGTGGAACATGTAATCTTGATTCCAGTGGAGTCCCAACTAAATTTTTGACATTTTCTCTAAAAAAACTCACAAAGTTCCAGGATATTTTTGGTCACTTTCTTGACTAAAAAATAACCACTATAATATTCAAAAACTAATCCCAAAAATTGAATTAAAACAAAGCTAAATTAAATGTAAATGTTTCCCTTGTCTTCATGAGTTAGCCTCATTTGGCTGAGCCTTTCTTATTCTTTTCTTTTTTCTTTCTTCTTCCTTTCTCTCACAAGTTTGGCCTAGTTTCCCCAAAGAAAACTCACTCAAATACCTTTAAAAGACACTCACAACTCATGACTTTCACTCATCTTTTCTCTTTCTCTCTTCTTGGATTTTCGCTCTTCTTTTCTCTCTTTCTCTCTTCTATTCTTTCTCCTATCCATAATACTTCTCCCTCTTCCCTATCCCTTTTTTATAGTGGAGGAGAGCCAAGAGAGTCAGCCAAGAAAGAGCAACGTGGCAATCCGAGAGGTTGCAACTATTGTTGGATCAAGTGTTTCACACTCTTCCACTTACTCCACTACCTCATCAAATTTTTAGGTACTTCTCCATAAATTTTTGGCTCATTTGGAGCCTAGTAGGGTTATCTTAGGCCCTCATAAGTCCATAAGGCCCAAAATCATAAGCCTTGGCCATGTCTTCACTTCAAGCCACCACTTTAGGCCAAATTCTAAAGAGTTCCTAGCCCATTTCTAGTTCACATGTTCTTTATCCTTTTACCTATCAACCCATTAAGCCCACCTAGGGCCTGCTCAAAAGACTTATGGTCAAAGCCGCAAGCCATTACAAGCTTTTCCATAACCTTATCAGGTTTCTCCTGATTTCTCCCAACTTTCTTCTATAAAAATATTTTCTCTTGAAATCTTTCTTCCTTTATGTATTAAATTACTATGTACAAATTTTAGACTTCAAATTCCATGTATTTTGGTCTCAGGAAGGAAATTCATCTGAATATATCATTTTAAGGTTTCCCAAGGAAAAAATTTCTTGAACTTCATTTCTCTCCCATTTTTCTTACAATAAAAGTTTCTCTAGTGTGGGATCCAGCATCAATAATGTAATTCAAGACTCACAAAATTCTCATTTAGGCATCAAAAAGTTAAATTCTATAAAAATCTTTCTTACTTAATCTGTTATCAATAAAATGATAGGAACTAAGATTATTGAAAAATTAAAAGAACAAAATAGAAAAAACGCCACAAGGGATATCTTGATAGCTTGATCCAACTCCTTACTCAAAATGAAGGTAGAAGACACCTCATTAATTAAAATAATCTTTATAATTTTTATTTGATTGAAACTTGAATAAATTACAACTAGGAATTAAAGGCCTATTTATAGATAGGCCATGTGCAATACAGGAAAATAAATCTCCTAAATTAATTGTACAAATTACAAGAGAAATTAAATATTACTTAAATGAAAAAAAATTTAAAAAAAATTAAGAAGACTTTGACTAAATAAGTTAGATAGGATCGTCCATGTTGGAAACCTTTTAAATGAGGAAGATCTTAATTGATTGTCGAAGAATTAGGGAGAAAATAAATGGAAGTTTAGGGGTAGCTATTAAAGGAGCATTATGACCACCAAAATCTTTCTTTTTAAGCTAGGATTTAGTTCTTTAAAAAATCTTCCCTTTACACAGCTTGGAAGATCTCTCCTTTATGGCCGAAAGCTTCTTCCACTTGGATTAAATTGTGGGAACTATTATACCCTTATATTAATGGGCTTATTTTATTATTCTCTTGGGATTCTTCTCTTGATCCAAATCCATCTTCCTCATTGATCCATTCTTTGATAAAAAGTTAAAGGGCTTGTTTGTCATGTTCATGGTCCATGCTCACATCATCCATTTCCTCTTTGATGAGCAAATTCATAAGTGCATAAAGTCGTTCAAGTAATAAAGTGATGAGTAGAGTATCGTCTTATAGAAATTGCATATCAAGTACCAAAATTGTAGAAGATTCTAATATTATCTAAAAATCGAAATTAAATTTTATAAAAAAATTAAAATAATTTAATCAAAGTAAAATAATTTAAAATTAGAAAAATATCAATAGAGATGCACCAGATTAATTGATTTCAACTGAATCTTGGGTATATTTGAGTTTTAATTTCACAATCGATTTAATCTAGTCTGCAATAGTCGAACTATTCTAATGCACTTTTGGTTTTTCTCTTAATATTCTTTAGGTCTATCAATTAACAACTACTAACTTTTTATAGCAATTATTAATTTGATTTAATTAAATCTATGATAGTTCAATTAATCTACGTTAATTCGATTATATTACTCTCATTTAAGTCTCTATTAACACTTAACAATTTATATCTAATTAATAGAAGTTTACTCCCGCTACTCTAAAGCCATCAATCACAAATCAAGCTATAAGTTAGCAAATTCTCACAACCGCATTAAGTTTAATATTGTTAAATTGCAACCATTAAAAAGCTAAAAACTACTCCTAAAACATACCTTTGAGTCAGACTACATTGACTACCCCGGCGAAAGAAATTTAGCCAGACATGGTGAATTGAGCAGCAATAATTATATTTGAAAGAAAAATAATCATGTAATACTCAAAAAATAAATTTCCAACAATTCTAAATATTAGCATTCAAGTGTCATAAAAATTCTTGAAACTTTTATTCCAAAATAATGTAAACCGAAAACTAAAATAAATAAATGAATTGAATATTTTTCTCAGTTTCTCCCTCTAAGTTCTCTACCTTCCCGCTTCAGCTGAGATGGTTTCACGATTCGGCGTTGTAAGCTTACTCCACAATTCGTTCTTCTACTTCTACTCTCAATTGCACTTCGTCTCCTCGTTCCTCTCCAAGTTTGTTCTCTGCCACAATAAATCTGAGTTACCACATGATAGTGGTCAGCAGCTTGATCATTCACTGGTCTCTCTTTGCAAATTTTCTCCAAACTTTCTCTCTTTATTGATCTCTATTCGTTTTCAACTTTTGTTGCGCTTTTATAGGTGGTGGGAGGTGCGATAGGTTTTCCAACATGTATCCTCCCTTTTTTTTTAGCATCCTCTTTCCCTTACAGCTAATCTATTTCCTCTTATGCTTTATGTAATTTTTTTTTCTTTACTTTTCAAAATGGGGATGTTTTGACACTTGGTTCCCAGGCTCAAAACAACGTCATTTTAGAGAGCTAGGAATGGGTTTGAGCATATCTGGGCTTGGGTGCTCCAAATATAAGGGGAGAAAATTTACCTCGATTGGCGATCGAAAAATTCTCCGGTGCGGTGGCGGGTGGCGGCGGCCGGCTCCTCCAGCGTCTGGTTCTTCTTCTCCGGCAAGGCATTGGCGGCTAGGATTTGTGGTCGGGTGTGGGTGGGGTTATTTATACCCTTCCCCTTTTAATCTTAACCGTCCATCAAGATTTAATCTGGACCGTCCGATCGCGCGCACACGGATCGCCCATGTGGCCAGTCCAGTGTCAGCGTTCCTTGCCACGCAGCGTGTCCTGGTTGGCCGGGGTTGCTGATTGGGCTGCTGATGTGGCACAACTTTTCTAAATTGTGTTTTGATCCCCGATTTCTGATTTTCTTTTCAAAAACACCCCCATAATCCAAATTTTCACCCATTTTTCCCAAAATCAATTTCAATTAAATCCAAATAATAATTTTACCCTATTTTATCATTATTATTATTTTTATTTCTATTAAATTAAATTAAATTGAATTAAAATCTTATAAGTTAAATATATAAAAAAAATTAAACTAAAATTCAAATACAAAAAATAAAAATAATAATTTGGGTGTTACAAGGCATGCCAAAGAGGATATCCTCTCTTATAGCCGCCTATTAAAAGGAGGGGGAAGTAGAAAAAGAAGAAACTAGCAAAAATGGAAAAAAGTGACGGAATGGTGGAGAACTCAAGCGCGAGCAGAAAGTGGAGCTTGATAGAAGGCAGATCCCAACGTCTAGCTTGGAAAAACTAGGAGCAAAAGATGAGCATGCTGATTGAAGAGCAGAAGGACGAGCAAAGTAGAGAGTTTAAAAGGGAGAGAAACTGATCTAGTAATATATATATATATATATTGCATAAGTTTTTTTGGGATAGAAATTTTAAGAATCTTTAAAACTTAAGTGCTAGTGTTTGAAATTTTTTTATAAATTTATTCTTGATTATTACGTGATTAAATTTCTCTCAATTATAATTATTATTACTCGATCAATCATGTTCGACTAAATTTTCTTACTGGAGTAATTGAGGTAGCCTGAATCAAAGGTAGATTTATTATTTAATTTTTTAGCTTTCTTCTGATTGTAATTTAGTAGTATTGAACTTAATTCGGTTGTGAGAATTGGCTAACTTATAGCTTTATTTGTGATTGAGGGTTTTAGAGTAACATGAATGAAATTTCATTAATTAGATATATACTATTAAGCATCAATACAGACTTGAACGAGAGTAATATAATCAAATTGACGTGGATTACTCAAATTATTACATATTTAATTGAATTAAAATAATTATTATTATAAAAAATTAGCAGTTGTTAATTGATAGATCTAGAGAATTCTGGGAAGAAACCAAAAGTACATTAGGATAGTTCGATAGTTGCAAATTAGATTAAATCGATTGCAAAATTAAAACGCGAATATACCCAAGATTCAAGTAAAATCAATTACTCTGGTGCGTCTATGTGATAGTTTTCCTAATTTTAACTATTCTATTTTGATTAAATTATTTAAAATTTTTTCCTTCATAATATTAGAATTTCTATAATTTTAATGTTTAATACACAATCTTTGTGAGATGATACTCTACTTATCACTTTATTACTTGAATGATTTTGTATAGTTGTGAATTCTCCCATCAATTAGCTTATGTAAATGAACAGAGAAATGGAGGCTTTGGGAAAGAACTCTACATGGAACTTGTTTCGTTACCTAAAGGAAAAAAAAGACGGTTGATGTATACAAGTATTCACCATGAAACTCAAAAAAGATGGAAACATTGATATATATATATATATACGTATATATATATATATACATATATATATATATAAAACAAAGTTAGTTATAAAAAAGGTTTACACAAAGGTGTGAGGTAGATAATCAAGAAGCCTTTTGGCCTGTAACTAAGCCTCAACACAATTTGGATTCTCATATTTATAGCAACATATCAAAAGTGCCTTCTGTAACAAGTTGTTATTAAGAATACTCTATGGAGATTTCGAAGAGTAAATTACAACTGACAATGAAAAATAGTTCTTCAAGTAAAACTAGATTATAAAATAAAGTCATTATATAGACTTATATAATTACCTAGATCCTACTATGGATGGCTCTCTTCAGCAATGAAGGAGTGTAGGTATAAACATGGTAGATCACACCATACTTTGTTTATAGAAAAATATAAAAAAAAAGAAGGTAATTGTTTTAATTGTGTATGTTGATGATAAGGTCTTGACATGAGATGATCCATTTAAACTGAAGTTTTTATAGGATTATTTGGATACTGAGTTTGAAATGAAAGATCTAGGACAACTTAAATATTTTTTAGGAATTGAAATAGAACGATCATATCGAGGAATTTTTCTTTTACGACGAAAATATATGCTAGATCTTTTGATTGAAATTGGAATACTTGCTTACAAATTAGCATAAATGCCCATAAAAGTGAATCATAGGCTTGGAATTTTTCCAAATCAAGTTCCAACAAACATAGGTCTTTATCAACAACTAGTTACGAGATTAGTTTATTTATCACACAAGAAGGTGGATATAGCCTAACCAGATAATGCATAATTTAGGTCATGCATGCCCTAGGAGCACATGGATGCAATGCACTAAATCTTAAGGTACTTGAAAAGATATCTGGGAGAAGATTTACCATAATAAAAAAATGGTGTCTTCAACATTGTAGGATACAGAGATGTTGACCGGGCAGATGATCAAACAATAAAAACGACCATGTCTATTTACTTTTGTTTCAAAGAGGAGTATTTCTTGAAAAAACAAAAGAGTAGGAGGTTGTAGTAGGATCAAGCGCAGAGAAAAAAAAAAGAACTTTGAATCTTCATTACAATAAGGCGTTATTGAGGTTAAACATAATTATTTACATCACGATCGCACCAAAGATATTGAAATTGATTATCACTTCACTAAGAAAATCAAGTTAGATCAAAAGATTATAAAATTTTCATTTGTCAAGTTAGAAAATCAGTTAGCTAATATAATCACAAGAACAGTTTTAAGAAAGATATTTAAGTTGCTCATGATGGATACCTATCCAACTTGACGAGGAGTATTGGCATGAGTTTTTATAATTCCTTAGATTGATTTCATAATTATACGAATTCAATAATTTCTTAGAGATATGGTAATTAAACAAATTTGCATAATAATATGAGAATAGTTTCTTTTCTTGTAATTGGACTTTCTGTGCTTTTACCATGTTACTATAGCTATATATATTTTCTCAAAAAAAAAATAAAACTGAAGAATGAATATATTGAAAAGCAACCTACACAAAGGCACCATTTTCTAACAAAATGATTAGTATATTTACAAAATTCATTTTCTGGGGAATAATATAAAGTCATTTTTCTTTTCCTTACATAAGTGTTTTTAGACCTTCATATGACTGATAAAGGGTTGCGCATGCAGGAGCTCCAGTGGGGCTTTAGCCACTTGCTCTAGAAAGCCAAGTCTTGTGGTTCAGCCGAAACTCCTCCAAAACCCATGAACAAAAAGGTGATCTTTTGGGTTGGAAGTAATCAGTGTATCTAACAAGCCGACAAAATAAGCACAAGCCTCTTTTACCTTTTTTTTTTTCCCTCCCTTTTCTAAAAGCTAATTTTTTAAAATTAAAAATTATATATTTATGTGGACATATTCTAACTTTAAGATTGTCTAAATTGTCAGCCTAACAATGTCCGTTATGTTAATTTGTGCAGATTTTTTTGGCAAAAGTCACGCAGTACTAATTTTAATTTGAATAATAAATATATTGAAGATAACATTTTTTGAGGATAAAGGAGCAATTTTCATACAATAATAATTATGAAATTATATATTTCTCAGATTAATTTGTCCCATATCTTTCATATCTTTTCTAATATCTAAGGTCTAAATTGTTTAATTATTGGAAGTATTTATAATAATTATTGAAATAATAATGATCTATGGAATAATAATAATAACCATATAATAAAGAAATTCTTATTATATTTCAATTATGATAATAATAGACATTCTGAATTTAATGGTTTTGAACCGTACGTTTTTTATTTTAGAAAAGAAAAAAAAAAAAAAAAAGAGAAAAAAGCAACATGTAAACTTGACGTGTGACGAGATAATAATGATATAATCACAGATGGCGTAGGGACCAGCTCTCAATGTTGAAATGGCATGAACACTTTCGGCTTCTGCGTCAAATTTTGCGGCTCCGGCATTTTAATATTTGTCTCGAGTGCAATTATCACCAATCTTTGAGAAACTGTATTTCTTTTTCATAACATTTCTTTATATATATATATATATATATATATATATGTATGTATGTATGTATGTACATAACGCATGCACCACAAAGAATTCCCCATGTTTTCTCTTGCCAAACAAAATCTTGTTGTGAATTCTTATCAAAGTATCATCATTGTATAAAAATAAACTATTTTAGCCACAGGTATTATGTTATGGTTTCTTAAAATAGCAATTAAATAAGAAATTTGGATTTGTAACTAAGACACATGAAATGATGAGAATTTTTAAATTCGAAATTCCAAGCATTAGATTTTTAATACTATAATATATTGTTACACTTGAACAGAAAGTTCATTGTTATGTTTTAACTAATTTAATATATTTATATTAAATATATTTTTTTAATATCTCATTAACGGTTTACTAATAAAGAATTGTTTTTAATTTTCAGAAAACTTTTAAATATGCTTATAGGAGAGCATTCCAAAACACCATTTAAAAAATAAAATTAACGGGAAAAGTAGAGGAAAAAAAAAATTGTATTTATATCAAAGGGAGTTTACTATTAGAGAGAAAATGAATTCTATTTAGTAGGCTTTCAAGCTCAACAAAATACTGCAGAAATGGTTATTAAGTATAACTGTATTACCTCTTTAAAATATGGAAAGAAATCATAAACATTTTCTTCTTGTTTCTCTCAATTACAAGCTACCTTATCATCAAACTCAAAATCTTTGGTCAAAAAAATCTTTCCGTTGCTTGGATTTTATAATTTTTAGTCTCCTGAATTTGCATCATAGCCAATGAAAATATATTCGATCATCGAGCTCGGATCTCTCTTGTTGTGAAGTATGAGAATGCACAATGCCTCTGAAAATTCACAAATGATAAATATCGGGCTTCATGCTCACCATGTTCCTTGGCGAATCTTGTCTTTCACGCTTGATGTTGAAGATCTATTGGACAAATACATTACACAAGAAATTGCTTCGGTCCCAAATTCCTTGAGCATGCTTTCAGTTTTTAACATGCTTTTAGCCATATTAAGAATATATCTATTCTTTCCTTGTACAATTCTATTTTGCTGGGGCAATCTTGGAATCGTTAAAAGATAAAGAATTCTATTAGATTCACAAAAATCATAGAATTCTTTGGAAATGAAATGTCTTTTCTATTAGTTCTTAAAGATTTTATTTCATAATAATGATCTTTTTTCTACAAGAGTTGTGTAAGTTTTAAAAGTAACAAAAGCATTTGATTTTTGTTTTAGAAAATACATACAAGCCTTCCCACTAAAACCATCAAGAAAAAGTGGAAAAAATTTATTTTTACCATCTCTTTTGATAATCCTCAACGAAAAGATATCCTTGTGTCAATCCTTGCAATTTCTAGTGCATCTCACGATAATAGTATGAAAGCAAAAATCTTTTTCTCATGATGGTATTCATCTCTCTCTATGTTGAGATAGGCTTGATGTGGAACTCGGGTTCAACAGCGCAATCCACATATACATCAACCATCAAAAACTTTAAATCTCTAAGTAAACCCTCCCTACTTGACCTGCACTCAACATGAGAGTGAAAACCAAGGTAACAGGGAAAACAAGAATTTAAAATTGAAAAGATACTAGGAGACTTACTTCGATAAGTGATCCCAATTCCTTTCTCAATAACTAGGTTGAAGACTCACTCACTAAACTCATTCTTAAAAGCCGAAAACTTAAGCAAGAAAATTGAATATTATTGATAATCTAAATTGTGTGAATACATGGGGTGATGGCCTCTTTAATAGAGTTTTCCATCACTTTATTATACTAAAATAAGGATTTAAATATTCTAATCTAACTCTTATTTCTAATGTAACTAAGAAACAATCACATATTTAAAATTTAAGACTTTTAATTAAAATAAACTAAGACTCTTCTTCTTTAGTGGCTTGGGACATCATCTCATATTAAAGACCTTGTATCTTTCCCGACCTTATCTTTTTTCATTCTTCACTGATTTTTGGTTGCAAGTGTCAGCCTTGAAGATGGATTCCTCTTGCAAGTTGAAATAAAATACTTGAAAAAGTGTCCAGGTAGGAGACACATTTCATAGATGATTTTTCTCTTGATGATTCTCCTTTTGTCATGCGGTCTTCTTTTCTCTTTGAATTTTTGAATTTTGATTCTGTATAGAACTCTATTTCTTTGACTTCTTTTTTCTATTTTGGATTAGAAATACTAGAGTGGATTGTGCGGCTTAATGAAAAAACTTCACTCCTTCTTAGTTGATGGTTTGTTCTTGGGGATAAGGAATTCTCTTAGTCCTTTATCATTTTCTGTTTTCTTTCCTTATTTCCCATAGCTGAGGTGATGTTGCATCTTTTCTTACAGATTCACTTGCATCTTATTAAAAGTCTTCAAGCCCTTCCAAAGAGAAAGGAGCGGCAATCTTCCTAGCTTAATCTTATCGTTTTCTTAATCGAAATTGCCTGAGGTATCGTGACTGGCTGGTTTAAGCTTTCTTCTGTGGCGTTCAGTTCATGGGAATCTACTTTGGGAAAAAAATCTATTTGCACATGAGTTTGTGGCTTCCCGTGTGTAAAACAGGTCCTATTCACATGCCCGTCATGCACACGCGTGTTAAGCAAGCGTGTGCTGTCTCCGTGCGCAAGGGAATGGCAACTTGTGTTGGCCTTGTATGCGCGGATGTCTTCCATGCCTTCTCCATAGATCTCTCAGGCACAAAAGAAATTTTTTTGCTTGGGGGATTCTCTCTTCTCGATCTTCTAGGAAATTACTTATGTTGGTGTTCGTGTTTACATCAAGGCCTCCCTCTATTACGTCTCCTACCAGTTAATAGTTAATAACACCAAACTAATGCATAATTGGTAAACTCAAGCATAACAAGCTTTACTTTTTTCTTCTCATTATGATCGTGGTAATCAAACACTAGTTCTACTTTTTGCTCCCATTCCAAGTAAGCTTTTGCGTCATCCCTCCCTTTAAAAAGTTTTATCTTTATTTCAAAAGAGCTCAAGTTATTGTTTCTTTAATCTTCTTTTCGAATTGATTATACTCCCTCCAAATCATCATCATATGGTTCAACCTCCTCCTTTTCCACTTGGGCTTCGATTTAACTTTTGGATTTTGATGAACTAAAGGTTCTTTGCTTGAATCCCTCAAGGTCAAATCTCATATTTTCCATCTTTTTACCAAGTTTTGCAAGCTCTTTATGTATAACCTCCATATAGGGTTTCATATCGATGGGGCATGATGTTCAATGGATGATAACATTGTGAAAACCTACAAAAAAAGTTAGTATAAAATACAATCCTATTTAACATTCTCTCAGGTGTTTCACTCTTATGTATCACTCAAAATTGTCTTTTACTCTCTTTAAACTCATAGTCTCAAGCCATTTAACACTTAATCTTCTTTATTTAAGTTGAATTTTAGAATTGAAATCACTGAAATCAAGGTAATCAAGTTTTATTTTATTGGCACTATAAAGAATCCTAATGAATAAAATTGTAAATAAACAAAATAAGAGGCAAAAAAGATAAGAAAAAATATATATAATTTAAACACATGGATGTAAAGAGTGTGTTTGTATTAGTAGTGCTAAGTAGCTAGAATGCAATTAAGTACTTAATAATATAAAGGAACAAAAATACAAAGAAAGGAAAAAACTAAGAATGTAAATAAAATGATATGGATATGTTGTAATGAATTCGATTTAACTTATAATGAGAAAATGAATATGCAAAACTAAATACTAAAATTCAATAAACTAAACTCTAATATATTAATCCTTTTATAGGCTAATATAAAATTATGTGTATGAAGTAAAGTATGGAGGAAAACTAATTTTAATGTGGATAGAATTTGTAACCAAGGAAAACGCACTTAATTTAATAAATTGGTTGACTTTGGTCAACTTAAAGCACTAATGGAATGAATTAACTTGATCAATATGAAACTAGAAACAAGAACTTGCAATTAGCTAACACCAAACAATAGTAGGTGAATTGAACAAAAACAAGAAGAAACCAAATTAGCAATTGATGAGTAGATTTAGTTTGGAAAAGAAAAACATAAAATAAACAAGATAAGTTGAGATTTATCAAGTGCCTAAGCTCTAAGCCCAATATGATGCAGACCCAAAGATTAACATACAATCTGAACCCATACATAAACAATTAACATTAAAACTTAAATCTATACAAACCCTCTGTACTTAACCCTTAATTAACTTGTATAGGACCAAATGTATCTGAACCCACACATAAACATAAAGAAATGATTAAAACGATATAAGAAAATCTTGATAAGTTGAAACTAATTCTTTATGCATAAGAAGAGTGAAGAATCTTACAAATTGTAAAAGATATCTTTTGGACAAAATTGTTTTATTTCTATAGCGTAATGAAGAAAAAAAAAATATAAGAGAGTCTTATAAAAAGAATCTCACATTAATCTCAATTCTTAAAGGAATAGGAAATAATCTTAACCCTTAGATCTAATCTAATCCTAAGGCTAATATCTAATATAACGTTAAAACTTAATCATAATAAGAAAAAGAGTAATGAATCCTATACGAAAATCAATTACAATCATAACTGAAAAAAGAATAATGAATCTTACATAGAAATATATATTGAGTTTTAGTCAACCGTGTGAGCTTATGTGTGGATTTATTGTGCATAAAAGGCTATTAAATTTAATTGTGTATGTTTAAGTTATTTGATTCTTTTAAAAGGTATTTTAGGTCTTAATGCATCAACTAAAGTTAGACTTTATTTTATGTGCAGAGACCAAAATCATAATTTTTAATTTTATGATGGGTAAAATTAAAAATAACGAAAACTCAATAATATAAATAGATGGTTATGGACCACAAATCATACGTTAAGATTTTTCTATTATGATATCCTATCACTAGAAAATAGAGAGTGTGAAAATTCTAAATGACCAACGTATTTATTTGAAAGATCTATCGCAGGACGTGTAGATTTTTTCTGCTATAAATTTAGATATGTTTTCGTTTATAGATCTAATCTCTATTATTTAATATGAGCATGTTTTAAATCTAGTTTTAGTTTATTTTAAAATCCCTACAACATATTCTCAGTCATAATAGGAAAAAATAATTAATCTATTTGAATTAGTGAATCCTACAAGAAAACCAATTCTCAATCACAATAGGAAAAGTAATAATTAATCCATGTGGATTAAAAAATCCAACATGAAAACCAATTTCCACCGAACATAATGACTCCTATATAATTTTATTTGACATAAGGTCTCACATTACGCACAATAAAAAATTAAATTTAACTTAATTAATTAATTTTGTTTTATTTTCCATGAATTTGAAACCCAGTGACTTATAAAAGATTAACACATTGTTTATCATGTGATTTAGTGAATTTGGCCCACTTCTTTCATGACTCTCCAAATTCGGTCCAAGCATTACTTCTTCATTGATCCATTCTTTAACATAAACTTGAAAGACTTGCTTGAGTGTCTTACCCGTGATCTAGTGAGTGGCCCACTTGGCATAATGATGTTCAATCCATGTGGCCTATGTGTATCTTGAGTTGTGTTTACATTATACTCACTTCTTTGCACACATACTCCATTATTCTTTGTGTCCATCTCCATTAATAGCATTTGTACTCTTTCATAAAGAAAATTTTTTACGAATAAGTCAATTAAATGATGAACAAACATAGATATGTTCATTCATAAGGTTTAACCCTATTGTGTATTGGTACTTTTCTGATACAATACAAACCTCTGGTAAAATGCCCCCCATAACTCGACAGATAAAGTACATTACATATTTTATTTTAGGGATTGGCAACTTATCTATTTAGTGACTTTGGCACTGGACGTTCCCAAAATAAAATTGGTAGTTTCGGATCAAGTGAATTCAATAATAGACGTATGATGACATTTTAGATTTCCTTTGCCTTTCAAGACTTATCCTTTTCTTCTTTTTTTTCACAACCATTGACTATTTGTTGTCGTGTACTAGATAGAAAATGTTGAATTTATTATTGCATTAATTTGAAAAATTATAAAAGTTTGTAAAATTCAATTCATATTCTCCCATAAGACTATCTTATTAATATATGGGCCAATATAACTTAATAATAATATATATTAATTATTATTAATTAAAATTTATTAATTTTGGTTTGAGATATGGTTGGTCATGACATCTTGATTTAAAAATATTGTCCTACTTCCATGGCTTTTAAATTATGTATATAATCTAGGTCTATGTAATGATCAA
>NW_019014654.1:1491838-1503285 GCF_000150535.2 Carica papaya | reverse complement strand
ATAAAGGGCCTTGAAATTTTTTATATAAGTCCCTATAGTAGTGAGTAAGAACAAAGCGCATTCTCATGATAGCTTTCATTTTGGCCTAAGTGGAAATAGATCTCTCTTTATTTCTCCTTTTACTTGTGATGAATTGATCCCACCACACAATGACATACTCTCTAAACTCCACAGCTGCAAGCTTTATCTTTTTCTTCTTTGAATAATTGTGGCACTCAAAAATAAGCTCCACCTTGCACTCCCATTCAAGATAATTATTCAGATCATTCTTGCCTAGAAACGATGGGATTTTCATTTTGATGCTCCCAATATTTTTATCAAGATCGTTTCGACCCCTACCATAATTTCGACCTTCATTGACCAAAGTAGCTTGGTCATCAAATTCTTCCTCCAGTTCCTCATCAAAAGGTGGTGTTGGAAGTCTTTTTGCCCCTGGATTGGTTTGGAAAGCTTCCCCTCTCATGGAATTTAACTCACGTTATTGTTTCTCTAATTTCTCATTCATGTTGCCAATAACTAGTCGAATCCTCTCAAATTGTTGTTGCTGCTTTGAGGATGAATTCTTGATCTTTTGATGTTCTTTCACCCCCTTGTGGCTCCATCTTCAAATATGAAATTTTAATGACAAACAAAATAGATTGCAACCTCACAAATCACTCCCTCACGTGTTTACTCTCGTAGTATGGGCACTCATGTTTCACTCAATTTTGGCTTTTACCTTCTTTTGAGCTCACACTCTCTTGCTTTTTAACACTCAAGCAATCTTTTATAACTTTATACAAAATAGCCAATTCAAACAACAATTAATTATCACTATGTACTCAATTTTAATTAGAGATAACAAAGAATTCCTAAAGAAACAAGATATACGAATTAAACTCTAAAAGCAAACTAGAATAATCTAAATAATGAAGAGCACACACTTGATATAAAAATAAGTGTATGATGATTTTTATGTTAATTAGGCAACAACAAATCAATATTATTACCTCAAGATGTAATAAGAAGCAAATGAGCAGAAATATTAAATGAAAACTAAAGATGCAAGAAAAAAAATGGTGAATATAGAATTTAATGCACGAAACTTGTAATTCTCTAATAGAACCACAAATTATCACCCAAAATACTCAAATTAAGTGAAACAAACCGTTTTGGATGAAAACAAACTCAATTGAGGTGAGTTGTTTCCAAACAGCCCCAAAAATTACACAATCTCAACCAAACAAACAGCCTTGAAACGAGTTTCCCTTTTAAATTTTAAATGTATTTGAATATTATATGAGATAAATGAAAGGGAAATAACAGCAGCTGTGTCAATTACACAAGGTAGAATATGTAGAAATGTGTTTTGCACAATTAAGCAAATTAGGCTAATCTAATTTTTTTTTTGCTGAATGCAAATTTGTCTCTTTTTTTTTGTAAGAAATAATGAAAATAAAGACAACAAAATAAAGATAGACTAATTTACTTGGTGAACCAATGCTCTGATACCAAATGATGCGAAACCCCAAGACCCTTGCTTGAACCTTAGAACTCTTCAATCGGTTTAAAACGAAATTTAGATCACAAGTAAAAAAGAAATTAAATTTGTTCAATCACCCAAATAGTAGAAGTTAAAAAGAACCCAAGAAAGATAAATGATATCCCTTGAACCCAATCCAAACAAGCACTAAGAACAATTGAAATAGTAAATCAAAATTGAAATACAAGTGATAACAATTGTATTCTAAATCAACACCTTGTGCATAAAGTAAAAAGAAAGCCAAAACACTCTCAACTCAATTCTGAAATGTTTGATTACAACTCTTGATGTCCACAAAGAAGAGTTCCTTTGGTATTTATAGCCAAAAAAATCAATGATAAGTTACAATACAATAGCTATAATTGTAACTTTCACAATAACTAGGTTAATTATGTGGTAATTACAATTATAACTCCAACAATAACTAGGCTAATTATAGGCATGTAATTGTTATGTAACTCTTTGTAACTCCAATCTTCTTAACCAACACCACTAATTGTTTGTGGCACCATATAGTTATGGGCTTATTCTTGTAATAACACTAAGACAAGATTTAAGTCCAAAATGAGTTATACTTAACTATATGGGCTTAATTAACTCAAACTAAAATAAAACAATCCAAAATACTTAAAACAACTCAACTAATCCAGCCCATACACAAGACTTATTCCTCCATTATCAATAAGACTCAAATAAGCCCAAATTATCCCAAATCAGTTAAATCCAATTAAAGTTACGAATTTGAGCTATTCAAAAAGCTCAAATTTGAACTTTTCATAATTGGCCAGTCCATCATCCACATGTTTTTTAGTAAAAACTTGGAGCAACTCTTTAAGTTCTTTGTTTTTGATCTTGTTACTGGTCCGCTGAAACTTTCTAGGTTTGGAACTGTATTTGTGTTTACATCATTTGAAATTTGTTCTAAGTCACCTTCTGATGCTCTTTGATTATTTTGAGTGTTTTTAGCCTTGTTTGTATCACTTAGTGTGATGCTCATTAAGACAAACATTTCTACTAGTATTTGTGATTTTGTCAAACAATATACTGATGTCAAGACATTACTGAAGTAATTAATGAACAATTTGAAACTTCAGATAAAGCACTTGCTAGCACCTTAATTATGAAGTTTTCATCCCTAAGACTCAGTAGTGTGAAAGGTGTGCATGAGCACACCATGTAGATGGTGAGCATTGCTGCTCAGCTAAAGAATATAATAGTCTTTCTTACAAGTATAAGTATCATTTATTGTATGTAATGGAAGACAATCAATAAGTTCCACAATGAACTAGTTAATGATTCAGAATAAACAAAATAACTAGTTTTGATTTTCTTGGGTAACATCTTTGTCCATCCTATAATTATGAGTCATATCAAGTACTTTTTTGTAGTGTAAATCTTTATTTTATTTTTGATATATATATAAATTATTGTAATACGTAATTCTAATTGAATTTTATTATATCATTCTAAAAATCTTGCTTAATTAAAAAAGTAATTATTTATTTTTTACCATTAACTTAGTCATATCATTTAACTCCTAATTTCTTGATTTGAATATTTTTAAAGTATTGGGGAAATATTCAAACAAATTCCAAATAGAAAAAAAATTTACTTTTTACATATCTCTCGTTATTTGGGACCCTATTCACCTCTTTGGGCTTCTATTGAATCGAGAAATAGGTTTGATTGTCCATCTTTTTGATAATTAATATATATAAGACATCCTCCGGATAATTCAAATCGAAGCAATTGGATGTCCGACTCGGGCCTATATGACATGATCGATCAATAGAAATACTCCAACACTCCACTGATTTCTGCCGCTTCTGTTATTGCTGCTGGGTTGGCCGTTGGTCTTGCTTCTATTGGACCTGGAGTTGGTCAAGGTACTGCTGCGGGCCAAGCTGTCGAAGGTATCGCGAGACAACCTGAGGCAGAAGGAAAAATTCGAGTGCGTTTACATGTGAAGGCTATAAGAACATATAATTTGGTTTTAAGTAGTGGTTTTATTTTGAATTTAGAGAAAGTATTTTATATTTTAAATTTCTCTACAAATTTTATTTTCATTTCAAGACTTGTACCTTTGGGATATTTTTTTAATTTTTCAGATACTTATTTTGATTTATTTCATAAATCTAAACTTGTTGGGAATGAGACATTATCTGATGGTCTTTTCTCTCTTACTTTACAAAATGAAATTGCTTATGATGGTATGCATGTTCAAGCTGGTAATAAACAACGTGTTATGGAAAATAATTCTCTATTTTTTGGAATCAGAGATTAGGTGATGCAAACAAGGCTTAAAACACTCAAGATACTCAAAGAGCATCAAAAGGTGAATTTAAGCACATTTCAAATGACGTGAATACAAATAGAGTTCCAAACTTAGAAAGTTTCAGTAGAACAGTAACAAGATCAAAGGCAAAGAAGCTTAAAGAGTTACTCCAAGTTTTCACTAAAAAACATGTAGATGATGGGCCAGCCAATTGTGAAAAGTTTAAATATGAGCTTTTTGAACAGCTTAAATTCATAAATTTAATTGGGTTTAAATGATTTGGGATAGTTTGGGCTTGTTTGAGTCTTATTGGTAATGGGTGAAGAAGCCTTGTATATGGGCAGGATTAGTTAAGTTGTTTTAAGTATTTTAGATTGTAGTTTCAGTTAATTAAACCCATATAGTCAAATGTAATTCATTTGGGCTTAAGTCTTGTCTTAGTGTTATTACAAGAATGAGCCCATAACTATATGGTGCCACAAACAACTAGTGGTGTTGGTTACGAAGATTGGAGTTACATAACAATTACATACCTATAATTAGCCTAGTTATTGTTGGAGTTATAATTATAATTATCATATAATTAGTCTAGTTATTGTGAGAGTTACAATTGTAGTTATTGTGTTGTAACTTATCATTGATTTCTTTGGCTGTAAATACCAAAAGAACTCTTCTTTGTAGACATCAAGAGTTGTAATCAAATATTTCAGAATTGAGTTAAGAGCGTAGTGGCTCTCTTTTCACTTTATGCACAATGTGTTGATTTAGAATACAATTGTTATCACTTGTATTCAATTTTGATTTTTTATTTCAATTGTTCTTGATACTTGTTTGGATTGGGTTCAACAGATATCATTTGTCTTTCTTGGGTTCTATTTAATTCTACCATTTGGGTGATGAACAAATTTAATTCCTTTTTACTTGTGATCTAAATTCTGTTCTAGATCGATTGAAGAGTTCTAAGATTCAAGTAAGGGTCTTAGGTTTTTGCATCATTAGGGCACATCTTTGTTGATAGAATTAAAAGATTAGTAAATGATGGAGTATTTTAAACTTTTGATTTTACTAGTTTTGGCACTTGTGTGGACTATATTAAGGGCAAGTAAACCAATAAGCCAAAGAAAAGTGCTAAGAGGAGCTTAAATATATTAGAAATCACACATTTGGATATTTATTGTCTAAACATAGACACAAATGGTCAGAAACACTTCATCACCTTTATAGATGACTACTCATTATACATGTATCTCTATATGCTTCATAATAAAGACAAAACTTTAAATCTCTTTAAAGTTTTCAAGACTGAAGTATAGAAATAATGTGATAAATAAATTAAGACTGTCATGACTGATAGAGGTAGAGAGTATTATGGTAGACACACTGAAGATATACAAGTAACTAGTCCATTTGCGAAGTTTTTTAAAGAAAATAGAATAGTTGTCCAATACACTATGCTTGATTCTCTAGACTAGAATAGGGTAGCGGAATGAATGAACCAAACTTTAATAGATATAGTGCGTAGTATGCTTAGTAGCTCTAAGCTACCTAATTCATTGTGGGTCAAAGCTCTTAAGATGATGATGTATATATTAAACTGAGTTCTAACCAAAACAATCCCAAATACACCATTTGAGTTATTCAAGGTTTAGAACGAGTTTGCAACACATATTTATGAGGATGTCCGTATGAAATAAGTGTAGCGCCCGGGGAAATTGAAGAAATTGAAAAAAAAAAAAAAACGCGCGTGCCACGTCAGCAGCCACGTCAGCAGACCCAGTCAGCAGTCCTGGCCAACCAGGACCTGCCACGTGGCAAAACCACGTCGACCGGGGACGGGCCACGTTGGCGATCCGCGTGCGCGCGATCGGACGGCCCAGATCAATCACGCGCACGGACAGCCCAGATTTAATCGCACGGACGACCCAGATTTAATAAAAAACGGACGGTCCAGATTAAATCAAAATGGACGGCTGAGATCAAAAGGCAAAAGGGTATAAATAAGACCCCCACACCAGACCCCAAACCCTAGCCACCTGCCCTCGCCGGAGAAGACGAACCAGAAGCCGGCCGCCGCCACCCGCCGCCGCACCAGAGGGATTTCCGACCGCCGATCGAGGTAAATTTCATACCCCCGACTCGTTTTTCCACGCTGATTTCCCCAGTGGCCAAATCGGAGCCAAAATCCCGACCAAACGGCCGAAAGCCAGCGGCGCCGCCGTGCCCCTTCTCGGTTTTTGACTCCGATGAGGCCCTTCCCGGCCTCCGTTTAATGTAATTTTTATATCACCGTGATCACCATTCTTTTCTCTACAGGTTGATCGGAGCCGAACCACCAAAACACGAACTTCACCGGAGAGCCGCCGCACCCGAGAGCACCGCCGCCGGTAAGCTTCGATTTTTCGTAAATTTTCGGCCCCCCTAGGGCCGTAGGGTTGTTTTATCGCAGGAACCAATGCGAGTGTGGCCGAATTCGGCCGAAAACGACCAACCCGAGGCGAACCGCCGCTGCAAGCGGCGGCGCCGTCGCCGGAGCACGGCGGAGCCGCCGTGCCGGAGTTGCGATATTGGCTGAAAGGGGCCCTGGGCCTAATTTAGGATTTTTTGGAACACCTGCAGGTACCAGTAGTGCGTTTCAGTTCCCCGGGAAAATTCAGAAAAAATTAGGGACAGCCTGCAAGCGCACTGTGAAGCCGTGTTGAGACCCCAAAACGAGTAAGGACCCCTCACCTTATTTCCTATCACGGTTTTAAAGTTCAATAAATGATAAAACGGTATTTCATGAATCAACGAATGTGTGAAATTGCTTAAGGTCGCTAATGGAGCCCGAGTCTAGTGTGTTTGTCGGTTAACTGTTATTTGGCCTGTTTTACAATTTTAAATGCAGCATGAGGTTCGATGTTTTCATTTTATAGTTTCGTGTGCATATTTTACTGTTTTATTGATTATGGATTCAATGACCGGGATATTGATGCTGTATGTTGTCTGTTTGGCATAAATTATCGTTTTGCTTGTTTGTATGTGATTGATAATGCTGACTGAGGGAAAAGGAGAATGAAAGATTATGTAAATGGAAATTGTATAATGTGTTCAGCCTGACTTGATATCCTGGGATATGGTGGACGGACCGGATCCGTAGGAAACCCTACCGGGATTGTGGTCTCCCATACCGGACGGGGTATAGAGATCTTATGTGTTTTGGCGCCCATACCGGACGGGGTATGGGGACAGCCCGTTTCACCCTCATACCGGACGGGGTAATGAGGTTTATAGTTTGACACCCATACCGGACGGGGTATGGGGACGGCCCTGGAATATGATTTCAAGTGTTAAGGGTTAACGGGTAGCGGGACCCCTATGGATCCCCATGGATACTAGTGGGCTGGTAAATGAGAAAAATATGTTGTGTAACGATTGAATTACGAAAACTTGATATGTATTATATTATACAGTTTATATATATGGTTTCATGATGATGATGATGTTATTGCTTTCGTATATTGTTTTATGAATTTCACCGAGGTAAGTGAATGGTAGAGGTTTTATTATTAATAAAAGGATTTGTTGTAAATTATGCTCCATTGGTCTTTTTGTGTTTTCTACCCACCTTTTCCTCCGTGACGGTGAGATATCGTGATGTCTTTACTGGGCTAGTGTAGCTCATTCCTTATTTAATCATTTCAGATCAAGAGGACATCGTTCCCGAGCCGGTTCCGCAGGAGGACGACGAAGGAGACGCCTAAAGACTCCATAGTCACATTCGTAGCTTTTACTTTCAAGTTTCTCCTTTAGGTAGTTTGATCTTTTATATTTTGTGAGCACGTTTTTTGTTTTAGTGTAAGGGATGTTATTCAAATTTTGACTTCGCTTCCGCATTTGATATTTTTAATATACATTTCATTATGAATTTTCGGGGCTGCTACAATAAGAGTTTACAATCTCCAAAAAAAAAGACCCAAGGACCATTAGTGAGTATTTCATTGGATATGATGAAGATCCAAATGATATAGATTCTATTGTTCATCTCACAACATTAGGATTGTGGAGTTAAGAAATACAAAGTTTCTTGAGAATGACTTAATCAGTGGGAGGAATCAATTTCAAAACATAGTTTTTGTGAGAGATCAGCCTTTCACTTCAGGAGATAGATTGGTTATTTCACACAACACCTCTGAAGGACAAACTGGAGTTGAACAACCAATCATTGAAGTTCTATAAGATACTAACAATATTTCGATAGATCGAATTATTCAAGAGATACCATAAAACCCTGAACAACTAGTTGAACAACAATAGAATCCTCAAGAACATGTTGTTGCAACATTAAAAAGATCTATTAGAGAGAGAAATTCAATAATTTCTAGTGATTATGTTGTGTATTTACAAGATTTTAATTATAATATTAGAGCAGAAAATGATCATGAGTCCTTTTCATAGCCATGAGTTATGGAGAGTCAAAATTATAGTTCAATGCCATGAAAGATGAAATGGGTTTTATGAAGAGTAACGAGATATGTGATCTTGTTGAGTTGCCTAGTGGTGCAAAAGTCATTGTCTGTAAATGGGTCTTTAAAAAAAAAAAAACTCATTAGGCAACATTGAGAGATACAAGACACGTCTCGTTGTAAAGAGATTCACTCAAAAGGAAGGAATTGACTACACACAAACTTTTTTTCCTATATATAAGAAAGATTTTTTTACGAATTATATTGGAATTGGTGGCTCATTTTGACATAGAGCTGCAACAAATGGATGTGAAAATGGTGTTCCTCAATAGTGATCTAGAGGAAAAGGTTTACATGAAACAATAAGAAGGATTCTCCTCTAGTGATGTAAACACTTAGTGTACAAGTTGAAGAAATCCATATATAGATTGAAACAAGCCTCCCATAAGTGGTATTTGAAATTCTATGATGTTATTTCTTCATTTGGTTTTATAGAGAATCGTGTATATACCAAAAGATTAGTGTGAACAAAATTGTTTCATTGTCTTTTATGTGGATGATATTCTACTTACAAGTAATGGTAAATAAATATTGTATGGTGAAACAATTTTTCTCTAAAAATTTTTGATATGAAAAATATGAGTAATACGTCTTGTATTATAGACATTACGATTCATAGAGATAGAAATTAATATATTTTAGGTATGTCTCAAGAAACCTATATTAACAAAATTTTAGAGAGGTTTCAGATGAAAGATTGTTTACTAAGTATAACTCCCATTGTAAAGGGTGACAAGTTTAATTTGAACCAATGTCCGAAGAATGATTTAGAGAGAGAACAAATGAAGAACATTTCATATGCTTTTTTTATTTGAAGCCTAATGTATGCTCAGATTTGTACAAGACCTGAGATTACATTTGCTGTTGGAATGTTAGGAAAATATCATAGTAACCAAAATATTGACCACTGAGAGCTACAAAGAAAGTTATGAGATATCTTTAAAGAATAAAGGATTACATGTTTATGTATACATGAATTGATAACTTGGAGGTGATTGACTACTATGATTCAGACTTCACTAAGTGTGTTGATTTACGAAAATCAACATCAAGATACATTTTTATGTTTATCAGTGGAGCTATATCCTAAAAGGGCACTAAATAGACCTCAACTGCTACTTCAACTATAGAGGCTAAGTTTGTTTTATGTTTTGAGGCCACCTCACATGACACATGGTTAAAGAGATTAATTTATGGGCTTAAAATCATTGATTCAATTTCTAGGCCATTGAGATTTAGCTACTGTTTTTATGGATAAAAACAGTAAAAATGATAGTCAAAGTAAACACATCGACATTAAGTATTTAGTCATAAGAGAACATGTTAAAGATAAAAAAAGTAGTCATAAAACACATTAGAACTGAATTAATGATAGCTGATCATTTGACTAGAGGCATGCCACCATTAAAATTTAAGGATCTTGTGACTAGTATGGGACTTGGTTCCATTATGTAAATTTCGTTATAAGAACGAATGTTAATGAAACTCTATTTATTTGTGATGTTTCTCATTTTAGTTTTCTTCTGTACACATTTATTTATTTATTTTAAGAAATATAATTAAATTTTAGACTTAGAATAAATATAAGGTTTATTCATAAAGTAATAATGAGAAAAATTAAAGAAGTAAAATGCATAGTGATGCATGGAAGATAATACTTGCTTTTTAGAGGACTTATCGCTATGATTCATGTATTTTCCTTTTTTTCTTAGGGGAAAGAATTCGTAAAATTTGAGTATTATTAATGAAACATACTGACCAAGTGGGAGAATATAAGTTATTTTTTATTTAATAGTCCGTGTAATAACTCAAATCCATAAATCTTTTATAAAGTATTTCTGTTATACTTTTTTAATTAGAAAAATATTACAGAATTAAATATTTATGTTATGTTTTATAATGAGAAAAAAAGTTAAAAAATTAAGTATTTTAATTACGATTTTAATGAGAAAAACGTTATAAAATTGAATTGCCTATTAATTGCGCATAACGTTTTTGATAAAAAAAAATATCTATAAATAAAAACAACATTTATTAGGTCCTTAAGCACAAAAATCTCCTTCATTACATTGCTCCATCGTGTGAGGTTCTTGATTGCTTAGAAAAATCTAACACAGAGAGGAAAAACAAGCTCACTGTTTAAACTAAGTAATAATAGGAGGTATTTATCGATCTTTTGCTTTCGCTAATATTTACTTATGTTATCGTTTAAATATGCTAAATGTTTAGATGACTAACGTAGTATTGTTAAGAAATTAGAAGACTTGTATTTAATAATACAATATCAATAAGATTTTATCTCAAGAGAGGTAGAAAAGGTTATAAAATTAGTACCTTGTAACAACGATGGTTGGGGATGGCCAATATTATTCTAATGTTGACTGTAACTTCACTCTACCAAGTAAGTTGTTTAAGCTTGTAAGTGTAATTATTATTAATGTGTGTTTAAGAAGCAGTGTTGTTCAAATTTTAATATGGGTCGGATCATACCTAACTAAACAATATTGAACTAAGAGGACTTGAATTTTTTTTTTTATTCAGTCTAATTTTGTCCTTAATTCAAACTGAAAAAGAAAGAAACGTACATTACCCCAACCAGATTTGGGTCCAGCCAGCCAATCCAACACAAACGACTAGCTCCTTCAGTGTCATATGAGACTACTTTGTTATCAAATACTAGAGGATTGATAAGGTATTAACAAGATCCTTGGCTAATGATACTTTCAAGAATACATACACCCTTGTGGCTTCTTTTAGGAGAGCAAAAACACTTATTTCTCTCTTATATATATATATATATATATATATATATATATATGAAAAATTTATATATTAGATTCTTAAGATTAATTTGTTGATTTAAAATTTAGTTAATAAATTTAATTTGAACTTTGAACTTTGAATATTGAGTGATGTTTGTTTATTATATTTATTAAATGTAATATATTTTTGAAATAAGATAAAAGATAAATATTTGCATGACAGTTACAAAAAATATCTGAGGCAAGAATATATAACAACAATATGTATATATATGCTTCGGATTGAGGACTATAAAAACTAATATATTTATATAAAATAATGAAAAATCAAACCACAATATTAAATTGTTATAATAAAATTGAGTTTACTTCAAATTGGACTCTAT
>NW_019014654.1:1459799-1474726 GCF_000150535.2 Carica papaya | reverse complement strand
ATGACGAGCTGCCGGTCAGATTCAGATTGCAAAAGGGGTCTACACTGATTTGGATTTTTGGGATATTTTAAGTACTGAAGCGCATTTAATCTGCGAGAAAATTCAGGGAACTCGGAGACCGCTAGTAAGCACAACTAATAAGTTTAGCATTTCGAGCATCAATTTGTGTAAGAATTCCTCACTTTATTCTCTGTTATGGAATTGAAGTCTAATTAATAATAATAATATGGTGCTTTGGGTAGTGTAAAAAATACCCATGATTAATTACAGGTCATTAATGGAGCCAAAATTAGAAATTATTCACTGTTGATTGTGTTGATTTATTTTATAGTTTGAATGTATGATAATATCTTATTGATTGATCTTATAGTTTGAATGCATGTATTGCTTTGTTTCATATAATTATCGTTGAATTGATAAACTTGAAGTTAAAGGAAATCAGAAAACTGTTTGATTAGGTAAATGAGTAAAACAACAGCCTTACTAGATATCTTGGGAGATAGTGGACGGATCGGATACATAGGGAACCCTACCATAAATGTTGTCTCATACCGAACGGGGTATCGAGGTTTGGTAATTTAGTACTCATACCAGACGGGGTATGGGGATGGCCCGTTTCACCCTCATACCGAATGGGATATCGAAGTTTAGTAATTTGGCGCTCAAAGTGAACGGGGTATGGTGATGGCCCGTTAATTAGAAATATTAAAGGAAAGGCTTCACGCATTGTGGGGATATCCCTATGTACCCCCATGGATACCAGTAGGCTGATAAAAGAGAAAATTATTATTCCATTTAATTGCATATGAAATTATGATATATGTTATATTATTGACTCTATAGGTTGTTTTTTTTTTAAATTCCGCTATGGTAAGTAAGCGGTAAATAGTTTTATTATGATAAATGATTTTGTTTATTTAAGAGATCCATTAGTTATTTTTATGATTTCTACCAACCTTCATTTCTATGTCGGTGAGTAGTGTGATATTATTACTAGGCTAGTGTAGCTCATTCTTTCATTAACTATTTTAGATCAAGAGGACTAGAATCCAGAGCCCGATCCATAAGAGGATTGCGAGTAGGACGTTCACTTGTTTACTTTAATTTATTTTCTTAGTTATTAATTGTCCTTTTAGAAGGGTTATTCCCGTAAACTCTATTTTGTACTTTAAGTTATTGTGTAAAGAATGTAAACCCTAACTATTTATTTTGCTTCCACATTAAATTTATAATTTATTTTCTTTAGAATTTCTGCGATCATTACACGCCTCGTGGCGAAAGGATACAATTAAGTTTATGGTGTGGATTACTTTGATAGTTTCTCATCGGTTGCTAAGCTTGTTATTGTTAGGTTATTTCTTGCTATTACTACTGCCCAATCATGGCCATTGTATAAGTTGGATATTAATAATGTGTTCTGTATGGTTTTATACATAAGGAAGTCTATATGACTCCTCCTAAAAGATACACTAAAGTACAACCTGGTCAAGTTTGTAAATTAATCAAGTCTTTTTATGGACTTAAACAAGCATCACAATAATGGAATGTTGAATTCAGTTCTTAATTACAACATTATGGTTTTAAGCACTCTCCTCATGATCACTATTTGTCCATCAAGTCCATTTCTTTTTCATTTTTGGCTCTCCTCGTTTATGTAGATGATGTGTTGGTTACTGGCACTCATGAATATGAAATTTTAGCAGATAAACGTTTTTTACATTCCAAATTTACAATAAAAGATCTTGGCCATACTCGTTACTTTCTTGGAGTAGAGATAGCTCGTTTTGTTTCGGGTACTTCTCTCAGTCAACGCAAGTACATTATGAACATCCTTCAAGATATTGGATTGTTAGGCTGTAAGCCTGCTTCAACTCCTCTTTTAAAGACTTTTAAATGCACATAAGTTGGCCCTGAATTTTCTAACCCTAAGGAATACAGTAGGCTAGTTGGCTGGCTGTTGTATCTTAACCTTACTCGTCTAGATATTAATTATGCAATCTAACAACTTAGTTAGTTCAAGCATAAACCAACACAACATCATTGGAATGTATCTCTTCATGTGCTTCGATATTTGAAAGGTTCTCCATTAAGAGGATTGTTTTTTGCAGCAGATAACTCTTTTTAGCTCTAGACCTATTATGATGCAGATTAGACATCTTGTCTCAACACTAGACAATCCTTAACTGGCTATTACATCTTTCTTGGGTCATCTCTTATTTTCTAAAAAACTAAGAAGTAGTCTACAGTTTCACGATCCTCAGTAGAAGTTGAATATAGAAGTATGAGGTCAACTGTTTGTAAGTTATTATGGATTTCATATATTCTTAAAGACTTTTAGATTTCCATCTCTTTTGTTATTCCCGTGTTTTGTGACAACCAGACAACAATTCACATCACTGAGAACCTAGTGTTCCATGAGCGTACTAAGCACCTAGATATTGATTGTCACCTTATCAGAGTTCATTACAAATAAAGCTTCATTCACCTTCAACATGTTCCTTCTTCCTCTCAGCTTATTGATGTTTTTAACTAAGCCTCTCTCTGCTCCAGCTTTTCATTAGATTCTGTTCAAGTTCGACTTTTGTGACATTCACCAAACACCAACTTAAGAGGGGGATGTAGTAATTATTCTATCATTTTTCACTGTGTTAGCTCATGCATTATGACAGTTGTACAGAAGTTAGTTTTTAATTTTTTTTTTTATGTAATTTGTTAAAGAACATTTTGTGTGAGTTAATGACAGCTAGCTAACTGACTGCTTATTCTTGTATATAAACCCACATCCTCATATTCATAATTAAGGAAAATATACTGTGAATTTTCTTTAATTTTATTCTTACTCTATTTAGATTTATTTTTTTCTAATGCTGAACAAAAACCATTAAAATTAAATTAAATTAAATTTATAAAAATAATATAAATGTAAAGCAAACGCAATATTTAAGTTATAAAAAGTAAAATATATTAAATAAATAAAATTATAAAAATAAACTTTTTGAAATACTAATAAAAATACTAGTCTCCGCGGGTTATTTAATGGTGATGACGTGTACGCCAACTCCATTCAAATTTACGGAGATTAGCAACCAGGTCAGGTCGCTTTTTGACTCTCTCTCTACCCTCCGAGGAAAAATACTGCGAAATCGAAACCCTAGCGCTGTCAGTAAGAGAAGAAGAAGAAGATGCTGAGAGTGGCAGGGAGGAGGCTCTCATCTCTAACATGGAGATCTTCGCAAGCAACCTCTTCCATCTTCTCTCGTAATCATTCTCTTAGTGATGGGGGCGACTCTTCGATCTATAGATCTGTCTCCTCACCGAATCTTCTCGCTCTCAATTTCGACCATCGACATCTAATCAGAGGTTTGCCTCTTTCCTTTTGTTTTTTCTAATCTCCTTTTGTTTCAAATTTGGAGTTTCCATTTGTATTGTTTGGTTGCATTGGGTTCTGACGATTTGATAAGTTGCATTAGTTCTCGAGTTATTTAATTGACGGTAAATGTTATGAACAATGATATTTGCGATCGGACTTTCGTTCTGTTATCCAAGCAATTATGACGTGAAACTATGGAAGTGGTCGCCCGTGTTTGAAATGTTTCAAACTCATGCTATTGGACAAGACCTCACGACTGGCTTGGAGATGATTCCTTCCTTTTAGTTGTTTATTTTTGTAGATTATATGCAAGTTCTTCATATTGCTGGAAATGTGAGTAACCATCTTTTATAATCTTTGCTATGTTCTTTTTGATAAATCTCGATATGATAATAATTTAAGCTGAGGAATGTTAGAGGCTTGATATTATAAAAATTATTAAGAGGCTTGATATTATAAAAATTATTAAGAGGTTTGATATAATATGTCGCGCAAATGATTTCTGGAGGATCTTTCTTATACTCTGAGAAATGATAAACATCTGCTGCTTTGTCATTATGTATCTCATGAGGCCTTTGGATAGTTCAGGTAAATATTGCATCTCGTTTTAAAGGGAAAATTGGCTGCAAAAGGCATTTGTTTTCAGTCAAGACTTCATTGTAGTTGGGTATCCATATTCTCTTTTAATTATCTATTGGGGTATTTGGATTGACTGAGTTGGCTGGAAAGGTTCAAATTTCAGGGTTTTAAATATCTATACTAGGGAGTTTGGATGGATTGAAGTAGTTGGAAATATATTTCGGGATTTTAAATCTCTCTTATGTTTTATTTGGTTCAAATCTGTTTTATTCTAAATTCCTAAATCTTAGTTTTGCAATACCTAGAAGTTGATCATAATTTATATATGTGATGCATAATTGAAGTAACTTCAGTAATTTTCAGTTCCACAACTATGAAGTTGTATTTTACCATCAATAATGGAATTACAAAAACATCTAACTTGAATTAAATATAGAATTTACTTAGAATCACAATATTGTTTTTGTCCAAATATTTATTCTACTTCTGTTTTATTTTAATTTCTATTTCATAGAATTGGAATTTGAAGCAAACTCAATATTGTGGTATTTGGATGGGTTGAAGTGGTTGGAAACAATCAACCTTCTGGGTTTTGATCACTTCACCCAAAAGGGATCAGAAGTTGTATTTATCAAATATAATTAATGGCAATAAATTTTTCATCAGTTGTTTGTGTTTAGTCATTTGTTAACTTCAATTGAATTTTTCGCTTGCACTAACTTCAATTGAAGTCACCTATTTGTTTTAGCTAATATTTCGAACAAGAATCTGAAGAGTTTAATTTTTTTTTTGAAATATTCTTCTTCAGAGAAGATTCTGAAGAGTTTAATAGTCTGGTCTTTTTTTGCAAACAGAGTGTTGTTCTGTTTTTGGTGACTGGAGTCCCTGTTCTTATTCTTTGTCACCGGTCAATATCTGACAAACTACTTTTTCCTATGCATTGTATCAATTGGCTATTAAAGATCCTTTTAGAGTCCTTTTCAGGAATTATCTTATCATGCTTGCAAATGCTTTGTTATAAGTCTGTCCCTTCTTTAGACTTCTTTCCTTCTCTTTATTTGTTCAGTTTTCTATACCAGTGAAACCTTTAATGGAAGTTGCTAAGGTGATGCATAGCTGATACTGCTCCTCCTACTAGTGATGGCACGATAAGACAAAACCAATTGCATGTTCTTGCTTAGTGTTGAAGTTTATATTCTGAGATAAGGTGATTACATGACATTTATGTTGGCAACTTGTTCAGGGTTCTCTTGTGATGCTGTCCTTCCAGAGCACGATGTGGGTTCTGACCTTCCAGCTACTGTGGCAGCTGTGAAGAATCCTACTTCAAAGATCGTCTACGACGAACAAAACCATGAGCGATATCCACCTGGTGATCCCAGTAAGCGTGCATTTGCCTATTTTGTCTTGTCAGGTGGCAGATTTGTGTATGCCTCCTTAGTTCGTCTTCTGGTTCTGAAACTTGTTCTGAGCATGTCCGCCAGCAAAGATGTTCTTGCACTAGCCTCGCTCGAGGTTGACCTCTCGAGCATTGAGCCTGGAACTACTATTACAGTCAAGTGGCGGGGGAAGCCAGTTTTCATCAGGCGACGAACTGAAGAAGATATCAAGTTAGCCAACAGTGTTGATGTTGGTTCCCTTCGGGACCCACAGGAAGATTCTGTCAGGGTTAAGAATCCAGAGTGGCTGGTTGTTGTTGGAGTATGCACTCACTTAGGGTGTATCCCATTACCAAATGCTGGTGATTTTGGCGGTTGGTTCTGCCCATGCCATGGTTCACACTATGACATATCTGGCAGGATCCGCAAAGGACCAGCACCATTTAATCTGGAAGTACCCACTTACAGCTTCTTGGATGAGAACAAGTTACTGATTGGATGAAAATTGAAAGCAACTATTTTTCTGGAACGGTATTCCATGAAATGTCTCCATGGGTACTGTCGTCAACAAATGATGATTTAAAATTTTCTATTTTTGTTGGCTGAATCAGCAATGATTTATTCTTCTGGAGATTATCTGTTGCTTTTTCCGGACAAGATTGAGAGGTTCTGAATAATATATTCTTTTTGGGAACGTTTTCAATTTTTACAGGCCCAGCAGTTACGTTCCTCAAACATGTTCAACAAAAAGGCTTGCTTCCTCAGGGGTATTTGTTTAGAAAAACATTTGTTGGAAAAAAAAAAAAACGCATGGCTTGTTCGGTAACTTAAGCAATTTGCACGAGACTTTTAAGATAACTCTTGAATTGTAGCAAATATTTTTCTCTTATATTTCAATTCAATAATTAAATTCCATAGCCAGGATCAAGCAGAAAAATGCTGTCCTTATAAAATTTATTTGATCCTGAAGAGAAAAAAAAGAAAAAGAAGAATAAATTTGTAGCTAACTGTTTTGAATTGGAACTACTGGTAGTTTGCCTCCATATATATCTGGTAGCTGGCTCTCAGAGATATCGCAAAGGAGGGTTGATTTCAGTTTCTTGTTATCAACGAAAACAATCTGCAAAAATTCCAAGAGTTCAATAGATTAGTTTTCCCACAAAAATAATTGCTGAGATTTAATTTTGTAAAAACTTACTAGAAATTTCACAGTTAATTTGACCAAAATTGATGAAAATCTTACTAGAACAAATAAATTGGTGTCTAAACAATGCTTAAATAAAGGTGAAACAATGCAATTCCATTATTTAAAGTTTTCAATTTTATTTAACAATCTAGAAATATAAATACAACATAAATAGGACAAAATTTTAAATAAAAACAGCACTCTATTTCCAAATCAATTCCATATCTAATTCAAATTATTTGTTTATAGGATTTCTCGTTAAGAATCGAAAATACAAATATATTGTTGTAGAATCAGAGATACAGAATTGATTAAATTATTCATCAGAAATATAAATTATAACTATTACTTATGTATCAAATAAAAATAAACTTAAGTGTAAATTAAAAACAAGTCAAATATCAAATTCTAAATAAAATTTACTAAAATAGTTATTTATTCAAAATATAGCTTAAGTACATTTTTATACTTTCTAAATGTATTAGACTAGGGTTTTTCTTTTCGCTGTGTGAATCCCTTTTCCTACACTAGGAGTTTTCATAATGATTGTGCAAATCAGAAGTTCACCCAGTATCTAACTCTCTATTTGAATTAAGGGAAGCGGACGGAAAGAAATGGAAAAAAACTTCAAAATTTTAAAGAAATTTTTAATTTTTATCCTTACTGTATAAGTTGAGTTATTTTACAAATAAATAGATATAGATGATCGATACAAAATCGAGAACCAGAAAAAGTCCGGAAAAAAAACCGGATCGATCTCCATTTGGTCCGGGCTGCACTGAGAGGACAAATTTTTTTAACTTGTTTTAATTAAAAAAATTACATATACATGTATATTTTGGAAATCAATTAAACTGATGCAATATATTTATTACATATATATAAATATATTATGTTAATACATAAAATATATGTGTATGTATATATATATACTGAAATATATTATATATACACATATGTAGTGGGGAGAGAAGAAAGAACAGGAAACAAAGAGAGAATTCTAGTGGATATGGCGGGGGAGAGAGGAAGAAGAATAGAGAGTTGCTGTGGGGCATGGAGTAAGGAAAGCAGAGGGCATGACAATGTTCAGCTGTGCGGTTGTGGGCGACCGTGCGGCTGTGGGACAGCGTGAGAACGTGAAGGTGAAGAAGAAAGAAAAGATGAAGATGGAAGTGCAACTAGATTTCTTTATTTTTCTCTCTCTCTCTCTCTCTCTCTCTATATATATATATATATATATATATATATTATCAACAGGTCCAGACTGAATTAAGACGGACCAGAACAAACTGAATTGAACCGAGACTAGATCGAAAGAAACCGGCTTCCTTGGTCTATACTCTCGGACTAAATCAGAATTTTTTTAGTCTATTCCGGTCCAACTTGATTTTTCAATCCAATCTTAAAAATAAACACTACTACAAACTGAATTGAACTGAGACTAGATAGAAAGAAACCGGCTTCCTTGGTCTATATACTCTCGGACTAAACCAGAGTTCTTTAGTCTAGTCCGGTCCAACTCAATTTTTTAATCTAATCTTAAAAATAAAAACTACTTAAATAAATAATATCATTCACAATTTTCTCATCAAATAATTTCATTTCCTATATTCAAAAATATTACCACAATCAGTTTTCTCTTTTCAATTTTTTAGTTACCCAAACAAAAAAAAAAATTTCTTCTCTTTTCCTTCAAAAAATACTTTTTTCTTTGCTCTCATCTTTGTCTCTCTACAAATTTAAACCCAAAAATAGTGTAAGTCTCAAACATGTAAGTGTTTTGTTTAAATACACCTATTGTTTCTGACCTTTACTTCATTTTCCATTTTACTCACTGACCTCAAAAGCATGAAACTAGACTCAACATTTTATAAAATTCTTAATTTACCGTTTTTTTTTTCACTTCATGTTGTTAAAATTAATCACCATTGCTACATATATGCAAAAAATTTGAAACATAGCACAGTAAAATATTATTTTCTATTACAGATAGATGCTGTATAGTTTCACAGATCTATTAATATCTCAAAAAGAATTGACCTAACCAACAAGTAAAATTTGTAAAGAAACAAGTATACCTATTTCTGAGGATAATTTCTCCCAAATAGAATGTCAAGCATCAAACTTTTAATAATGTAACATACATATCACAATTATCGCTAATCTTAATATAATAAAGTGACATATGAGTAAATTTAAGATCTTTTAAGATGAAAATTTTAATTGTATGATCTGATAGCTCATGGACCAAAATGGAAAACGGATGAAAGATCATTGATAAAAAATGTATTTAAGCCTTGTATATAAACACACATGCATATACAATATTCGCAGTTGGCATTTCATCATCAACATGCTGGAGTATTTATGTATTGTGCAGAAAAGAAATTTCAGGATTACCTTTCTTTTGGTCTTGCTGTCAATAAATGGATAAATAATCTTCCATGCTGTCATGAATATGTATGGCACATGAACGATAAACAGTTTGCCCAACCTCTCTGGGTAGCAATCCTGACAATAAAACATGCAAAAAATACTGATACAAGTTTTCTTATATGAGAATTAAATGAAGAATGAATCTTCCACTAATAAAAGAATTGCCTTTAAACTGAAACTAACACAAGACATCCAAAATAAGGGAGATACAGATAATTATTTTACTGAATTCTATTGCCTCAGGTTTGAAGAAGAGACCTGAAGAATTGATAGAGCTGCTAGGTATCCACGGATGTCACTGTTGGAGTATCCCCATCCTTCAAGATCTGCTATGCTTAAAAATTTTTCCTCTCCTTTTGGCATTCTAAGAGACCAACAGAACATTATAAGCTGCTTCTGTGACTAACATCAATTATGTCTGACAACAATCTTTCTGTAAAATTTATGTGTGAACGTCATTGCAAGACAGAATACAAGGCGTAGGTGTTGGTTCTTTAAATTTCAGAAATACAATTTTTGTTCAAATGAAAAACAACTATATTGACAGTCATATGGTATCAGAATTCCCATGAATTGGACAATACTATCCTATTTCCGATGCTTATATTGGTTCTATCTACTATACTGACCCTCTCATCAAAAACCTTACTGAAACTGATGCAAATTTTTTAATCCAAAGTCAGTTACCTGGCACATATCTTATCCAGAGAGTAAACAACAAAGCCTGCAAAGAATTCATATAACAAACTTGTTACACATTTACTTAAATGCGAAGATTATCTGAGAGGAATATACAGTCTACTCTTGCTGAAAATGAACCACAACAATGAACTAAAAGAGCAGTGTAGTTCACAGAATTCAAAACAAAAATAGTTTTGGATATGTCAACAAACGTTTGAAGTCCTCGAGAGTTCCTTTTTCTGGCTTATGTCTACCCCCAAAGGCAATAACTATTGGGCGTCCCTTCTTGTCAAGGCCCTGCATGCACAATTTGTTGTGGGAGAGTTGGTTTTCAATGTCGGATTCAGATATGAAACCCTTGGGGACAAATGTTCGCCTCCAGCTCAGGAACTTCAGGAATAGGGCAGAAGCTTTCTCAATATCTAGATCACGAGCCCGCAGAAATCTCCGGATCATCAAATCATCCATTTGCTGCAAAAACCAAGCACAACAAACTGAAACATTGTGCAGAACTCCGGTACATGATTGATCTCTTATATAATTTTCCCAATTAAACATGTATATTCATCACAAAATTATATATAGAAAGCATTCCAAGAGAGACATTTTCCTGGAATTTTTGATACAGGAAGCTTCTAATGCTAGAAGCCCATGGCTAATATGATACTTTTTCCATCATTTCGAAACTATTAACAGAAACTAAACTGACAATTCCGAATTCTCATTTTCAGGTTCTTCTCCCATCCACACAATTCTTTGTCAATTTCCAGTACAACAACTAAAGAGACGAAGTAATCTACTTAGAAAATAGAACCTGAAAAAAAAAAGAAGAAAACAAGAAGTAGAACTGACATCTGAGAACAAGTACTCTTTACATTTCTGGAGGAAGGAGAGTCCAGTCAACAGAGGAAGCTTATAATCATAGCCGTAATTTAGCATAAATCAGTTAAAACTGGAGTAGGATAAATATGTTAAACAGTAAAATAAACACAGATTTGAAGAACAAGAAGAATAAAACATTTAGAAAAAAGAGAGACCTTAGCGGTTGGATCTTCTCTTTCGCAGAGGGCTCTCATGATACCGACTTTACTTCGCTCAATCTCATCACTGATCAGAACTCCTTCATTCTCTTCCTCCTTTGCTTGCTCACAGCCTGTGAATGTGATTTCCATTTCAGTTTGTTTTCCATTTTCTTTGGCCATTCTCTGTTTCTAATCTGTGTTTGTATGAAGGAAAATGGAAAAAAAGAGAACTTATGGTTTAAATGTGGGGAGAGAGAGAGAGTTGAGGGTGTGGCCAAAGCATTTTCCATCACAATAAGAAAACACAAAATTAAATGCCGTTGGCCAACTAACAAACTTTACACGTACGCAATTTATTCTGGCAACAATAAATAATTAATATTATTATTCAGTAAATTCGACTCAAATTCATTTAATTATTATATTAATGACAGTTGACTTACGCGAAACAACTTTCTCTTTCTCTTTTTTTTTTTTTTTTTTTTTGAACAAAACACTTGTCATCTTCTGCCAAATCTGGATCTTATGCGAGATCTTATTTTTGTTTTCATTGTGAAAAAGCAGAAATCTGCTTACAAAATAGAAATCAATTAGTATATTTATTAATTTTATGTTTCTTCCTTAATAAATTTCTATTAATTTATTATTATAATTTTATATTATTTAAATGATGATTAATATTTTACTAAATAACTTAAATTAAATACTCAAATTAAATAAATATATTTTTTTTAATTATTACAATAATATTTAGAAAAAATTATTACTTCAATTTCTTATTATTATAATTTTATAAATAATTAACTAAATATAGTATCATATTTTATATTAAAAATCAAACAATATATTGTTTTTTACTTTAAATTTATTTATACTTAAACTTATTTTTAAGGTATTTTTATCAATCTAAACATTAACTGCGTCAAACGAATTATTAATAATTTTTTAGTCACAATTATGTTTTTTTTTTACTATTAAAAATAAAAGTCTAACTAAATACTAAAAATAAAAATTCATTTAGGTGAAAAGATAAATTGTTTTTTCTTTTTATAAAAGTAAAATCACATATTGAAAATGTATAAGTTTCATAAATGATTTATACTATAGGAATTAGATATTAGAAAATAACTTTTAAATAAAAATAATAAAAATTACTTTTTGTTTTATTAAAATCAAAAATATTTTTTTATTGAAAATTTCTCTTTAATAAAAAAAATTATTTTTATTAAAAATTATATTTAGCGTATGTTACATTTCACAATAGAACTAATGATACTTTCGAAAGAATTTCATTATCTTTTTAACTAAAGTCAAAAAACATAAATTATTTACATAATATTGTTTTTCATTTAATATTAATTTTAAAATAAATTTCAGTTTGATCTGTTGTAGCTTGAAACTTTTTAATTTAATTTAAGTAAATACTAATAATTGTCATGGTTTGAGTCTATCTAGCTTACTAATTGTCTTCATTTTCTTCACTATGCCCCACCTCTCTCTCTATGTATAATAATTATTAATAAAATTTTCTGTCTTGATGGCTGTTTACTTCAACTTTAAACAAACGTTGATTTTGTCATTTTATTGTTTAATAAAAAAAATCCATATGCTGAAGCTCACAACATGTGAAGCCATAGAGGAAGAATAACTAGGGTCATGCAGGTGTATGTGTGTGTGTGTGTGTGTATCTATATGTATATATATATATATATACATATGTATGTATATTAATGAAAACGATGTTCGATTGCATTCAGGGTGGATACAGAATTGTTTGTGTGCGGATGGAGTGCCAATGCACACGTTTCTCACCCTCATATAAATATTGATTTATTTCATTTGTGAAAACAAGACGAATAGAAGAGATTCATCGAGACAACGATTAGGGTTTTGTCTCTCTTAAACCTCATCTTCTTTAGTGCATGTAAGCAATTTTAAAACTCTTCTCTTTCTATTTTTGTAAGTTTCTTTCCTAGATTTTGGCTAGAAAACTTATATGATATTAAATCCAACAATGGAAAATAAAAAATCCACCTCAAATGCAACCCAACATCCAAATATTTCTGAGCAGAGGGGTCCAAGATCCTTTGTATCCTAGTAGTCTTTATTATATTGCAATTGTAATATTTGGGGCCGAAATTTAGTCCGGAATTAATTTTAATATAAAAAAATTTATTTTTAAAACTAATAAATTTTAATTTAATGAAAAATTATAAAAAATATAGGTTGAACGTGATATTGGAAATAATTTTAAAAAAAATAAGTAAAAATTTGGATTCAGATAGTATTTTTGAAAGAAATATCGAAAACTGGAGGTTAGAACGCAATTAAAAAAAATTACGCGATGTAGAACCGCTTGGTCAGTAGCCTCAACGAATCGGAGTGCGATGCGTGGCAAGGCATGCTGACTCGGTGCAATGCGGGAGGCCACGTTGGCGATCAGCGTGCCCCGTGATCGGACGGTCCGAAAGCGTTCCCGCGCTCATGGACGATCTGGATTCGTTCCCTCCTCAGGTGCGAACTGACGGTCGTGATTAAACGTGATGAACAGTCCAAATTCGTTATTTCTTTAAACGTGATCGGACGGTCGAGATCAAATGACGATGAATAGTTCAGATTCATTTCATCTTTAAAAGCAATCGAACGGTCGAGATCAAATGTAATGAACGATCCAGATTAACGCGAGACATGTATAAATATTTAGCATCACATCAAACCCAAACCCTAGCCGTCAGCCTCTTGCCGGAGAACAAGATCCAGTCGCTGGAGAAGGGAGCCAACCGCCGCCTGCCGCTGCACCGGAGCCACATCCGACCACCAAAAAAGGTAAAAATTCTCCTATCAGCTCAGAATTTGATTTTGAGCACCCTCATATCCAAATTGGAGCAAAAAAAATAGGGGGTGAGCCAAAAATCGAGGACAAAGTCCGGCGGTATTGCTGTAGGCAAAACCTGCAACGCCTTTGATGAGTCCCTTCCCATTTCCTATTTCGTGCAATTTTTTTACTGTTCTGTTTTCTATAGGTTGACAAAAAAAAAATGTCCAGTCGCGAAAGTGAGTTAGCGGAGCCGTCGCACCAAAAAATTTCACCATTGGTAGGTTTTCATTTTTTGACTTTTTTCGGCTAATTGAGGTTCCCTAACGTGTTTTCTCGTAGGGATGAGTATAAAACCGTCCGAAACTTGTAAAAATTGACCAAAAATAACTAGGCCGAGGCAAACCACCGCTGCGGGCGACGGTGCCGTTGCTGGAGCATGGCAGTGCTGCCATGCTGGAATTTCAAAATTGGCCGAAAATTTTTTTTCACCAATTTTAGATTTTTAGGGTATTTTTAGTTACGTGAATCATGTTTTAATCTCTGCAAAAAAACTCAGGAAATTTGGGGATCGCCAGTAAGCGCAGTAGAAAGTTCGGTATTTCGAACACCGATTCAGGTAAGAATCTCTCTATCTTATTCTCTGTTACGGAATTGAATCTTAATAATCGATAATATGGTATTTTGTGTAATTTAAAAAAATTTGAGAATAATTACAGGTTACTAATAGAGTCGGAATCAGTTAGTTCTTTATTTGTCATGTTTAATTGATTGTTGAATTTACAGCTTTAAATACATGATGATATACTAGAATGGTTAAATAATTCAATTGTGCTTCTTTGATATATATATTGCTTGTCTTGCGTGATTTACAATTGATTTGTGAAATTGAAATTAATATGTAAACAGAAAATTATTTGGTCATATGAATTAATGAATGGTAGTCTTACTGGGTATTCTGAGAGATGGTAGATGGATCGGGTACATAAGGAACCCTACCATGAATGTTGCCTAATATCGGACGGGGTATCAAAGAATAGTATTTTTGGCGCTTATACCGGACGAAGTATTGGGACGGACCGATTCACCCTCATGTCGGATGAAGTATTGAGGGATGATATTTTTGGTACTCACGCCGGGTGGGGTATAAGGACGACTAGTTAGTTAACAATGTTGGATATTGGTTCACGCATAGTGAGACATCCTTATGGACCCTCAAGGATACCAGTAAACAAATAAAAAGGAAAAGTTATTATTCTTACTCACTTGGATATGAGATTAGATGTTATTTGAGTTATTGTCTCTATATGTCGATTTTGGAAATCTTGCAATAGTAAATATATGCAATAAATGACTTTTTCTTATGATAAATGAATTTACTTAAATCAAGAGCTCAATTGGTTGTTTTTATGATTTTTTCCCACCTTTTAGTTTCTGTATCGGTGAGTAATATGATATT
>NW_019014654.1:1405590-1417589 GCF_000150535.2 Carica papaya | reverse complement strand
ATATGCATTAGGGAAGAAGAAGAAGAGACCCGTAATAGTTATTGTTTGAATTTTTTAATTCTTTGTCATAAATTACTTTTATGTCATTCAAGCAAGGCAGTAAAATTTTTTGTTATTTTGATAGAAAATTTTACTTAAAAAGGAAAAGTTTGGAAATTGAATTGCAAAATAACACATGATTTAATTAATAATTTAGTAATTTTTTAAAATATGTTGTAACTTTCTGAAAAATATCCAAAATGCTTTAAAATTTCCAAAAATATGTTCAGAAATTTAGTGTTTTTTTTTTTTCCTCAAAAGGGATACAATCAAAATCGAAATTAAAAAAAAAAAAAAAGGAATAAACTGAATTCTAAATTATTTGATTTAATCCAACCAAACTAGTGTGCTAATTGGTGGGAGAGAGAGAACAAAAGGTGGGAGGTAATAAAGATTTTCCATGAAAACAAACAGATAAAAATACTTCTTTTCTTGTTCTTATGAGGAAAAACGCATTCTTTAATATTAAATGGATGAATACATTTACAACTAATACAATAATTCTCTACTCATTAATACACTGGTAGGTGGAGCATTTACACTATTTATTGCTTTTTGTTCATTCTACTAATCGATCTTTGGTGGTAGTTGGGTTGATATCTTTCATTATTGTTGGATTCTTTCTTTTCAGATTTTTTTTTTTTTTTTCTGAAAGTAAGATTTGATTTGAAAGAACTAATAGAAAGAAGATTAACTCGAGTGGTCAAATCTGTAATAAAAATATTTGGGAGATCAAGACTAGCTACTTTCTAGTTAAACTGCGTTCATTTTATTACTCATGCCAGTGCGTGTCTATATATATATATATATATATATATATGGAGAATGTTGTGGTGGGCGGATAGGTTTTCTTCTTTTTTTGGATTAGGAGAGGAAAGGGTTAGGCATGAGTTAGAATATTGTAGTGTGAAAAGAGATGGGTAGCAGCAGAGAGATCAGATCAATGGATGAGACTTCTCCAGCATCTTTGGACGGTGATGATTCATTTCAGAGAAAAAAGCTGAGCGTCTTCTTCATTGAGTCTGATAATAGACGTATGGCTTTCGGCCGAGGCTATACCGGAGGAACTACTCCGGTTAACATCCACGGCAAACCCATCACTGATCTTTCCAGAACCGGCGGTTGGCTTGCAGCAGCTTTCATTTTCGGTAAACAAATTAATGAATTTCCCTCTCTCTCTCTCTCTCTCTCTCTATGTATATATATATGTATATTATATGTATGTATTGAGTTGTTGATTGTGTGCAGGGAATGAAATAGCTGAGAGAATGGCTTATTTTGGGCTCTCCGTTAACATGGTGGCGTTTATGTTCTATGTTATGCACAGACCGTTCGCAAGTTCATCAAATGCTGTAAACAATTTTCTGGGTATATCGCAGGCTTCATCTGTTCTTGGTGGTTTTCTAGCTGATGCATATCTTGGTCGGTATTGGACAATAGCTATTTTCACAACAATCTATCTTGCAGTGAGTTTAAATTCCAGTCTCAAATGATGTCACCCACATATACGTACATACATATATATATATCTATACTGTATATATGACGAGTAATCTAATAGCATGCTTTTGGTTTATGGAGGGTTTGACAGGAATAACATTATGTGCAACGATGAAAGTGATGGTGCCAAATCAAGATGAGTGTGATCAACTATCATCACTTTTAGGGAATTGTCAGCCTGCAAAATCATGGCAAATGCTTTACCTCTACACAGTTCTTTATATAACCGGTTTTGGAGCTGCAGGTATAAGACCCTGTGTTTCTTCATTTGGAGCTGATCAGTTTGATGAAAACAAGAAAAATTACAAAACCCATCTTGATAGATTTTTCAATTTCTTCTATCTTTCTGTAACAATTGGTGCAATTATAGCCTTTACTTTGGTGGTGTATATTCAAATGAAACATGGTTGGGGATCTGCTTTTGGCTCATTGGCTGTAGCAATGGGTTTATCAAACCTGGTTTTCTTTGCTGGTACTCCTTTGTACAGACATAGATTGCCAGGAGGTAGCCCTTTAACAAGGATTGCTCAAGTTCTTGTTGCTGCATTTCGCAAGCGAAGTGTCAAGTTCTCTAGTAGTGACTTAATTGGCCTTTATGAGATTCCTGGCAAGCATTCTGCCATAAAGGGTAGCCGAAAAATAGCTCATACGGACAATTTCAGGTACTTATTCTCATCGATTCGATGTCAAAAAAGAATCCCAGTATTTGTTATTATCATCTTTCAAACTTCTTTTAAAATCTTGAGCTATTATTGAATCCACTCTTCTAACTGTATGGGAATTATTTATATGTATAGATGTTTGGACAAGGCAGCTCTCCAGTTGGAAGAAGATCAAGATCAAACTAATCCTAGTCCTTGGAGGCTTTGCACTGTGACTCAAGTAGAAGAAGTGAAGATACTTGCGAAACTGATTCCAATTCCAGCCTGCACAATTATGCTCAACGTAATCTTGACAGAATTCTTAACTCTTTCAGTTCAACAAGCATATACACTCAACACTCATCTGGGTCGTCTCAAACTTCCCGTAACCTGCATGCCTGTGTTTCCATGTCTCAGCATTTTTCTCATTTTATCACTCTATTACTCGTTGTTCGTTCCGATCTCAAGACGAATCACAGGTCATCCTCACGGTGCCTCTCAGCTTCAAAGAGTGGGAATTGGCCTTGCAGTTTCAATTTTATCGGTAGCATGGGCTGGAGTTTTTGAGAGATACAGAAGAAATTATGCAATAAAACATGGTTATGAGTTTAATTTCTTGACCCCCATGAACAAACTTAGTGCATACTGGTTGTTGATTCAGTACTGTCTGATTGGGATAGCAGAAGTTTTTTGCATAGTGGGATTACTTGAATTTCTATATGAAGAAGCTCCAGATGCAATGAAGAGCATAGGATCAGCTTATGCTGCTCTAGCTGGTGGATTAGGGTGTTTCGTAGCCAGTACACTGAACACCATTATAAAAACTGTAACCGGTGACAGGGAAGGAAGTCAGCGCTCATGGCTATCACAGAACATAAACACAGGAAGATTCGATTATTTATATTGGTTTCTTACAGTGCTGAGTGTAATCAATTTCATTGCCTTTCTTTATTCAGCTAAAGTGTATAAATGCAGAGCTCATGAAAAAGATGAGCAAGAACAAAGTCGAAAATTTTAAACTATATATTAATATTATTTTAAAAATAAGTTATCAATTTAAAATTTTTGCACTTATTACTTTTCACTTATGAAAAGTAAAATTATAGGAAAGCAATTTGTAGTTGGATATAAGCCTAATTATTTAATTATTTTTAACAAATTTTATTTTATTTTACATGACCTAAATTCTAATTAAATGCAATTTTTATCAAATAAAAAGGTTTAGATAATAAACCCCAACCACCGTCTCCAGTTTCCAACTATCCTAATCTCGCCTATCTAAACTCCAATTCATGTCCAAGGTCAGTAAGTGATAGTTTAGAGGAGATTTCCAGCAAAAGCTAACACAAAGCTTTTGATCTAATCATGCTCTCAATAACCAACACAAAAGAAAAAGCTATGTTCAATAAAAAGGACATAAAGCTACAGGTTAACTTGTGTTATTATATATGTGCTAGGGAAGTTCCTTCTACCGAAGACAATCATATTGGTTAATAGCCCCTTACTCATCTTGAAAGAACAAAAAACAAAACATACGTAACCTACACATAGACCCTAATACTGTCCTCAAAGAACTCCAAGATCAAATAACCCCCAAACATTCACACAAAACAAGTCCTTATAACATATCAGTTCGTTAGACCTGCAACAAAGCATGAATGGAAATAATGAATGTTTGCTTGCTGTCTAATCTTTCTACTTCACCGACACACATTTCCGCCCCATCAAGATCAAGTTCGAAGCCCAGATATTTAACACAAAACAGAAAAAATTCACCTGCAAAACTCCCTAATCTGGCTCTTCATATTTTCATGATTCTCACTACAAGGCTTACTGATAAACCTCAAATACAGTTTAGTGTACCCGACGTAAAATGCCTTATAAAATGTGAGAAATTTTAAAAAAGGAGAAAACCAATGTGAACTTTCACACCTCATTTTGATCACTGGGGAACACATATAGTACAGTTGCTAATTCTCTAAATATACTTCAATCCAGAGATGTATTGCTGTCTAGAGATCACATACTGGGCAATGGAATAAATAATTCCTAAGAACCCCAATAGCCTAATCTGAAACACATCTGATATTATAACCGACGGCAGATTAAGAGGCAAGGTCAGAATTGGTGTTGTGTCTGTCTTTTTTGCATAAGTCCATACAAACCTGTTGCAAAGGATATGGCTAGGGAATGTAAGAATCAAGAGGGCCAAATTCTTGACCGCGAAGAACCAATCAGGACCACCAATTTCAATGCCCCATCCTGCATTCCCGTGCCAAACATCTTCCCATATGCTATACAGAGTAGACAACACCAAATAAGCTGATATGGCTACTGTTACAGGAAAATACCTCTGCTTATCCCCAAACCCAGCAACAAAATCAGAGTCCTGGTTAAGGAGTAGCAAAATAGGAGCGAGGAAGAATATTGCCTGGTTTGAGCCTCCAGTAAGATAGATGTTCAAGATTAGGCATATAGCAAAGCACATGATAGTAGCAACATTGCCAACAGCCGGCATCCAGGCTCCCTCAGCAGACATCCTCTTAATTGTGAAACTTGGCACAGTGGAGGCACGACGCTGATTCATGAACCTCATCCGTGGAGGAAAACTAGCACTACTACCATTACCAGACTGGTTATGTCTGACTCCACCTCTTTCAAAAGCCTTTTCTCGCATAAGTGAGGCCAATTCAAACTTTATCTCCAAAGCTATAAGCATAAAGACTGCAGCATATAAACCAAGAAGAGAGGTCCTCGCACCCTCAACAGCAAGTAGAGTTGTGAGCTTCCTGTCTTCCTCTCCCATGTCCCCAACTCCATTATCTCCATGGATGCTTTTGATTCTTACCTGACCTTCCAGCAGATATGCCACAGGAAAGAGAGCCACAAGAAGAGCAAACACCCATGGTAGAAACTTTGTGCTTGAGGCTGAAGGAAAATGAGTAAAGACAACAAAAACTGAGGCACAGACCATGGTTACAATTATTAGGGCATGCAAGATGGTATCCTGAAGGAAGAATTCTGCAGATATATAAATGCCAAGGGAAACCCCCATAGCAATGGAGTAACATGCTCTTAGCTCTGCAATGTACTTAATGGGTATGATAGACGTAACAGCCGCTAGAGTGAGCAGAATTGCCACAATAAGTAGCCAAGAGGGCCACGAAGGCTTCAACGCCATGAAACCATATATGGAGATGTCATCAACTGATTGACGAGCAGCTCTGATAAGGTCAGATCGGTAAGTCCATGTCAACGGGATTGGTGGCTGCATTAGAATAAACAGGAGTCCCGTAGCTACCACCAATACTAGGCATCTCTTAGCAGACTGCAAAGAAGGAAAAGATTCAAATAAATCAAATTATAGAATATTAGCCACTTCTGTGGCCAGGGCTTAACAATGTCCCTTTTTCACCAATTGAACCAAAATAATAATAATAATAATAAAGCTTCACCAGTCTAATAAATATGAAAAATTCATGTAAGTTCATCAGGACAATCGAGCTTAAACAAGCTCTGCACCTCTGCCGCAGTTCAACAGTGATGATAGTCATCGTCACTGAATTGATCAAAAACATGCAACTCTGAATGGGGAGACAAATAGCAAAATCCGAAATGTTTTACTTTTTTTCTTCATTCAGAAATAAAAAACCACATAAAACTTTCAAAATTTTGCACTTGATTCTACTCAAATCCCGTAAAAAATTGTTCTGAAATGAGCTCCTGAGAAGCCCGATAACATGAGCACTCTTATCATTCATCACTTGTTTCGGGAGAGTAAAGGGAAACAAGTATAGCTGAGATGCAGAAGTTTGATTTTTTTTCAAGTTAACATATCATGAATGCAGTTAGATATTTTTTCTAGTGGGACAATAATAGGTAACTTAAAAGGCTCACATACCATGACATGTGAAAAATGCAGGGCAACAATTGGAACACAGGCTAAACCAGTCAAAAGAATACAGAAACCCAAAAGTACACCATCAGATGGAGGTCTCCCATTCCACCACTGTAGTGCTTCAAAAATTGTTTCACGGAAAAACCAGACAGATAAGGCAACCACACCAGCATGCACATAGCCTTGCCAAGCTTTCATCTTAGAGGCTGTCCTTGACTTTTCCCTGAACATTCATAGGTTGATGAACAATCAAATTCAATGTTATTTACATTCCAAAGGGTCAAGACGAATAGAACTGAGAGAAAAGAAATTATCCAGCACATACTTGTAAAGAAGCAATGGAGGAGAAACAGCCATCAGAAGGACTGCCGACACCCATACAACGGATTTTGAACTGATAAACAACATGGCCAGCTTCGACGAATAGAGACAAGTTAAAATCCAGATTGTCTTTTGTCCAATCCTATGATCAACAGAAAGCCTTCTTATTAAAGCCAACCCAACAAAAGTTGTCAATATGACCATGTAGCTTGGATACATCACTTCATCGTCCAATCCGTAGAAGTATATGCTTGAGTAATTAAAAAATCGATTCTCAATATAGCATAGCAGCAACGAGTGACTGATCAGAGCAACTTCAGTGAAAAAATTAAGTCTTGGTGGTAGCAGAGCTAAACCAGGAACAGCCATTGCTAAAATAACATCTGCGACAATAAGTTTACAGAAAGATTTCAGGGACATGCCTGCCAGCCATATGTTTAGATCCCAGAAATTATGCATCACAAACCATGTGACCATCAAGCTTCCAAGCGCAACAAATGCAAAGTACGAAAGTAGGCTCTTCTTTGTAAAAAAACGAGCCAAATAAAATCCAGCTACTGAAGGCAGCGGAATGAACTGCAAAATAAAAGAGAAAGCTTTTTCCTCATTTCTCACAAGAATTTACAAATGAAAAGGAAGCAACCTAGAGCAGTGGAAAGTTAAAACGTTACTCTAAGTATCTACACCAACAGTTTCTTTTTTTTTTTCTTTTTCTGGTAACATCCATACCAACAATTAAATACACATCATAATGCATCAGGGTCCATCTATCCACCTTTCCTGTAGAAAGGGAAGGAAACAATAAAAACAGCTAAAACTGAAGGGGTATAATTGCAACCTATATGGAGGCAGTAGTTTTGAAACAGTTTAAAGCACATTAGGCCAATGATATCAAATATTATGTATAAAAAGGGAATTTTCCAAGAAAAGAAGTGATAGACACCAACTGCTAGCAAGCAAGTTTATATGCTTGTTACTTGGGGAGCCAAGCCTCATGCATTAACAAACTAGTTACACCGACTCTTATTTCAAGTACATATCAAAGATAACATTTAACAGATACTTCTAAATATAATAGCTGCAAAGCCAATTAAAGAAAACATACAAAGTACCTAACCTCAGGAACACAGGGTCTAAATCTGCAATCAATGAACATCCAGCCACTGGCTAACCACAGAGATTTAACAATTTGGCAATACTGAAACCTATCTCAATGCATCCTCTTATCCATGATTCAGAGATGATTGCTGGAGAGACCTGACCATATCCTTTCTTAACAGATAACTAAATGTTTTCTACTTAGTCTGTACTAACTTTTGCTATTCGTATCTGGCTTAACAACTCTTCAATGTTTATATTTTGCTAAACAAGTAATGTTAGACTTCCACACTCTCCAAGTAGGAAATACTAACAGTGATTAAAAGAAGTATTTCATCTTGTTTGACGAAGTAAACAGTATCAAAAAAGCGTATTTGCTGGAACATTAAAAGCTCCAACTTAAGCCTCCTTCATTTTTTTCACCAAAAAAAATTGTTCCAAAAGCATCAAGATGATGCAACCAAAGAGATTCATCCTGTTTCTTGGATGCATCTGTTTTCATTCATACTCCTGTGATTTCTTTCTATATAGCATCCTTAGTACTCTCACAGAATCGGTAACTAAAAAGAATCACTTAACATTAATCTAATCTAATCAATGTTTAATTTTGATAGAGTTGGGGAACTTTGGTTCCAGACCCTGGGTTTCTTGTAAAGGGTCACCCTCTTAATTGTGATGAGGACCTTAGGAACCTAATTTGATATTCTTACTTAGCAGTGAACTCCTTTCTTGTATTCAGGTTGAGGTGCTTTGCAAGAGTGCTTGTAGTGGAAAATTCAGCGAAGTTCTTGATCTATTAAGTAATATGTCAGCTTATCCACCCGTGTAAAGCACATATTAATAACTTACATAAACTCTAGCTTTAACAGAACAAGTAATCAAAAAAATCACGGATGGAACTAAATCTTAGAAAGGGAAATGCTTACCAATATTGGAAATCCCACAACGATTGCTCCAGCAGCACTGACAACAACAGCCAAAGCAGAGAAAGCTGCGGACGAAAGGGCATCAGAGACAATACCAAGGGCATAAGCACCAGCCCCGGCAGCCCCTCCAAGCATCGCCATGGTCACAAGTAGATAATTCAAAGGAGGTGGAACTTGAATGTACCGCACAAAGGAATGGAAGACAACTCTAATCTCCAAACAGATCACCACAACAACTAAAGCAATGGCACCATTGACGATACGAATGCTCTGCATTTGATGTGCGTTTTTAGTAACCCACCAAAGTGCACCCCTCGTGGATGCATAAAGTTGGAACAAGAACGGAATGAAGAACAAAAGCAACAAATCACAAATGGAAGCAGCCGAAGAAAATATGACCGAGTAACGAGAGGCAACGTGAAAGAGCAAAGGGAAAAACATCAAATTCAAAGAGTGGATACAACTTTCCAGCGGGCCAAGGATTAAGTTATCATCAGGAACCTCTCCGCCATGATACTTGACTTCCTGCTTAGCTTTAAAAGAGGAAACCCGAGGGATCAAGAAAAGCCAATAGAACACGCAATTAAACGCCATGAGATAGTAAGCGGCATTGTCCATACCGACGGCAGAGATGGTGGCCCACGTGAAAAGCGTAGATGCAGCTAATGGGACGCAGGCAAACAAGAGGCGTTCAAGAGCGAGAACAATGGAAGGGTTCTCGATTTGAATCCATTTGAACTGAAGAGAAGCCCAGACACCGATTAAGAAATTGGTCTTGGCACAGAGAAAGGCTGCCAGGGCGCCAAGAGGGAGGGAGTTGAAGGAGACGAATAACGAAGCGCTAAAGAAAAAGGCGATCTGCGCGGCGATCAAAGAGAACCAGACACCGATAAATGCCCCGAGCTTCAGGTTGAGAGAATCCACTATGTAAGAGATCATGAGCCCTAGGGTAAGGGTAGCAACTACCGGAGTTCCCCCCAGATCGAGAAGGAAAGCAGCGCAAGGGACGAGGGCGACAGCGATTCGAAGATTGTGAGCAAAGGAGGATGGAGAGAATCGGGAATTTTTGAGAGATCGCGAGGAGGAAGAAGTGACGTCGCCGGTGCAGTTACCGTGAGGGTTAGGGTTTTCGGAGTAAGAGGAGGCATTAGTGGGGGTGCCGAATGAGGAGAAGGTAGGGGCACTAACGGAGGACGATATGTAGGGACGGAAGGAGCGCGACTGGAGCTCCGGCGGCATCATTTTGGCCGGAATTTAGCAGAGAGAGCTATGGTCTGATTTTAGTGTGAAATAAGCTGGTGGGTGGGCTGAATTTCCAGAATCAAGGCGGTCAGGTCTCGGGCAGACTCATTTTCTCTTGGGTAAAACAATGACGTGTTTCCAGGGACGTGTGCCGTTGGATGGTCATATACTCTGTATTAGATAATTTATATATTATCTAGTAATTGTTTTCGAAAAAAGAAAATCCGTAATATATATAGATAAAAGCTGAAATTTTTAGAAGGGTGAAGGAAGAATGAGTTGGCTCCAAAGCTCAAAACCATTACCCCGGGAAGAAGTTGTTGGACCAAGCCATTATCTTTTGGAGGGATACAAGTACAAGATAAGTAAATTAGTCTCTTAAGTCATCATTAATTCAAAACATAATATATATAGATAAAAGCTGAAATTTTTAAAAGGGTGAAGAAAGAATGAGTTGGCTACAAAGCTCCAAGCCATTGTCCGGAGAAGAAGTTGTTGGGCCGAGCCATTTTCTTTCTGACGGATACAAGTACAAGATAAATAAATTAGCCTCTAAGTCATCATTAATTCAAAATAAAAAGGCTCGTGGGTCGAGGAAGTTCTAATCTATGATCTTGAATTTGAAATGTTTGTTTGAGTTTTTCGGCATGTTATCTTGTGATAGGTCCATTAGGCATTATGATACTCTTTTAATATGGCCCAAGCCCATCATATGTTGTGTACAACCCTTGTTTGTCTCCATGTAGGTGTTGTTCATGGTCCAAACTACCTTGATCTCTACTTGGACAATCTATGTCGTCTTGGTCTCTATTTGGACAACCCAAGTCGTGACCTTATAAGCTTAAATGGTTCATGTCACATTGATCTCCACTTGGATGGTCTAAATCGTGACATTCATCATTCATGAGCCTTAAATTGTGACCTCTTAAGCTTATTAGGTCATGAGCTCCATCTTGAATTGTGTTTTACTATCCCTTAATGTCGATGTGACCTTTTAACGTCATATAGCCATGATTTCCCTTGAGGTTGTGAAGCCTTAAGCTCATGTAGCCATGATCCTTTATGTGACTGTGAGTTTTTGTGTATTATTGAGCTCCCTTATGGCTTAGTTTGATTTAGCCTACCTTAATCTTTGTCAATCTCCATCTCCTTATGATAATCCTCAATAGACATAGATCTTTGTGTTAAGCATTACAACTTTTAATGCATTTCATGGTAATAGTAAGAAGGTACAAACTTCTTTCTCATAATAGTCTTCATCCCCCTTCAAGTTGAGGCAAGTCTTTCTCAATTATGCCTCATACTAAGTAATAGTTGTTGCCAACAAACTAGAGCAAAATCGGTGAATTCAATTGCTGCAAGCTTCATCTTCTTCTTTTCATAATAATTATGACAATCACAAACAAGCTCTACCTTTCATTCCTACTCTAAGTAACCTTCAACATCATTTCTCCCTTTGAATGGTGGTACTTTCATCTTTATAGAGTTCAAGCTGCTATCTTTTTATCTTCCTTCCGATTGAATCGTACTTCATCCAAGTCATCATTATTATAGGAATCGACCTCTTCCTCTTGGATTTGGCTTTTGGGGCGTTGTGCATTGAGAGTTCTTTACCTCACTTCATCAAGATCAGTTCTTAAATCTCTCATCACCCTATTAAGGTTCGTAAGTTCTCTTTGGATAGCTTCCATATAAAGTCTCATATTGGTTGGGGCATTATGTTCACTAGGTTAAGACATTGTGAAATCTTGCAAGGAAATGTTAGCAAAGAAAATAACGTTTTCTCACGTGTTTTACTCTTGTATTTCCCTTAAAGTTGTCTTTAACCTTCTTTTGATCTTATAGTCTCAAGTTTTTTACCAGCCAACCTCTTTCTTTCAAGTTGACTATCAGAAATGAAATTCCTTGAATCAAGATAATCAAGTTATGATATAAATGATGCCAACCCAAGATCAACTATATAATTCAAACCTACACATATATAATTAGCATAAAACCTTAATCCCTAAATAAATTCTCCTCACTTAACCCACAATTAATCTGTTATTAAAACTGTCGTATAAAATTAAAAACGCCTATAACACCCGTTGTAAAAAAGACACGTTCATTCGTAAGTCTATAAGATAGAAACTCTTCTTATAAAAGGGTATGACTCTTGGTAAGTATATAAGGGAGAAAAAATTTGTTTATGATAATTTTTAAGAAAGCAAATAATATTAAAAAAATATATATTACCATTCTCTCTCTTACATTAAATTAAGGCATAAACAGACTTAAGTTTTGGGTTGTGAAGATTTTTCGAAACCTAGTAGCTTTCGGGAGAAAAAAAAAAGG
>NW_019014654.1:1375439-1398701 GCF_000150535.2 Carica papaya | reverse complement strand
TCGTAAGTCTATAAAATAGAAACCCTTCTTGTGAAAGAGTATGACTCTTGATGAGTATATAAGAGAGAAAAAAATTGTTTATGATAATTTTTAAGAAAATAGATAACATTTAGAAAAATATATTACTATTCTCTCTCATGTTAAGTTAAACTATAAACAGACTTGGGTTTTGGGGTATAAAGATTACCCGAAACTCTAATAGCATGCAGAAGAAAATAAAAAGTATCAACAATTGTTCTATGTGGGCAGAAAAGCAAACATTTTATCCTATTGCTTCCACATTAAGATTAGTCCTAATTTTCTAACAAGAACTAAAATAATAAAGATAAATGAATTGACTAAAATGTCACAAGAAATATTTTGATAAAGTAAAATAAATTCAAGAAAAAAAATTGATAAAAACACCACAAGTTATCTCGATATAAGTTGATAACAATTCTCTATGCAATAAGAAGGTTGAAGAACCTCACAATTAGCAAACTTTATTGATTGAACTTTACTTAAATTTATACTTATAAGAGGGCCTATTTATAAGCAAATTCAGCAAGAGTCCTATGAGAAAACAACTACTTTAAAGTTGGACTGTTAACTAGTTATAAGGATTTCTTGATAACAACTACTCTTAGATGATAAGATCATAACTTACACATGTCAAAATATACATTAAAGACTCTTTATGCTTGAACGGCTAACCATGACTTCTAGTAATAAGATTCTTTTTCTCTTATTTCAACAAGAACTTTAAATTGAAAAAGATTTTCAATTTTGGTGATAAGGATATGTTGAAATTCAGTCATGCTTAGTAGGATAAGGATTCTTGATTTTTTATGAGATTTATTTGAAGTTGAAATCCAATCATAAAGAGATGAGTGTTCTGCTGAGAATCCAAGACTTTTAGGACTCTTATTTATCACGTGTTTAATATGCTCCACGAGTCCATCTAAGCTGTCCATGATAAGAGGAAAGAATGGTAAGGAGATTACTTAGTTGGGAGAATGAGATTTTGCAGACTCTTGATGTCTAGCCTATAGATATATGTTTGGCCAAGTGTCCTTAAATTGTAGGACTCTTTGTTGGTCGGTTTTGATGAACTGTACATGAATAAAAACTCTTGTGAAGGATCTAGTAAGAGTCCTTAAGTTGTAAAACTTTTTAGTTCTTGATTTTCTCGGATTGTAAGAAAATTTAGTGGCCCCCTCTCCCCTTTGGTCAATGGTTGGGCCTCCACCTTTTGAGGCTTTCAAAGTTTGGCTCAAGACTTCTTTCTTTATAAAAGAAAACTTGAAAGTTTTCTTGTGTTTATTGATCCATGATATAGTAATATTTTATCCGTATAGCCTAAGTCACCTTGAATGCGAACCATCATAGGCTTCTCTCCACATGGGTGGATTTCCTCATGAATTATGTCTTAATCTCCTCTTATATAGCGCAACCCCTGACCTCTTAAGTTCATGTAGCTATGATTTTCTTTACAGTCGTGAACTCTTATCATCATGTGGGCAGGATTTCCTTTGTGGCTTCGAGTTTCCAAGCTTAAGTGGCTAATATTTCTCATGTAGTCGTGAGCCTTCATGTTTCCTTAAGCTCTCATGTGGCGTAGTTTAATTTGGTCACCTTGAGCATATATTATGATAAATTAGAAAAAAAATAAAAAATAAAAACCCAAATCAAACTAATATATGTATATATACATATGGTTGTTTTTTATTAATGTTTATAATTAAAATATTTATAAAAAATAGATAATAATCAATTTCAGTCTGAACCGAATTAAATTATAATTGTTTATCCCAATCGTACCAAATAAAAAATCTGGTCTTCTGCACAAGTCGTTCTTTAAATTGAACACTCTTAAAAATATTTGAAAACATTTAACTACATATTTACAGAGACGTTTATTTATCACATATATCATGAAAGAAAAGTTTAAAATAAATTATATTAAATGTTTTAACTATAGGTGTGTTGCTGTAGTTACTCTTTGAATTTAGTTTAAAAATATATTCACTTGATAATATTTGTGTGACACTCCATATTCACATTAGTAGTATTAGACCACACTTTCCGCATAGCATTGTTTATAAGGACTTTTCATGTGCTATAAACTCCTTCTTCTATTAAGTAGGTAATACTTTTGCAATCATAAACAAATAAGACCAAATACAAAATCAAATTCAATCCAAAAGTAACCTACATATCTAAAATAGTAATGAGTTTGATGCCCACTCTCATACTATTTTATAAAACCACAAGCCCACTTAAAATATCAATGCTCTTATCTTCTTTACACTAAATATGTACTACATTTTCTCTCATAAGATTACTAATGTAAATGTAGTTGTCATAATTATGCACTCCTCAATTTGCTTAAATGATCAAATTAAGGACCACTTCACTAAGGTGCTTTGGAAACATAATTTCATACTCCATATCATTGATTCCTTTGTTCTGCTAAGATTTCACAATTTCGGTGATTATAAATACCTTTAATGCTTCTTCATTCATCCATCATAAAAAATAAGATTGACTGATCCCGATATGACAGTGATTTATATTGAATTCAAAATTTTGTGATTGGTTTGTAGTAAGGATTATTCTCAGTAAGAAAATAAATAGAAAATATTCCAAACTTCAATCTATTTTTTAAGGTAAAACCTAAAGCTAGAATTTTTTTCATTCAAATGTTTATCATAATTGTATTGTAAATTTATACCCCCTTTAATACATTAACACTTGAAATAATTTCAGACCAGCCTAATACAAAATTAAGATTAAAAATTGAATGAAAACACTCCAAACTTCAGTCTATTTCCAAAGGCGCTGCGAGAATGATTCAAGTAGTCCAACATACTCGCCTCCATTACTTACATCATGCCAACAAGACAGAGCAATTAAGTAACAGAGATATATGATACATAAACCAGTTTTCGTCTTTAAAAAGCTCTCTAAAAAAAGAAAAAAGAAAAAAGCACAGCAGGATTTAAAACCCTCACTTTATTACTTCAAAACAACAACTTCTGTTTCAACATAAATTAACCATATCACTTACAAGCTAACTAGTTTAAGAGAGTTGGCCTTCTCTTGCAAGGTATCCAGCAGGCTATCAAAACTCTTCTTGAAAGATTCAACTCCTTCCAGCTCCAGCTGTGACCCAACCTCATTCCAATCAATCCCCAGCTTCTCAAGGGCACTGTAGATGCCTTCAGCTTCAGATACATTTGAGTCAATTGTCCTTGAAACAGTACCATGGTCAATAAATGCTCGGAGAGCTTGATCTGGCATGGTTGAAACCTGCATAAGAAAAAAGAAATATAAACAAGACTGCTCTCAAATAAATCTCCTTCAAGAAATGGTCACATTCTTCTTCAGAAGCTTGTTGAACAAATAAATCTCTCTTAAAGGAATAAACAGTAATCATCAAGCATACAAGATAAGTTATGAACCCATAAAAGTAGCTCACCGTGTCTGGTCCAATGAGAGGAGCTACATATAAAGTATCAGGGTAGGCAGGATTCTTCACGCTGGTTGATGCCCACAGCAGCCTCTGCTTCTTGGCACCCTTTTTCACTAATGCCTCCCATCTTGGACCCGAGAACTTCTTCTGGTAGAGTTTGTATGCCAGTGCTGCTTGAGCAACTGCAGCCTGATATGATTACAATGCCATGTGAATAAAAAAATCATCTCAACGTTGCAGGTTTCATGTTCTTTAAGCCTAAGGATATGGAGTTACCTTTCCACGGAGATCAAGAGCTTCAGGAGTACCAATCTTTTCTAGCATCTTGTCAATCAGGGTATCTACCCTACTGACAAAAAAGGAAGCAACACTTGTAACCTTTGAGAGGTTATCAAGCCCAGAGGCCTCAAGGCCATCCAAATATGCATCAATAACAGCTTCGTATCTTGCAAGGGAGAATATTAACTAAAGGAAAGACCAAAAGGAAATTATATCAGAATGTTGTCCTCCAGGCTTTGCAAACCAGTAACATGAAAAACAAGTAGTTAAAGGTACTGAAGGATATAGTAGTTAGACGGGCCGAATTTATGCCATTTTCTAATCTTGGCTGGTAGAAAAAAACATGTATACCTGCCTTGGACAAACAGCAATCTACAATCAAAAGATACACTGGAAAATCCTAATACATTAACCGCAAGTTTGGCTTGGTTCCTCATTAAAATCCCACCCTACTCATTCAGTTAATTCCTGCCTCAATTTGAATAACTACCACTCCAAAGAATTCAATGGAAGTAGACTATGTTTTAAACCTCAAAACTATATGCAATTCCAGATATCAATATTAGTCAAGTAATTGAAAGTTCCTCAAAAAGAAAACGAAAGAATAGAGTACAAATTAAATTAGAACTGACCCAAAAACAACTAACAGTACTAACTTCTATCTTTTAAGATTACTTATCTTACTTTGATACATAATGATAATAAGGTCAAAGGAAAGAAGGAGAGGCTTGAGAAACTTACAGTGACATTGACGCTAATGCCCCTTGAAATAACTTCCTTGATTGAAGGGACACATGCAGCAGTAGCAGGAATCTTGATGTACACATTACGGCGATCTACCACTTGGTGAAGATATTTTGCTGCCTCAACAGTCCCCTGGGTATCATCAGCAAGTCTCGGAGAAACTTCAACAGAAACATAGCCATCGCCACCATCTGTTTGATCATAAATTGGCTCAAAAAGTTTGCATGCATCTTGGATATCCTTCACCACAAGTTCCCAATATGCACTTTCAATGTCTTTTCCTGACTGTACGAGTTCCCTGAAGATTCCATTAATTTAAATTATCAGTAACATTGAAAATATCAGCCTGAATAAGAGTAGAAACTTTATAGGACATTCAAGTAAGTTTAGCCGAATGGCTTTTCGTGGGACCATGAGAACAGTAACAAGCCAACACCATTAAGATCCAAACAGATGTGGTTCCTTTCCATGGTGCCTTCACGCAGTGCAGAAAGTTCTTTTCTGTAATAAGCTACAGTACCAGAAATCACTCAGGTCTTCTGTATATCAAAATTCAAGCCCTATTACAGGTATGGGAGTACCATGTCTGAAAGCTTGTAAGCGAATGACCCTCCAAAAGCAAAATACTCAGGCAGGAATTTTGCACCTCTTTTACTGTAAATAGATCAGCAATATGAATGCTCCTAACCATTGGATACTTTATAGGCTAACAAGCTAGTTTCCAATATTGAACTGACATAGGAAAAGATTACAGTCTTTTCCTCCATCACAGTGCCCTTAAGCAAACTTCTGTCACCTTCAACATTGCTGGTGGTTCACTCAGCCAATTAACCCAGCTCCAACCGCTTACAAACCAAAAGGGGAAATGCAACAGATTGACCCATTACCACACTCAAATGGCTTACAACTGGGGAGTCCTAAGATACTGAGAATAACTCAGTTGATCACTTTTTTTTTAAAATAGAGAATACCTGAATTGATCATTATAAGCATTCGAAGATGATATTGCTTTCTGGAAAATCTGCAGGTAGAGAATAGTTCAGAAAAGTTGTAAGTGATCATAATAGTCAATGAAATCACATAATATAAACTTGAAGATTAAACAGAAAAAAAGTACAAAAAAAAAGGAATAAATAAATAATTACCGCAGGGTTGCTGGTTACACCTCTTACACCACTTGCAATCAGTGGAAGCAAATCAGTTACAGGGCGGCAGAGGTTATCATACCATGGACTCTGCCCTTCGCGCTCATATAGATCATGAAGAACTGTTCTCTTTACAGTACTTCCATTTCCCTCAGACTGAGAACACCTGACACTGTGATAAGAACTTACTGAATAGTGAAAGAGACAAATTCTAGGATCAACTACAAATTTGACCAACGAGGTTCTTCTCAAAAAAGAAAAGAAAAGAAAAGAAATAGCCACCGAAAACAATTAATTCCCATATTTCTTGCAAATGCAGTCTAGTAGAAACAAAAAAAAAATAACAGTTAGACGCATTCTAAGGGCCTGCAGGATGGCATAGGCGTGCCATTGTTGATCGGTACCTTCTAAGAGAGAGGATCCATGAAACAGAAAAGAGAAAACAGCTTTTACATGACAAAAGAATATACTCTATAGAGGAGAAGAAATCCAACATGGCAAGCAATTGCCGACCGTTAAAGGCAGAAAAAAGAAGGAAAAAAAAATGATCGGTGCCTAACATATCATTGTAAAAGCAAGACATTCATTCAGGAAAAGTAGTCATAAAGGTAAGAAGGATACACCTGAATATCAGCTAGGCCGCTACATATCACCAAAACATGTATTCTTTGGTATAAAACAAATTCATCATAACGGAAAGGTTATAAACTTCGCCAATCAAGCACTAAGAACCGCAGGAGAAAGGAAATAATATAATCCTTAGTAAGATCAAATCACATGTATTGAAAACGTTTCCCGACCCTCAAGTAAACAGAATAATACAGCCTTTTTCACGGAAGACAAGAACATAGCAAAGATAGATCATATAAACAGTGAATAAAAGAGAAGAGTTGCAAACTCTTCATCGCCATGGACCTGGAACAGAGAATTCAAAACTAGAGAATACTCAAACAGTAAAAAGAAACATCAAAAGAAAATATGAACGCGGAACAAAAATCTATGTTCAAAATAAAATCCTCAGTCAAAACAAAGAAAAAGTTGGAGATCAGCACCATCATCAAAAAAACAAACAATAGAAATGTCAAAGAGGTAAGAAAGAGAGTAACTACACCAAGGAGGCTGCGAAAGGACGTGTGCTCCGTAGAGACAGCTGGGAGGACCTCAACCTAGCGTTGAAACCATTGACCGCACGGAGATAGATGAAGCATTTAGGGGAAGAAGAAGAAGAAGAAGATCGGGAGTTGAAGGACGATGATAGAGTGGAGGCAGGGTTGGGATTGGAGAGCTTGGAAACGGTAGCCATGGTGAGGGAAGGTAGACAGGTGGTACCTGAGAGATTGAGATTCAGGCACGCAGAGAGTTGGTGAGGAAGGAGAAAAAGTTTGGTTATATTTTTCCTCTTCCAAAAAAGGACGCTACTCCGATAGGAAGGAGGCGATGCGGAATTTAAGCTGGGAGAGAGGCCATCTTATGTTGACCGAAGGCGGGCAGGCGGAGACTGGAGACCGAAGGGTATTTGTGGAAATTGGGGACATTTGGGGTTAGATGCGGGTTCCATCTCATGCTTACGTCACATTGTCCCTGTTAAAATTTTTTTTTTTAATTTTTTTTTTAACTTTTCCTTGCTCTAAAGGGTAGTATCTTCCGGTAAGTTCGAGCAAGTTTGTTACCTTGTGACATTCAAAACTTTACTTAGTGTATTCGCATCTCTCCTTTTTTCCAAAAAAAAAAAAAAAAAAAAAAAAAAAGAAAAAATAGATTGGTTTTCATCTATTGTAAATATTTTAATTAAATAAATTTAATTATCACAGTTTCTTTTTTGTTAAATTTGTAATAATTTATTAAAACACAATCCAATTCAACCATTATTGTTCTAATTAAGACATCAATAAACTATACTTTACACCCATTAAATTAAATATTCACATACACGTATACTAAAATAGTAACTAGTTTTATTTTTTCATTATCTAAGAATAAGCACTTCTGCCTCAAGTAGTATTTTGAAAAGACTAGAAATATATTTTATAATTTTTTTCATCTACTTTTTAACAAAAATAATATAATTGTCTTCTTATTGCTACTTTTATTTTTCCAACCACCTTCATCACTGTTATCATCTTGCCCCTCCCACTTTCTCTCAGTTGTTTTTTCTATTGTCACTCTTATTGTTTTCCAAATTTTTCAATTAGTGCAAAAAGTTCCATCACTGAATGCATTGATTTCTCCTTCCTCTTTTGGTTCTTAGCCTAATTATTTCCCGTTTCACTAGATTCATGCAAATTGTATCCTTTATAAATTCCTAAAAGCATTAGCATCTTAAAATAATTTTTGGCGTGCCTCAAAATTGACCAACCAAATTAGAAAATATTGTGCACATATATTAAATGAGCTTTGTTGACACTTTATTGTGCCCAAAAAACCTTGTTAAGAACATGGAGACCCCTTCCTAACATTTAGAGTGCCTAGGATGCCTGTGTATGAGCCTAGAAGCGCCTAGGCAAAATATCATGACTCTCCCAACATTTCTAGGCACTGATGAGGCCTCTACAGGGCACTATTATCTTCTTCTTGATAGATTAAATTTTCTCTTTTATGATTTCCTTAAACTCACACACAAAAACAAAATGGATACATTAAAAACACACACATGCATTTGAAATCGAGAAGAATACAACTAAGAAAGGACCTAAATGAAAACACCTCCCATACATTTACCAGGTCGTTTTTACCTATTTGTGCTCAAATTTCTCTCAGTTTAATTGTTAAAACTCCTTCAAATTCGACTCAAAAGTCTTTCCTGAATAGTAAACCAAAAGTGTGGATCCTTAGTTAGCCAAGTTTTCTTGACTAACCTCCCCTTCCCGACACATGCACACTATTAATTAATTATTTCTGTCCTACGGTAACTAGTTTAGTTACTTTATTTCCTCATGCATTTGATTTTAAACGAATTAACAGGAACTTAAAGCAAATCTTATCAAGAAATCAGGTTGGATTTTCAAGCAATTATACCTATAGACAATGTTTTCGCAAGCTTCTTATACTTGCTTTGTGTTCCTTCTTTGAAACAGCAAGGGTGTTGCTTTCTTTTCCTGAGGATAAAAAGCATTTTAGTTAAACAAATCATGCAGATGGATAAAAAAAATGATTGAAAGAGTTAAGGGATTTACCTCAAAGAAACAGGCCTCCGCGTAATATGTTTTCTTTCTTATCTCTCTCTCTCTCTCTCTCTCGCTAGTTTTCTTTTTTATTTTCGACTTCCAAGTGATTTCTTCCCTCTCAAATGCCCAAGTGGTCTATTTAAATAGGATTCTCAAAATGTTTTAGGCCATCCAATCACGTGTAAGTGATCTGGACCATTGGGGGAGAGAGTGGCCAACCGGTTTTGGGTGCGGGCCGATAGATGCTTGCGACTTGGTGCCTATGCGTGTCAAGTTAACTATGGGGTCCCGTTATCACATATTTTCTACATTTTCTTTCTCCCACAGTTAGGGAATTTTTTGCCCCTTATCTTTCTCAGGGGATTTTCCCTTTTTCGGTGGATTTCCTATTTCCTAAGGGATTTTTCTCCTTTAGAAATTTTTATTCTTTTTGGGAAATCTCCCTCTCAGGATTGGTCCCTTTTGGAGGATTTATCTCCCTTTTAGGGAATTTTATACTTATAGGGAATTTGACATCAATAACACAATGCTCTAATATCAACTTATGCGAGAGGGTATGGGAAAAATTGTTTTGACTTCTAAAACCTCAATCAACACATTCAATCAGAATATCAAGCACCTAATTAACTCTCCCTACTTGAATCTACAGTCACTTATATGGCACGCATAAACAAAAAATAGAGAAATTAAAAAGAGAAGGAAAGACGTTACGACTCACTCGATAAGTCGATTCTAACTCTTTAACTCAACACGATTTTGTAAAACTCTCTAACTTTGAATAAATTGAAGAACACTCCAGAAAATTAGTCAAGCTAATTTTGAGAAAGCACAATTTTTAACTTTTATTGATAAACTAAATTTTGATTTACATCCTAAGATCTAAAGCTTTTATATAGGTTTTTATTTACTTATTCTAATAAGAATATGATTTAGAATTTCTATCCAAACTCTTAAACTTATTTTAACTAGAAAAAAAATATAAAAATATAAAAATAATTAAGTCTTGTCCTAAACTTAACTAAAATAATAAAAAAAAATTAAAAAAATTAATAAAATAATATTTTTTCCTTAATCTTGATCTTCATTGGAGTTTAAATTTGGGTAGAATTTCTCCCCTAATTTTGGCATTTAAATTACATGGATAATTGTGGAAGTCTTGGAATTCTTGTAACATTTGAAAAAGGAAAATAAAAGAGTCTAAAAGGACTTAGAAGTGGGCTAACTTGCAGGCAGCATGCTAGGCGTGTGCAAGTAACGTGCATGTGTCACTCGAGTTGTGTGAGCTAGGCACGTGGGGCTCCTTCATGCGCGTACTAGGCGTTGGGCATGCGTCTGGTGTGCTGCGTACGCACCCATGGGGTGTGCATACCTGTTAATGTCTGCACGCATGCTCACGTGCACTAAGGCGTGTGGAGCTACCTGTCCACATATGCGCAGTTGCGACACATGTGGGTAGCCTATCATGCGTTTGTGTGCGTATTATGGGGCGTGCAAGTGCTGCTATTTGCACCTATGTGTTTGGCTGTGTAGGTGACATGCAGTATGTGCGGGTGCCACAGCTCACATGTGTGAAGGGGCACACACGTTTACCTTATTGGTATCCACACCTAAATCACGTCTTGGGCTTCCTTTTGGTCTGGAACTCGGGGGTCGAGTCTTTTCTTTGTCATGAGGCCCAATAACTTCCTTATTTCTCATCTTTTCTAATTCTACTTCTTCTTAAGCCAAGGTTCGTATTCATTTAATCCTAATTCACTCCCTTGGGCTTGTATTTGGGTAGATTCAACTTAAGTACTTTCTATTCGGGAACACTTTCGGATATGTATAGGAAGCTCATTGTTGTTTATTATTTTTCGTCATTCATTGGTCACAAAAACCTCCTATTTATCACTAGATTTTTTCTCAGTTATTTTCATATCATAATTTATCTAATTTCCAAGGGATTTTATCCCTTTGGGGAGATTTATCCCTTTATCGAGGGATTTTATTCCTCTTGGGAAAATTAGTTCCCTTTTTTAGGGAATTTTAATGGACTCAACCATGTTTACACAAAAGTTTTCACCAAAATTTATGTATTTTGATTAGTCAAGAGTTAACTTTACAACATTACAATCCCCTAATAATGTAGCGTTTTCTAGTTTGTTACAAATTCTACCCTTTAAAAAAATTTGATACCCCAAATTATTATTAACTAAAAATAGCTTAAGATATTTAACTTATATGTCTTTTTTGTGCTCCAATGTAGCCTCTTCTAAGGAGTGATGCTACCACAGTATCTTGACTAGAGGGATTTTCTTCGACCATAGTACTTTCTCTTGATGTTTTAATCTTCTCATGGGCACCTCTTCATAGGTCAAATTCTGTTTGAGTAGAAGGGGTTCGTACGAGATGATGTGCGATGAATAAGGATGATACTTTTAAAGCATTGACATTTGTAATACATTATGTATATTGGAGAGCTTCAGTGGAAATTTGAGTCTGTAGGCTATAGTCTCGACTCTTTCTAAAATTTTATAAGGTTCGACTAATTGATGGCTCAACTTTTTTTTCTTCTCAAATCTCATGATGCTCTTAATTGGGCATACTTTTAGAAAAACATGGTTGCCTACAGTAAACTCAAAATCCTTCTTTTAGTTGTCTGTATAACTTTCTATCTACTCTGGGCAGTTTGGAGGCTTTTCTTGATCACAACAATCTTGATGTAGTTTATTCCACTAATTCTAGTCCAATTGATTTTATCTCACCAACTTCTTCGTAATAAATGGTCTATATATTTATTTTCAAATCTTATTTAATTTAAAGATCTATATTTTCTAAAATTGATTTCTTTTCTTAGCCTTTTCCAAAATAAAGTTTATTGAACAATTTATCTTTTGTCTCTTTGTCCATTTCTAATTTTTTCATTCAGTGCAAAATGCATTGATTTCTCCTTCCTTTTTTGGTTTTTAGCCTAATTATTTACAATTTCACTAAATCCATGTAAATTACATCTTTTTCAGTTCTTTGTATAACCCCAAAAGCATTAGTAATTTAAAACAATTTTTAACATGTTTCAATATTGATCAACCAAATCAAGAAAGAAATTAATGAAATTAAAAAATAAAGGAAAATGTAAACTAATAAGCGAAAAAATTTATCGAGTAAATTTAGAAATTAACTAGAGAAATTGAGTATTGACTTCAAGAATTTGCAAGAAATGTACCAAATGATTAAGAAAAGAAATAGGGTTATATCTAAGGATTTTATTTTTGAAAATGTAGTTAACTTAAGGAATTCAAATAATAATATAAAAAAAACATAAAGAGATATGTGGGGTGAATTGAAACATAAGCTTGAGAGCCTGAGATACTTCATGAAATAGGCATAAATAAAGGTTGCAAATTTGAAAATTAATAAATAAAGAAAATATACATAAAAAAATAAAGCATTAAGTAGAACATTCAGGTTAAATCAAATAGGGGCAACCATGTAAGAAAATTTTTGGGCAATAAACTATGAAAAATAGGGTGTTAAATTAAGTATAAAAACATTAATAAATTGATAATAAGGGAAGAGATTCAACTCAAAACAATACAAGTTTTGGGAATTAAAAAAAAAGAAATAAAAAAATAAAAAGAATGAAATACATGACACTATACTTAGCGAAGTAAATAAAGGCAATTGGATGTAAAGAAAAATATATTTTTGGGTACATAAAGAATTTTTAATCAAATATTTGAAAAATTAAAAATCTCTAATGAAATACGAAAATTGAGATGTAAAGTAAAAAGGAAAGAGAAATGATGATGTGGAAGGGACTTGGAAGGATCGTAATATTCCCAGAACCTCACATCACGTATGATTAGAAGCTCTTAATCATTTAATTTACCTGCCCTACTTGATAATTTCACCCAGCAACATGGAATGCAATAATTAAGATAATTTGAAAAATTAAAAAGAAAATAAAGGAAGTCATAGCTTACCCGATAAGTCAATCGTGATTCTCTGGCTCAAAAGACTTCTGAAAGCTCTCTAACTTTAAGAATTCGAAGAACAATAAAAAATTAGCCAAACTAATTTCATAAAAAACAAAAGCTTTGACTTTTTATTGATTTGATGAATTGTATTTACAACCTAAGTACTAAGGTCCTTATATAGACCTTTATTTTTTATCCGACTTGAAATAAAAAACATAATGCAATCTTAATTCTTAATAAGACTTAGACTAAAAAACTTTAAAGGAAATAATTAAAATAGTGTCAATCCTAATTTAACCTTGGAGAGGAGAAGAAAGCACATGTCACACACGTGAACATGCTCACATGCACAAGTGGGCAACCGAACATGCGAGAAGGAGTTCTCGCACTCGTAGACTCTTGCTAGTGTGAAGAACGCTTATGGGGCATGCAGATAAGTTTTCTCGCAATTTAGTATGAGTGTATGTGTATAACAGCCCGCTACACACGCGCAAGAGATTAGGCGCACAAGCAAGGCGGGCGCACAGGAAGATCATGCACGTGAACATCATGTCGTGTGCGCGCAAGTGACATGTGTGCACGAGAAGGAATCGCGCACCTGAGTGCATATGCTTGCTTGTAGCCAAGCACACATGTGGGACCCCTCCCATCATGGGATGTGTGCAACATGATTTTGGAGTAGCCTTGGCCGAGAAAGTTGATCTTTTACCCATATTTCCATGTGATTTTATCCAAAATCACATGTGATAATGGCTACATTATTTTAGTATTTTTATTTATTCATATTCTATTGTAAATCTATCATTTAAGATTATCTAATTAGTATTTTTAGAATAAAAATTGAGATAAATTATTATTTTATTAATTTTTAAGTATTTGTATTTAATTAGTAATGATTAGGTGAGAGCTTATAAAAAGGCTTCATTATTAAGTTGTAAAACATAACTTTAGAAATTGATAAATAAAAGCTTTTGCTTAAAATTATCTTTGTTAATTTTGAGTGTTCTTCAGGCGTCTCTAAGATAGGGAGCTTTAGATTGCTTCATTAAGACAAGAAATTAAGATCAACTTATCGGGTTAGTCATGACGTCTTTCCTTATTCTTTTTATTTTTCAGTTACCTAGATAAGCCTTCAATATGTTGATTGTGATTTTAGTAGGGAGAGTTGAATTTATGTTAAAATTTAAATTGCTAAATATAGTGGGTTCATAATCGAGGTATTTTTAATCCGTGAAATTTTTCATCTCCACCCCATGTCATTTGGTATCAGAACTTAGACACCTTATTGAGCTTATTATGTCATTTTGTTTTACACTTGTTCTTGCATAGTTAGCAACTAAAACACCTCGTTGCTAATATGTATTGCTTATGATTTGTATCCCACTTAATCCTATCCAGTTTGTTCTTTCAAATAGTAGTGTTTTGTAAAATTAGTCAAAAAAATTTATACTAGAAAATCAAAGAAAACCAATTGCACCCCATAAGGCAATATGAGTTTCTTATGCTGCATTTATAAACAACAAAAGATTAACTACGTACCAGGTGACAAAAACTTTTGTTTTGTTAAAAGAAAATTACCTCACTTACTAGATGTGCATGAAAATTTATGTTTTTGCATTACACAAACAAGGAAGATTAACCGTCTCTATAAACACATGAAAGTCATTGCTCCATGTTTAATTGAAAGCACTGCATCATTGAGTCTGTATATATTTAACATAAAAGAAACTTAATTGTTCGTAAAGCGTAGCCATCATTAGGGTAGTATAACTAGGAATAACATTTTGGTTATATCCATTAAGATTGATCGGATCCCTTACACTTTAAGTACAAAATTGTTTCTTTGTGCTCAAGTTTCTATCCTTCATTGTGCTTTGGTTTTGAGATATACCTAAATAGCTTCTCGTTTTTAATTACTTAATATTTAATTAATACACATCAAGTTCTTCTTATGTGTTCTTAACTTGAGATTCTAGAAACAAAATTCCCCGTAGGATTCCTCTTTTTATCTTTAAGACTAACATGCAAGTCCTGATTAAGTGAACTTAGTTCCTGATGCTCAACTTGGTGGAATAAGCTATACAATGAGAGATTGTGAGGTAAACACAAGTGAAGGTGAGGGAGTGTGCTTTTATTTCACTAACCTTTTCTAAACCTGAGTCAAGTCCTCGTAGTTTGAAGGGCTCTGAATTTACAAGCCCAAAGCGAGGACAATGAGCAAAGAGAAAACATATTTCATACCCATTGCCTAGTTAATGGCAAGGTATGTAGTATGATCATCGATGGGGGAAGTTGTGCCAATGTGTCAGTCCTCTACTAGTGGAAATAGTAGGGTTAACATGCACCAGACATCCTAACCTTTACTATTTGCAGTGGTTACATGAATGTGGTGAGGTCAAGGTCACACGATAAGTCGTGGTACCATTATCCATCGATCCATACAAGGACAAGGTATGTTGTGATGTTGTACCTATGCATGTTAGCCACCTAATACTTGGTAGGCCTTAACAATTTAACAGACAGGTGCAGCATAACAGTCGTACCAATCATTACTCGATATGAAATGATGGTCTATGTCATGCTTTCACACCTCTACCATCAAAGGAGGTACACGATGACCAAGTTAAAGTGAAAAAAACTTTCGACTCCTATATGGAAAAGCAAAAAGAGATAAAGGGGGCTAAAAAGAAAAGAGAAGGCCCAATGAGAGAAAAAGATGCTGAAAATAATAAAGTCAGCCCACTCAGAGAAAAATATGCCCAAAAGAAAAATAACAAAGGCCCAATAAGAGAAATAGAGAGGGATAAAAGGAGTGAGAGTCTTTATATGAGGGAAAGAAAGGTGAGGCGAGGGATTTATGAGAGGAAAAGCCTAATTATACTTCAGTACATTGAAGTTTATATGATGTTAACTGACCTTAACAATTATTTGCCAAGTTCTATTGTTTCTCTCTTATAGGAATATGAAGACATCTTCCTAAAAGAAATCCTAGACGGTTTGCCACCACTATGAGGGATCTAACATTAGATAGATTTCGTCTCTAGAGCAACCATACTCAATCGACTTGCTTACCAAAGTAATCCTGAAAAAAACGAAGGAACTTTAGAAATAAATAGAGGAATTGTTAGGAAAGGGACATGTTAGAGAGAGCCTGAGTCCTTGTGTTATTTCAGTGTTGTTAGTACCCAAGAAGGATGGTTCCTAGAGGATGTGTGTTGATTATAGAGCCGTCAACAAGATCACAGTAAAGTATCGACATCCTATCCCTAGGTTAGACAATATGTTGGATGAGTTCAATGGTTATACCATTTTTACTAAGATAGATCTTAAGAGTGGATACCACCAAATAAGGATGAAACTTGAAGATGAATGGAAAATCGCCTTTAAGAACAAAGTATGACCTTTATGAATGGTTGATAATGCCTTTTGGTCTCTCCAATGCTCCTAGTACGTTTATGAGGCTTATGAAATATGTCCTACGCCCATTTCTTAGTAAATTTATTGTAATCTACTTTGATGATATCCTACTCTATAACAAGACCCTAAAGGAACACCTCTAGCATATTTGATTAGTTCTTGAGGTCCTTAAGGAGTAGTTGTATACCAATGCTAAGAAATGCACTTTTTATGCGACAAACTTATATTCTTAGGATTTATGGTAAGTAAACGAGGCATTGAGGTGGATGAGGAGAAAGTAAAAGCACTTAAACAATGGCCTACTTTAACAATAGTTAGTGAGGTGAGAAGTTTTCATGGGTTAAAAACTTTGATCGTAGATTTGTTAAAGATTTTAGTTCTATAGTGGTTCTCCTGAATGAATTGGTTAAGAACAACGTAAAGTTTGCATGGACTAACAAACAAGAAGTTTTTTTTATTTTATTGAAAGACAAGTTGTGTTCTACACCTATTCTTACTTTAACGAATTTTAACATAACTTTCGATCTTGAATGTAGTGCTTCAGATATATGGTATAGGCATAGTACTTATGCAAGAAGGTCATCTAATAGCCTACTTCAGTGAGAAGCTTAGTAGTGAACCTCTAAACTACTCAATCTATGATAAAGAGTTGTATGCATTGGTAAGGTCAATAAAAGTATGGCAACATTATGTATTGTCAAAAGAGTTTGTGATTCACAAAGATCACAAATCCCTGAAGCACTTGAAAGGACAAGGTAAACTCAACTGTCAGCACGGTAAGTGGGTGGAATTCATTGAATCTTTCCCCTATGTTATCAAGTATAAACAGAGTAAGGATAACATTGTGATCGATGCATTATCCCGAAGGTATGTTTTAATTACTAATCTACATTTTAAATTCTTAGGATTTGAACATATCAAGGATATGTATGCCAATGACAAATATTTTTTTTACTGTTTATCATGCATGTGAACACTATGCATTCAAAAAATATTACAGGTACGATGGGTTCCTCCTCAAAGATGGCAAGTTATGTGTTCTTAACTATTTAATTAGGGAATTACTAGTGCGTGAAATGCATAGTCGGGGACTCATAGGTCATTTTAGTGTAACCAAGACTCTAAATATTCTACATGAGTACTTTTATTGGCCAAACATGAAAAGGGATGTTAAGTGTATATGTAATCAATGTATTGTATGGAGACAGAAAAACCTAAGGTTTTACCTCATGAACTTTACACACTGTTTCCTGTACCTATGACATTTTGGATAAATATTTCCATTAGATTTTGTGCTAAAGTTGCTTAGGATAAGGAGAGGTAACAATAACATATTTGTTCTAGTGGATCGATTTAGTAAGATGACATACTTCATTACATGCCATAAAATTGATGATGCAACAAATATTATTAATATGTTTTTTACAGATGTTGTGATACACTATGATATTCCTAAAACTATCGTAAGTAATAGAGATGTCAAGTTCTTTAGTCACTTTTGATGAGTCTTATGGGATAAACTAGGAATTAAACTATTATTTTCCACTGCCTGTCACCACTAGATAGATGACCAAACTGAGGTGGTCAATAAGACTTTAGGTTCCTTATTGAGAACTGTGGTTAATTGAAATCTAAAAACTTAGGAAGATTGTTTGCTTATGGTTGAATTTGCCTACAATCGTAGCATTCATACTTCCACAGGATTTTCACATTTTGAAATTATCTATGATTTTAATCTCTTAATTCCACTTGATCTCACACTTATACCTTTGCAAAAAATTAACAATACAGATGGACAATAGAGGAAGTAACTCATTAAAACCATGCACGAAAAGGCATGAGAACATATCCAAAGGCATGCTAACAAAGGAAGAAAACAGGTTGTATTCCAATTAAGAGACTGGGTTTGTGTTCACATGCGAAAGGAAAGATTTTCTAAACAACAGAAGTCCTAATTGGATCCTAGGGGAGATGAGTCGCTTCAAGTTTTAGAGCGAGTCAACGATAAAGCTTACAAGATTGACTTATTAGGTGAGTTTAGTGTCTTTGTTACATTTAAGGTTTTTGATCTCTCCTTTTGATTTAGGTAAAGGTTTAAGGACGAATGTTTTCGAAGAAGACAAGGATGATGTTAATACGCACAACACCGACAGGAAAACTCAATCTCAAAAACCAGACTGTAACATCCCAGATACTTAATAAGGTAATAGGGAATCTGATAACAGAAATTGATACGAGTGTAAATAACTAATTTAACATTGGAGCTGAAAATATAAATCCCTTACACAAAATCAAAGGTTTATTTTACACTTGAGGCCAAAGATTGGCTAGCAAAATAAGAATATGCAGATTAAAAGTCATTTAAATAGTTACAAAAGGTGTCTTCAGAGTATGGAGAAAATAAGGTACTCATAACCATCTTAAGGATCCAAGAAGGGATCCAAACGAACTTCTATCATATGAGGGGACACAAATTAGGGGTGACTTTCATATAAACTCAGTAAGGGAAAAAAATATTTAAACCACACCACTAAGGTTTAAAAAGTAATTAACCTTTAAAAAGAAACATCGTTCCTCAATTAAATAAATTAATTCAGAAGTCTCCACAAGATAAGCTCATTTCAAATACTTAGAAAAGTTTATTATTTTACTTATAAAAACAAATGAATATTATCAACATATTGGGTAGTAAAGGTAGGAAAACTATATGGCCAATCATAAGCAAACATTGCAATAGAAACTAGTTGAACCAACCAAGATTTTAACAAGAGCAGGATAATTTAGAAGAATCATCATACGAATTAACCATAGAGTTTCCAAACAATTATTCTCAATCCTATTTGTGTTTTATTTCATGCGAAGCCGTTCCAACATATATTTAATGAAGGCAGAGGGGTTCCCAACTACCACTGTGAATGACCATATCAATTCATTCCCTATTGGGGTCGATTCAATTTCTATTTTGGGTTAGTTCCATAATGATATTAGGTTAGTTCCATAACGATATTAAATAAGTTCTATAATGATATTGGGTATAAACTATGACCACGACTGTTCGCTTCCACTGTGGCTCTACATATCATATCGTAAATCCACTATCGTTAGATAAAAACACCGATCATTCACAGGAAATGGTTCACCAACATATCATATTCAAAGGAGGGATAAACAGAAATCCCTCAAAGATAACAGTCAAACGGATTTTCATTCTTTTCTCTTTCATATTCGATATTTATTTATAATAATCACATACTCAAATCCATCACATATTCATAATCGTTTCATATCCAGAACGAGGTGGAGTTCAACAACATATTCGACTAACGACCTGTTATACCCAGCCTTGATCATCAAAATATTCTTTAAAGCCAGAACTCCTTAGAACAACTCTCTTTGCCATTACTAAGAGTAAGATAAAGGGTCAATCCCACATGCATTTCAAATCATCATATAACACATTCTTCATGAATAATATGTCATGTATTCATATTCAAGTAATCAATCATCAAAACAAGCATAGAAATCCATCAAATACTAAAGAATCTCTTATTGTAACCGTAACTAGAGTTGTCTTTTAGGTGAAAAAGAAAAGGGCCCTCTGATATTTCCTACTTCCTTCCACTTATTTCTTTCTCTAAAACCTTTTCTCTCTCTCTCTCTCTCCAAAATTTACTAGAAATAAAGAAGGGTAGATGGTGGAAAAATAAGAGGGAAGAAGGATCCTTTAAATAGCAAAAAAAGGGCCTTGGATGTACGCCAAGTGGTGAAAATCAGAGAAAGACACATGGAGCAAGTGGTTGGCATGGGACTCGCACAACATAGCTCACATGACGCGATAGCCGGTCACGTCGTGCATAGTGGGTCGTGGCTGAAAGCACACAAGCTGCCATGCAGCTGCGCACCCAGGCATGCCATGCTGCATGTGCAGTGCTTGTGCGTTGGCTGCTGTTGCGCAAGCCTGTGTGCTATGACCATGCACAGTGCCCACGACTTGTTTTCGCAGTTTTATGAGTTTTTTTGTTTCCTTTTCTTTTTCTTATCTTTCTTTTTCTTACCTTTCTTGAAAATATCTCAAAAATAATCTTAAAAATAATTTAAGAACAAGTTAAAAAAATTAATGTTCATAAAATAAATAAAATATCAATAAATTTTAAATAGTCATGAAGCCCGAATAATAGAGTTTGACATCACAATTAAGTACAAGGGTTTGAGGTGTTACATAGATATCCCATATGGACTCGAGGTATTGAGAAATCGGATCCAAATACCTTTTGGACCAATCACAAGGAGTCAGGCTAAGAAATTCCAGCTTGCATTCAATTTGCTTGCCCAAGAATGGGAGGTCTAAGAGCGGGACCAAAATAGGTTGTCCGTCCTTAGATAGGAGAAGGGAGCACATGTCACGTACGTGAACTTTTTCACACACACAAACGAGCATCCAAATGTGCGGGAAGGAGTTCTTGCACCCACGGGACTCTCACCCGTGTGAAAAACCAACACAAGGCGTGTAGACAAGTTTTCCTGTAAGTTGGGCATCATGTATGTGTGGAACAACCCGACACACATGCCTAGGAGATCGCATGCACAAGTAGTGCACATGGGAAGATCGAGCATGCAGACATCATGTTGCGTATGTGCAAGTGACGAGCACCTGTGCAGCACGCGTGAGAAGAAATCACGTGCACGACATGCTCGTGCGCGTGAGCACACACGCACGCTCGCAAACAAGCACGCATGGGATGCGTGCGACATGATTTTGAAATAACCTTGGCCAAGAAAGCTAATCTTTTGCCCATATTTTTCATGTAAGTTTATACAAAATCATATGTGATAATGGTTGCATTATTTTAGTATTTTTATTTATTCATATTTTATAGTAAATATATCCCTTAAGATTATTTAATTAATATTTTTAGAATAAGAATTAAGATATAGTATTATTTCATTAATTTTCAAGTATTCGATTCAATTAGAAGTGATTAGGTGAAAGACTATAGAAAGACCTCACCATTAGGTTGTAAAACACAACTTCAAAAATCAATAAATAAAAGCTTTGCTTTAAATTAGCTCTACTAATTTTAAGTGTTCTTCAAGTGTGTCCAAGATAGAGAGTTTCAGACTACTTCGTTGAGTTAGAAGATTGGGATCGACTTATTAGGTAAGCCATAACGTCTTTCCTTATTCTTTTTAGTTTTCAGTTACCTACATAAATCTTCAATACGTTGATTGTGGTTATAATAAAGAGGATTAAATTTAAGTAATTACGTTTTGAATTGTTGAATATAGTAGGTTGATGATCGAGGTATTTCGATATGTAGAGTCATCCATCTCCACTCCGCAGCACTAAAGCTCAAATTTAGACACACGGATAAAGAGTTAGGATGCTCGAAACAATGCAAATGCAATATAAGAAATTTAAACGTGAAGCAAACAATTTTCGTTCACTGGATGTGAGTAAGTCTTCATTTACTTATACAATAGAATAAAACAAAGGTTTTCATGCACACCTAGTAGGTGAGGTATTCTTCCTTTGAAACTTCAAAGGTTTTTGTCACATTAGTAGGTGGTTAATCTTCATTTGTTTTGTTTTAAACGCAAATAGAATGTTAATTGCCTTATGATGTGCAACTGGGATATTTTTATATTTTTCTATTTTTTCTACTAATAAAGGATAACAACAATCACTTGAATTATAATGAATATGATGAATTCAAGTGAGATGCAAACAAACAAATTAGCAATAGGATGATCTAATTACTATTTTATGCAGAAGCAAGAATGCTAAAGTAAGATAACATAGTAGACCCACAAGGAGTTTAGCTTTAATACCAACTGATGGGGGATGATCTTAGAATGATTGTAATACTCCCGGAACCTCACACCATCAACGATTAGATCTTAACCACCTAATTTATCCTCCCTACTTGATAATTTCATCCACCAACATAGAATGTAATAATCAAGATAGTTGAGAAGTTAAAAGGAAAAGGAAGGACATTACAATTTATGTGATAAATTAATCTTGATTCCCTAACTCAACAAAATTTTTGAAAGCTTTCTAACTTGAAGAACACTAAAAAATTAGTGAAACTAATTTCTAAGAAAACAAAAGCTTTGAATTTTTATTGATTTGATGAATTGTGTTTACAAAGGTCTTTATATAGATCTTTATTTTCTAATCCGACTTGAAATAGAAAACATAATTCAATCATAATTCTTAATAAGACTTAGATTAGGAAACTTTAAAGAAAATAATTAACGTAATGTTAATCATAATTCAAATAGGATAGTTAAAAACAATAAAATAAATAAAACTTGGATCTTCCTCACATGGCCGAATATAGGATCCTTCTCAGTTTTGGCTTACTTTTTGAATTTGGCTTCTCTCCTTCACTTTTTAAGATTTCCTTGAATAATCTTTGATCTGAAATTTTTGGAACTTATAAGACTTGTAGTAGGAATAGACGAACGTACTTGGGCTTGTATAAGGTCTCCTTAGCCGAAGGGTGTGCTCTCATGGACTCCTCATTCTTTTTAGCTTATTGGTCCTTTGAGGCCAAGAGTTTTCTTGACTGCTTGTCCTTCTGTGTGGCACTCCTGCTTCATCTTTTAGTTAGCTATGGAAGATGTTGTCTCCTCCTCCGAATAAGATTCCTCAATAATAAGTTTCGTTGAGTGATCGAACCTCCTCATGATTACCTCCCCTCGACCATGGTTCCCATGGCTTATGATCGAGCTTGGTGGAGCCTTGATCCTTTTCTTGGGTCACTACCACCCTTCTTCTTGATCTTTTAGAATAAATATAGGGCTTGCACCCCTTGGTTCTCCCTGGTTTGGTCTTGACAGCCTCTTTTGGGTCCCATCTTGGAATCAAGGCCCATGGGCCTTCAGTCTTCAGGCTTCAGCCCCTTGGACCAACCATCTTGGGCTCCCTTGGATAGCTCTTGGGTCTAGAATATCCGTTGGACTTCGGTGAGGCACAGATTAGCTGCAATTTGGCCCATAAGCCTGCGAGAATCCTTTAGCGAGTAGGAAACCTCTTCCGAGCGAGAGAGGGATTTTGCAGGGGAGCGGGCGAGGGATTTTACATGCACGGTATGTGT
>NW_019014654.1:1353562-1375171 GCF_000150535.2 Carica papaya | reverse complement strand
GAGAAAATGAGTATAGATAATTGGTAGAGTACCGACTAAATATAGTTACATAGAAGATGTTTCACAAGTCATAATTAAAATTTAAAAAGACAAGTCCAAGTCATCTAAAAATCACTATGTCAAATCTAATTTCAATAATTGTATATGGAAAAGAAAAGAAGTAATAAGTTCAGTTTAAAAGATTAGGATGCTGTGAAACTCGTTTCACCTAGTATTACAAAAACATATATGTGTTGCCGAAATTCAGCATTTAGGTGAACCCTATCTGGTGTCGGTGTTTGAGTTATTAAATCCTAATCAATCCTGATCACAGAGGCTAGTGGCCACTTTGGCGAAATACTATCTGGTGTTGGTGTTGTCATGTTGTTCCCATGTATGCTAGTCATATCCTGCTTGGACGACCGTGGCAGTATGATAGACAGGTACATCACGAATGGTTCAAAAATCAATAGTCTTTACGTCTAGATTACCTAAAACATATTTTAACACCTCTATCTCCAAAAGAGGTCTATGCTGATCAAATCAAAATAAAAAAATCTTTTGAAGAATATTCAGAAAAAAAAACCCACTGAGAGAAAAAGAGGCTAAAAAAATAAAGAAAGTCCATTAAGTGTATAAGAGGCCAAAAAGGACAATAAAAAAGGCCCAATGAGAGAAAATGAGAGAGAGAAAAATATATTTATTTATATGTGAGGGAGAGAGAAATGAGGAGAGTGATATGTGATAAGCAAAGCTTAATTATACTTCGGTATAAGGAAGCCTATCTATCTAACTTTTTCTGATATTGACATTTCTTTGGCTAGTTCTGTTTTTTCTCTTTTGCAGGAATATGAAGATGTGTTGCTAGAGGAGATTTCAGATGGTCTACCACCACTACAAGGGATTGAACATCAGATTGACTTCATCCTTGAAGCTTCAATTCCCAACCATCTAGCCTATTGAAGTAATCCTGAGGAGACAAAGGAACTTTAGCGGCAAGTAGAGGAGTTGTTAAGTAAAGGACATGTAAGAGAAAATTTGAGCCCTTATGCTGTTCTAGTATATTTGTGCCTAAGAAAGATGGTTTTTGGAGGATGTGTGTGGATTGTCAAGCCGTCAACAAAATTATATTAAAGTATAGATACCCTATCTCTAGGTTAGATGATATGTTGGATGAATTGAGTAAATTTACTATTTTTACTGATAAATCTTAAGAGTAGATATCAACAGATTATGATGAAACTTGAAGATGAGTGGAAAACTGCCTTTAAAACCAAGTATGGGTTGTATGAGTGATTAATAATGTCTTTTGGGTTATCAAATGCCCCTAGCACCTTCATGAGACATATGAACCATGTTTAGGACATTTTCTAGGTAAATTTGTGGTAATTTACTTTGATGACATCTTGATTTACAGTAAATCTTTAGAGGATCACCTTCAATATATCTGATTTGTCATTGAGATACTTAGGAAAGAATAATTGTATGCAAATGCTAAGAAGTGTACCTTCTACAGTGAAAAATTGATTTTTTTAGGATTTATAATTAGTGCATAAGGTATTGAGGTAGATGAAGATAAGGTGAAAGCAATCAGAGAATGACCTATTCCAACGTTAGCTAGCAAGGTATGGAGTTTCCATAATTTGACGAGCTTCTACCGCAGGTTTATTAGGGATTTTAGTTCTATAGCAGCACTATTAAATGAACTAGTAAAGAAAAATGTAAAATTTGTATGGATTAAAACACAAAAGTATACTTTTACTTTATTGAAAGCTAAATTTGTTCTGCACATATTTTAGCTTTACTTGACTTTAAAAAAACTTTTGAGCTAGAATGTAATGCTTCATATATTGGTATAGGAATAGTTCTGATGCAGGATGAGCGTTCGGTGGCTTATTTCAGTGAGAAACTTAATGGTGTACTGTTGAAACATTAGAGGCAAGACAACACTATTTATTGCTAAAGGAGTTTGCGATCCACACAGACCATGAATTCCTAAAACATTTGAAAGATCAAGGTAAACTCAACCGTTATCACGGTAAGTGGGTTGAGTTCATAAAATCTTTTTTCCTATGTAATCAAGTATAAACAAGGTAAGGATAATATTATTGCTGATACATTATCTCTTAAATATGCTTTGATTTCTACCCTTAACTCTAAATTATTAAAAATTGAACATATTAAGGAGATGTATACTAATAATAATGATTTTTCTACTGTTTATCATGTATGTGAGCATTCTGCATTCTAGAAATTTTATAGCATGATGATTTTCTCCTTAGCGATGGTAAGTTATATGTGCCTAACTGTTCACTCAAGGAATTACTGGTGCGTGAGGCTCATAGTGAGGGATTGATGGAGCACTTTAGGGTAGCTAAAACTCTAGATATATTGAATGACCATTTTTATTGGCCTAACATGAGAAAAGATGTTGAGCACATTTGTAGTAGGTGCATTGCATGTAAGCAGACCAAATCTAAGTTCTACCTCATAAATTATACACACTTTAACTTATGCCTACAACATCTTAGATAGATATATCTATGGATTTTGTATTACGATTGCCTAGGACCAGGAGAGATAGTGATAACATATTTGTCGTCGTGGATAGATTTAGTAAGATGACACACTTTATTACATGTCATAAGACTGATGATGCGACAAATATCGCAAATATGTTTTTCAGGGATATTGTGAGACTTAATAACATTCCTAAGACAAATTTGAGTGATAGGGATGTGAAATTTCTTAGTCATTTTTAAAGAGTTCTGTGGGGTAAATTAAAAATTAAGTTGTTATTCTCTACTGCATGTAACCCCCAAACTGATAGTCAAACTGAGGTCGTTAATAGGACCTTAGGATTCTTATTGAGAGCTATAATTGGTCGAAACTTGAAAACATGAAATGATTGTTTGCTTGTAATAGAATTTGCATATAATAGAAGCATTCATACATCTAAAAATTTTTCACCTTTTGATATTGTTTATGGTTTTAATCCTTTAACTCCGTTGGACCTAACACCTTTACCTTTACAGGAAATTTAGGATATCGATGGTCAGCGGAAAACAGAATTTGTTAAAGCCATACATGAGAAGGCTAGACAGCATATCCAGAAAAAAAAATGAATCCTATGCACGATACGCTAAGAAAGGAAGGAAACGAGTAGTGTTCAAACCTGGTGATTGGGTATGGGTTCATATGTGAAAGCAAAGATTTTTCAATCAGCGAAAATCTAAGTTGGACCCTTGAGAAGGCAAACCTTTTTAAGTTCTAGAGCGTATCAATGAAAATACCTACAAAATTAATCTCTCAGGTGAGTAGGGTGTGTCTACTACCTTTAACGTTTATGACATTTTTCTTTTTGATACAGGTTCAGAATTGAGGTCAAATCTTTTTTAAGAGGGAGGAGATGATGTTAGCATGGACTGGATCAAGTTGGCGGAAATGATATCTTAATGCCAAGTGGGCCCATTACAAAGGAGAGAGCTAAAAGATTACAACAAGTTTTCTAACTTTTTATCAAAATGTGGATCAATGAAGAAGATGAGTTTGGACCAATTAAAAAAGTCCAAGGAAAGAAGTCGACATGACCATTAATCCAATGGTATAATAGTATATACTATTCACCCTAAGTGCAAGAGGAAAATAAGCAATAAAAGGAAAAAATTTTGCAAAACATAAAAAGAAAAATTTACATAGAATTTTATTTCCTAATCATGTGGGAAATCTTCACAGTTAAAGATCAACCAAGAGGGAAAATTGCTCATAAATTGCAAGCTATCTTGAGAAAAAGAGGAAAACTCCTTAAATGTCAAATCTCGTAAAAAAAAATATTCGAGAAAGAGAAAAATATTTTGGCAGAATCTCTTTTCCTAAATCAGCTACAATTAATTAAGATATTTCCTAAATCAGCCACAATTAAGTAGTTGTAATTTTTTTAATTTTTCTTAATTTTTCATTCTAATCTAAATTTAATTTTCTATGTAATTTCTATTATTAATTAAGAGATTATTTTTTCTCTTATTATTCGTATAACCTACACTATAAATAGGTCTTCAATTTAGAGTTGTAATTCAATTTAAAATTTTCAATTTATTAATAAAATTCAGGTATTCTTGTTTTAAGATTTCAAGCTTATAAGAGCGAGTGAGTGGGTCTTCGTTCGACTTGTTGTACTAGGAATTGGGATCATTTATCGAGATAAGTCTCATAGCGTCTTTTCAATTCTAAATCTTTATTTCTTTCCTATTTACTTTGGTTTTCACTCTTTAATTCAGTGCGGGTTAAGTAGGAAGAGTTTACATAGGGGTTTTGAGTTTCTGATTGCTGATGTATACGTAAGGTTTTATATTCCATTGTTGATCCCGGATTCCGCATCACAAAGTGTGACTTTCGAATACATGAAGATGAACTACTTAGGTTCTGAAATCGATTATGTGTCCTCGACGATCATAATTTAAAATAAGAATGATTAAAAAAGTTTCATTACTCCAAGTTAACAATGTACCAAGAGAGTAAAAAAACGTATCATAATTTGAAATCTCGATTTTGGTGGAATGGGATGAAAAGAAACATTGTCTAGTTTAAATCACGATGTCTCACTTGTCAACATGTTAAGATGGTATATCAACGACCCGAAGGACTTTGTCAACCCCTACCCCTCCCAAAAGTTAAATGAGCTTTCTCAACATTTTAATGTGCTCAGAAAGCCTTGTTAATAATGTGGAGACCCCTTTCCTGGCATTTTAGAGTGCCTATGATGGTTGTGTATGAGCCTAGAAGCACTTGGGTGGGATATCACGGCTCTCCCCGTGTTTCTAGGCGCTTAGGAGGACTTTGTAGGGCACCATTGCCCCCATCCTGATGGTTTAAAATTTCCATTTTTATGATTTCCATATACTCATATACACAAATCAAAAGGGATGCATTAAAAACACACACACACATCTAAAACCGAGAAAAATACACTTGAGAAATAGTTTAAATGGACACCTCCCATACATATATATCATATTATTAGGTTGTTCTTACTTATTTGTGCTTTAATTCCTCTCATTTTGGTTGTTAAAACATCCTCAAATTCGACCCTGAAAGCCTTCCCTAAAACGTGAACAAAAAACCAAGAGTGTGCACCTCGATTAGTCAGGTTTACTTGACTAGCCTGCCCTTCCTGGCACATGCACACTATCAGTTAACCATTTTCTTGCTAGGGTAACTAGTTTAGTTACTCTATTTTCTCATGCATTTTATCTTAAACGAATCAGTAGGAACTTAAAGGAAATCTTAATCGGGAAATCAAGTTAGGTTTTTAAGCTATTATACCTGCAAACAGGGTACTTCTGGGGGCTTCCTATACTTGTTTTATGCTCCATCTTTGAAACAACAAGGGTGTTTCTTTCTTTTCCTAAGCACCAAAGCCTTCTGGTTTAATAAATCGTATAGATGAGTAAAGAAAATGACCGAGAGAGTTGAGGGATTTATGTCAAAGAAACAGGCCTCCATGTGCTCTATTTCCTTTCTTCTCACTCTCTCCCTCGCAAGTTCTCCTTTTTGTTTTTGACTTCCAAGCGATTTCTTCCTTCTCAAGTGTTCGAGTGGGCTATTTAAATGGGATTTTTAGAGCATTTTTTGCCATTGAATCACATGCAAGTGATCCGGGCCATTAAAGGAGAGAGTGGTCGATCGATTTTGGGTGTGAGCCAATGGATTCTGGCCACTTGGTACTTATGCATGTCGGGTTAATTATGAGGTCTTGCAGGTGGGGGATTTTTCTTCCATTCTCTTACGTAGGGGATTTTACCTGTTTTGAGGGATTTTTCCTCTTTTAGGCGATTTCCTCCTTTCCGGAGGATTTTTCTCCCTTGGAAATCTTTACTCTTTTTGAGAAATCTTGCTGTCGAGGATTTCTCTCTCTTGGGGGGTTTATCTCCCATTTGGGGGATTTTATATACCTCCAAAGGAATTTATCCCTTTTCTGAGGGATTTTATCTCTCTTGGGGGATTTATCCATTCCCCGAGGGATTTTGTCCCTCTTGGGGAAATTAATCCCTTTTTTTGGAGAATTGTACTGGACTCAACTATGTTTAAATAAACCTTTTACCAAAATTTATGTATTTTGATTACTCAAGAGTTAATTTTACAGCATTACAATCCCCTAATAATGTAAAATTTTATGGGTCTTTACATGTGAGGTCAAGTAAATGATTCAGAATTCTTGTAAAGAGGAATCATATAGTACCAGAAACGAGATAAATATTCCTAAAAACAAGTTTTTTTTTTTTGAATAACTAATTCATTTAGGACTCTGCAGATCCATTCTTTTTCCTATTCCGAGATTAATCATTTATCTTTGTATTTCCACATCGAGAATTCTTTGCAGATAAACAGATGCCAAATGAGCTTCTTACTTCCCAAACAGATCCTCCTAAATCTATATATAAACATTGGTTTATTAAGAATACACAAGAAAAACACTTTAAATTGTTGATTCATCGCCAGAGATGACTTAAAACGAATAATTCATTATTTAATGAACTTTTCCATTCTAATACTCTATCCAGGAGCTATTAGTATTTATTAAATCCATTCCTATTTATCAGTATGTTATTGGATCAAATGACAAAAGATATTGTTGAGAAAAAAATGGTTTTTTCCGAATTAAATGAAAATTGAATTCATGTGACAGAAGAAGAAATTTTTATTACCTAGCTGGAAAGATATGCGCCAAAGAAATAGGGATTAAATGGGATAGAATTGAATGGGTGGTAGATCAGTTAATCTCAAGAATCAAACAAGTGAGGTGATTTCATTCTTTTTAGTCTAACTAATTCTTAAGAAATGAATATCGTTCTCTTGAAATAATCTATGAATTAAAACCTACAACCTGAAATGCCAAAGAGATAGCTCTCTAACTAATAATTCCAAACTCACTGTGTGAGAAATTTTCTCTCCATCTTTCAACAGGTAAAGTAAAAAGAGAAGAACAACATACTCAATGCTTAAAGAGGAGTACCTTCCTAGTAAGAAATCAACATCATATCTCCGATAATAAGATCAAAACAAAACCATTGATTAAATCCCTTCATTCGTTCATTAATCATCTAGTGCATGAATGCATTCATATTGAACAGATTCATTATTTCAAATTTAAACAGAAATTGAAATCAAAATGGTTAAGAGAAGAGTTCAGATTTACTCAAAAGAAACCTTCTCTTAATTCCAAAAGCTTTTTTCGTTCTGCTCTCCCACTTGCCTATGTTTTCTTTTCCAAAACTCCCTTTGACCTCCCCATTAACTGACTCTGTTTCTTCTTCTCCTTTCTCTCTTTTGCCCTTCACGGTTTTACTCAATCTCACCCCTCTTGCTCACTCTTCTGTTTACCCTTTTTCTTTTTTTTTTTTTCTTTTTTTTTTCTTTTTTTTTTTACGCACGCCTCTCTGTCTTCCTCATCTTTCCTCTCTTTTCTGTTTTTCTTCCTCTAATATCCACCCCAGGTCTCCCTCTTATATCTCTGGAGCTCACTATTTCTCTACAAACAGAAGTTTTTTCTTTCTTTCTCTCCCTCCTTGGCTGACTCTCTCTTTTCGGCAACTCTCCTTCAAAAACCACTCTTCCTCTGATTTTATAGAGCTCTTTTCTCTCTCTTACTAATTATCGCCTTTACTCAATAACCATCATCCTGAACCATCATTGATCACCTCATAAACGCAATTTCCAAAACCAAAAGCCGAAATCCCCTCGTTTACCGCTGCTCTTCTCTGAATCCTGAAGTTTCTCAATCAGCTCTTCCCACTCCTCAGTCCATACTTCTATTATGACTGACGCCGTTCAACCTACTCAAGCCCACTAACTCCTTTATTCCCTTCATTATTATGATCTTAAGCAGCCCTAAGCCCCCTGCTTTCCCTTGTCTCGTTCTGTTAAGAAAGGAAGAAGACGAAAAGATGGAGGCCAAATCGCCCCGTTCTGTAATAAAATTTCATTTCCCAAAACGATAACGTTTTGGCGAAGAAAATTAAAAGGAGAGGGGAATCTGGGCCGAGAAGGAAAGAGAAACTTTTAAAGTAATGGGGAGTAGGTTAATCCAATTAATACGACTTTAGTTGTCTGGAAGCAATAATTCTTCCATGGGATATTTACATATCAATTGGTACCGCATAGTTTCTGTTGTGAGTATAAAATTGCTGTTAAATAAAAATGTTATTATAATATGAGGTTTATCGGAATATTATTATAATATAATTCATTTTTTAACAATTATTTTGTTAATAAAAAGGAAAATCGTTATTGTCTAAATCTTTTCCAAACTGTTAAAAATAAATAAAATTATAATGAGATAATAATAACAAAATTTGGCAAGATGAAGTAAACTCGAAGACAGAGTCCTGCATCACCAAGGTTTCAAGTCTCCTACTGGTCCTACAGTCCAATTTAAAATTGCTTTTCCAGGCTTCAAATAAATGCTCTTCTCATGAGGAAGCTTGCGAGCAAGGCCATTCAATATTTGGTGGAAAGCATCCCCAGGTTGAGCAGGTTGCGGGAACAACATTGCGCGCTTCATTGATGGATTAGCAAGAAGCCTCTGTTTTCTTAAGATCACTTCCACTGGAATGGAGGTAAGGATTGAATCCAATTTGGGCACGTCGTCTTCCTCAACAAATACTCCGATTTCTTCCCAGGGGATTGCATCAGCAAAGGGTAAAACAATGTCATCGGCTATGATTACAGGAATGCACCCAAATACCACAGCTTCAACTAGCCTCGGACTCCATGGTGCCCATCCCAGAGGACACAGACAGAATATAGCTCGCTGCATGTCTTCATAATACATAGTTGGATGGTCGGTGGAGATGTCAAAGAGATTATTGTTTTTGAAATTTTCCCAAACAGCTGCCCTTGCACCTCTGCAGTTTAACTCAATAGTTTAGATTGAAAAAAGGAAAAACAGAACATTATGATTCTACGGATTGAATATGAACGATGAAGCCAAGAACGGTTGAAAGGACCCAATTTATTCACTAAACGTCTTAAGTGATTTTTAAAGGGTTAACAGCAAGTTTTAATGGGATATTCACGCAGCTTAAGCCAATGTAGACAAATTTATTTTTACTAACATACCTCGCATAGTAACCACCTTCTGGGTCATTGTTCACGTCATAAAATAAACCACGAAAGTAGACAAATATGGAACGGGGTGTGTCTGGACGAATCAGGTGGGCCTTCATTTTCTGCGGAGGAGCATAAGGAGGGATTGTAATTGAACCCTCATTCAAGCACACATGGTTTCGCTGACCAAAAGTTTGAACCAAAGTAGCACGTTGGAGCAATGGAAGAATTCCTCGTTCGATGGCTTTCTCCTCCTGCACAAAACTCCCTAAAAAGTCAAATTCCTAATAAAGCTTCTAGAACCAATTTTAAGTTCTTCCGAAGTCCGAATCCAGTCTGGTTCAAAAGTCAAAGAATCCACAAACCAATACAAATCAAAATTTAAGTGCTTAGTGTTTTATCTGAGTGAAAGTTTAGCATAAATACTGACAAAATGTCTTGACTGGAACTGCAGCTTCTCTCAACAAGACATCTCAAAGTATTTGGACCAGTTAAAAACAATATAGAAGTGTTTTGTTGAAATCTACGTGGACATTTTCAGATAATCTCTCTTATGTACTGATATAAATATTCATTTCCTATAAATTCTCTCTCAGATGATATATGTAATTATTGAGCAAGAAGCAAATTTCGAGCTTCAAAAATGAAATCATCATAATAGCCACAAATATTAGTCATGCTAGAAGTTTAACCGTTGATAGTTTCTAGGTGAAGCTACAGAAGGTATAACCTGATAATGGAAGCAGGCTCCAAAATCATGGGGAACAACAAAGAAGTGATCAGCTCCTTCCGTCCGATTCCAATAAGGCCAGTTTGTGGAGATAAGCTGTATTGCACTCCTCATCATTCGTGGAGACTTGAAAGGCAATGGCAAGCCAGTTGGGGTGAGATCACAAGTGGTGTATATAGGTGTATAAAACCAATCAGCTTCCTCAGGATCAAGGGTCCGAACAGGACTGGACAAGAGGAACCTGTGCATAAATATCTCAGCTGCAAACATATGTGTAAGACATCTAGGGTCTTTTTGGAGTAACTTCTTGTTATATTTGCTTGGAAGCTCATATACATAAACTTTCAGTCTTCCTACAGGATCATCTTCCAGGACATCACCAGCACTTCCTGAAATATTTCCATAGGTGAACTATAATATCAGTTTTTCATAGATTATCAAGCATAACAATCAGAGGACATAAAAGTGCACAAAATTATTCTAGGAAGCTGAATTTTCTTACATAAACGAAAACAAGTCATCATGACACAGCTAATTCAAAACAGAGCATATATTACCATCAAAAAGAAAAGGAAAACTAGACATGAATAGAGAATATTGGAAAATTAGATATCAGCTCATTTATTTGACATTATGTCTGTTTTCTCCAAATTATCAAATTGTCTAAGAGATACGAGAAGGAAGCAGGTTCTAGAAAGGATAAATTAAATCATAATCGGTGGCTTACCATAATCATCACGGTAAATATTCGGAAGAAATTAGCTACCTCAAAAACATAACCAAAACTAAAACTAGGTTGCTCATAATCAGATCAGAAAACTTAGAGGGCAGGGTTTAGATCTTTTCTCACACTCAAGTGGTTATGTCCAAGAAAGGAACATCACAGTCATGTTCACATCAAAGATAACATTGCAAAGAACGTCAAGAGGCAGAAAAACATTCTATGACGAGTTGCATTGCAACAAATCATATATCACAGCTCATTCAAGAAGAACATATTATTACCAGCCAAAAAAAAAACTAAGACCTGAACTTTAAGTCTTTTGAAGCAGAAATCAAGTAATTTATTTATCTACAGGTAAATATCAAGTGCCCATCCCAGACCCAGAGTTTGGATATGTCACGAAATCATTCAAAAGATTATGATAGGAGAAGGAATCAAGTCCTAGAAAGGAGGATGACTACATTTTTTCCTTAGTTTGTAAATCTACAAGTATCTTGTAAAATGTACTTTTGAAGCTAGCTCATTAAAAAGACTAATCAAGATAACTGGTGGTCCAGAAAGAAGAACTACAGGCGGAAAGTTCAGAAGATTTTAATCCTCAACTATGCATGTCCGAGAAAGGATCACCACAATCGTCTTACAAGGGAAAAAAAGACTAATCGAGCTCCATCATTTAGTGGAAAGAGGAAAAAGAGATGCATATGGGTTAACAAAAGGAGGTTGCTTCAGACCATTTTGAAGATAGTTTCTTCTTTTCTCCTTACATCTAACTTTCCAGGAAAACCAACATTGCCTTCATTCCCGAGGTCCCACCACATGCGTGGATTCAATTCTTGAGTTATGCAGTGATAAAATTAAACACTATATAGGAAAAAGTAAAAAGCTAAAATAAATCGATTAATAGATCGATTAGCATTGAATGCATGTTATTATCCTTCTCAAATCCCAATCAGCCAACAAGAGGATCAATTGACTCATAGTCCATAAACCAGAAGTTAAAATTAATCAGGGCACAAAATTTGAAGGAGCAAATTAACAATGCAAAAGAAAAGTGAACCAGAAGAATCAAAGACAACTTATGCATGAGTAAAGAACAACAATGATATGCAGCTGTGAAGCAAGTTTGAATCAAAAGTGAAAATTTGATGAAACAAGGAGAAATTAAAGTACCTGAAATTCTCTCCGTGCGGACATTGTCCTCAGCACTAATCTTCCAAGAAAGACAAACTGCAAAAACAATAAGAACCCATATCCAAATCGTCATTCTTTTGCCTGCAACACCCATCTGGACCAAAAATCAAAATGGGTAGTTGAGGTTCAGAAGCAAGGTGAATCAAAATGAAGTATTTAAGAAGAGCATGTGGTTGGCACGTCATGGGAGTAGTAGTTGAGGAGTTCTCTTCGTGTTTAGGTTACAGCAAAGAATAAGAAACGGAAGTTTTTTCTTCTCTTTTCATTTCTTTACAAGTGACAGAGAAAGGGAGAGAGAGAGAGAGAGGAATTGCTTGAAGAAACAGAGCGAGATGATCATAGTAAATGTCAGAATGAAGATAAATAAATAAATAGATAAAAAGACATAAATGGTTTGCCGGTTAGTGAAAGCTTCGTTTGTTTCGCCAGTTTGATGACATGTCCATCTCACAAGCCCGTTCAGAAATCAAATGGTTTAAATGCATGAAAATGTTTTTATTTAATTTTTTAAGTCAGTCTATAATTTCTTAATTATTATTATTAAGTTATTAACTTTTTAATTTTTTTTTCCAATTTAGTCCTTTAGTTACTAATTATATTAAATTTAAATAAATTGATTACCTCAGTATACCATATATATTTAATTCATTAAGTACATCATTGCTTAACTCATTGGAAAGTCATTCTAACCTATTACTATTTTGATCTAGACTTGCTCAATGTTCTCTCAATCCAAACCTGCTCGTTTTTCTTTTTTCTTATTATGAACTTGATTGCAACTCCTACTTATTTTTAAAATACTGAATTCATAAGCTTTTCTTTTATGAATCCAATCTACATTTTGAATTTTCAAAATTGTTATTTAATAATTTGCAATTAAAATTTGACATATAATTTATTTTTATTGAATTCAACGCATTTAAAAAAAATAATAATAGAAAGTTAGAATTACATATAATTCGAAGAAAACGATACAGTCATAACGTGATTGAAAGACTCTTTTTTAAAATTCTTAATTCTCTTACTCACTTCTTCTCTATATTCAACTATTGTGCACAAAAATGAAGAACTTTAGTTGATGAAAAACTCTTATAAAAGGAGAATTTGTGTTCTTTTTATAGATGAAAGAAGATGCCAAAGTACATTTATAATAATTGAATGTGCTGATAACCGTTTATATTATTAGACTTTAATTATCATAAAATATAATAATTATATAATTTATTTTAAAGTTATCCACTCTATTAAGGTACTTTTTTCTTTATAATGATTATCTATTATTTTAGATATCATTTCAGTTGGTTTCAACCGTTATGAGTGGATGAGAAAAAATAAAACAGCATGTTGATGGGCCATTCACTTTTACTGAAATTAATACTCTCTCACTTGCCCCACTAAATCGATTATGAAAACTGTGATAATATATATATTTTTATATTAGAAATATATTTATTGATAAATAAATTTGATACATAATCTCGATAAAATCAGCCAACAAGTTCAAAATTACTACAATATAATACTGAATTAACTTATATTATAAATGTGAATCATAGTGGTCACATGACTTCAATCTCGTATTTCTTTCTATGCACCACACATCAATAACTTTTACTAATTCAGTTCATAATACCAAAAGAGCCTCTGTAATTTAAGAAAGTTCTGCCACGTGGGACGCCCGGTCAACAGCTCCGATGAATCAAGACACGCTGCGTGGCAGCGGACGCTGACGCGGTGCCACACAGGAGACCACACGGCCGATCTGCATGCCCGCGATCGAACGGCCCAGATCCGTTCTCGCACGAACGGACGGTCCAAATGCATTTCCTCCCCAAACGCGCTAAATTACATGGATAGGAGGTCTAGCTTGACTCTGGTTCATCGCATAATGTTGGGCACAACCACATATACGACAGGTGTTGTTGAGGCGATAGCAGAGTCGGTTCCCATGATCCCTGCCACAATACTGACAAATCTTATTGCGTCCTACCACTAGAGCTTGAGGGAGAGCTTGGATCATCGACATGGGCCTCTTGTTCTGTTGAACAGGTGCAGTAGGTGTTGGTCTACGGGGTGGAACTGAGGGCCTGAGGTTCTCTGCTGCTTGAGAGAAGGTGCAGAGGCTCCTCTCCACTAACTGTGCTTTAGCCAGAACAACCGAATTAAGTACTGAGCTCCAGCACAAACAACTGCTATCTGATCTCTGGACAGATTTTTGTGTTCATTCCATTTTTAGAAATTTAATTTCACTATCCAAATCAGATGTTGGATATTCAATTTATTTTGGTTGTGAAAAACTAAGTTTAGTGTTTAATTCAATGATAATTAGTTATGGAATTTTATATGACAGTTTATATAAATTTTCCTGAATAATGAATTTGCACAAGCTTTAGTTATCTTGCATTTAAATATTAGTTCAAAACGTGACTTAATTAATAAAAATTCTTTATTCTTATGACATAAAAGGCTAGGGTATATCTCTAGGAAAATAGTTGAGAGATTAGTGAATGATGGAATTTTATAAAATCTTGACTTCACTGATTTCAAAGTATCCGTAGATTGCATAAAATGAAAGCAAACTAAACATATAAAAAAAAGTGCCATAAGAAATAATAAGCTCATTGAGATAATTCATACGGACATTCGTGAACTACTCTTCATTCTTTGTTTCACTGAAGAGAGATATTTTATCACTTTTATAGATGATATATCTCAATATGGTGATGTATATCTAATGCATCATAAGTATCAAGCTATTGACATCTTTGAGGTGTATATTACAGAGTTTGAGAGATAATTAGATAAAAGGGTTAAGATTGTGATATCTGATTGAGGTAGTGAATACTATAGTAGATATGATGAGTTAGGAAAAAATCTTGGTCTCTTTGCCAAATTCCTATAAAAACATGGCATTCATGCTCAATACACAATGTCAGGTATGCCACAGCAAAATGGTGTTGCTGAAAGGCGTAATTGTACTTTAATAGAAATGGTTGGGAGTATAATGAATTACTCTTCTGTACTTATTTCTTTATGGAGTGAAGGCTTAAATACCGCAATGTATATCTTAAACAGAGTTCCTAGTAAGACAATATATATAACTCCTTTCGAGTTGTGGAATGGTAGAAAACCAAGTTTAAAAAATTTACATATATGGGGTTATCTAACGAAGGCAAGAATCTTCAATCCTCACGAGAAAAAACTAGATTTAAGGACAATATTTGAATATTTTATTAGTTATCGAGATACGTCTAGAGGGTATAGATTTTACATTCGTAACCATGGTAAAAAAATAGTTGAAACCAGTAATGTCAAATTCTTAGAGAATGACGAAATTAATGGGAGTGAAGAACCAAGAAAAGTAGATATTGAGAAAATAAGAGTGGATATCCCACCACCGTTTTTGCCTTAAGAGACAATTATTGCTCAACCTTCTCTACAAGTTATGGAAAATGGGCTATATAATGGAAATGGTTCATTACCATAAGAAGATATCGTCATTGAAAATATTTTACAACAGCCTTAATTAATGCATTTGAGAAGATTTCAAAAGGAAAGAAAATTTGTTTTATCATATAATTATGTGGTATATATACAAGAATATAATTTTGACATTGGGATAAGAACATATCCAGTTATGTCTTCACAAACCATAGAAAGTGATAATTCTAATAAACAGATAGAAAGGTATGAAAGAATAGTTAAAATCTGTGGACCATAATGATATCTGGGATCTTGTCGAATTGTCCGATAATTGTAAACGTGTCAGTTGTAAATAGGTCTTGAAGACCAAACACAATGCTAAAAGCAGTATCGAATGATTTAAAGCCAAATTAGTGGCCAAAAGTTTTACTATAAAAAAAGGTATAGATTATAAAGGTACCTTTTCTTTAGTTTCTAAAAAGAACTCCCTTAGAATTATTATGGCACTTGTAGCACATTTTGAATTAGATTTACATCAAATGGATGTGAAAACTACTTTTTTGAATGAGAATTTAGATGAAGATATCTATATGGAATAATCTGAAGGGTTCACAAAGAAAAGAAAAGAAAGTGTAGTTTACAAATTAAAGAAATCCATTTATGGTCTTAAACAAACTTTCAGACAATTGTATATAAAGTTCAATGATACCAGTACATCTATCGGATTTAAGGAAAATACTATTGATCAGTGCATATATAATATCCCAAATACCTGGTGGGGTATGAGGGTGCTGATAATAGAAAACAGATACGAGTGCAATAAAAAATATATGCGGTAGAAATTATAAATCCCTTACAATAAAAATATAGGATAAATATTTATACAACCAAGACCAACAAGGAGTCATCAAATAAATATACATAAAAGTTACTTAATTACAAAATAATTTTTCATTAGACCATGAATAAAATAAGCACTTATAAATACTCTAGGGATCCAAGGAAGGATCGAGATAAGCTTTGATGGGCAACACTGCATGCGGCTCATCATTATCATCATCTGAGAGGTCCCAACATGGAAAGGGTGAACTCTATGAAACTCAGTAAAGAAAATAATATTTAAACTACACTGCTAATAAAGAGTTAACGACCTTAAAATGGACATTCTTACCCAATGACATACCTTGGAGATCTATCGTGGAGTGAGGTAAACTTAAATATTTAGAAAAAAAATTATTCCTTAGGGAAAATCATTTGAACATGTCAAACAGAGCAATAATGCACAAAGATAGGCAAATTGATGCTTTCAATAAAAAATGAACTTAAATAATAATACAAATTGATGAAGAAACATAACATAAAAAATAACTGCATTTTTACGTCTTTTACAATTTCTTCGCGCGAAATTGTTATGACATATATCTATTGAGAGTAGAGGGGATTCTCAATTACTACTGTGAATGATATCATTTTATTTCATATCAGCACGTTACCGTGTGCTAAGCCTCAGCACGTTACAGTATGCCAAACCATTATAAGGGTGAGATCTATGACCACAGTCGTACATTGCTACTATGTCCCTTACCTATGGCTCTACGAATTCCACTTTCATAAAAGGAAATGCTCCTCATTCATAGGGAGTGGTTCACTAACAAGAGTCAGATTTAAAGACAGAGATAAAAATCCTTCAGAGATAATAGCTTAATGGATTTTTAATCATTTTCTCTTTTTCTTACTTCATATCAAACTGCAATTGACATACACCAAACTCGTGGGTTCTTTCTGCTTACCTTCACACAAAGCTCACCACAACACAATTCAAAAAAATACAAAACATATCAACATATACAATACGATAGTACATTAATCATATTTAATGTCACATGTTTTCACAATCAAGTAAAATAGCAAACAATATCATGCATCATAATCATTTCAGTTAATTAATCTAAAAAGAGCACTTAGAGGTGTAAGCAAAAATACAAGATCATTTATTGATACTTGGCGAGTAACCAGGCTTAGAGAAGTGGGTTAAAAGGGTATTTTATGTCTAGGACTCCTTCAATGACTCCTACGGGTTTTTTTTTTGCTTTTTCTCTCTAGAACTTCACTTTCTATCTCTAGAACTTCACCTTCTCTTTCTAGATTTTTATTTTCTGTCTCTAGAAAATGGATGTAGGAAGAAGAGGAAATGAAAGTGGGTGAAAAGTGAGGGGGAGGGGTCCAAATTTATAGAATTTGAGGGCTATTAGATGCGTGCCATATGGCATAAATTTGGTTATCCACGTGGCAACAAGGGAGGGGCTACCATGGTGGGACCCTCGCAGTAGGGGGATTTTTTCTAGCATATTTCACTTTCCAATTTTTCACCGTTTTATCTCATTCTTTCCTAAAAATACTTCAAAATACTATATACAAATTTAAAAAAAATTTAAAACACTAGTTTTAAAAACAATAGGCATTATAAAAACACACATAAAAATATTAAATAAAAACTTAAATAGTCTCAAGGCCCAAATAGAGCTTTTACATCACTTTTAAGCACAGAGGCTTCGGGGTATTACATTCTTCCCACTTCAAATAAATTTGGTCCACTAAATTTGTAGTGCCCTTTAGAACAACTCGAAAAACTTTTCTCGTATCTCTTCCTCAAGCTCCCACGTGGCTTCTTCTGGCATGTGATGCTGCTATAACACGTTGACCATCAGAATCCTCTTGTTGCATATAATCTTCTCCATCGGGTACTCCGTGTAGGTTATGCTTAAGTTGACGAGAATCTGTTAATATAAAAAGATGTGGGAAGGGTCAAGATTGTACCTTTTAAGCATAGAGATGTGAGAAACATTATGAAGACCGTGAAATTCTATGGGTAGGATGAGGCAGTATGCTATGGGGTCTACATATTCCACGATCTTAAAAGGTCTAATGTAAATAGGACTTAGCTTTTCTCTCTTCTCGAATTGCATCCTTCCCTTATACGAAAAGACCTTCAAGAAGACATGGTCACCAATAGCAAACTCCAGAGGTCTTCTCCGGATGTTAGCATAACTCTTTTGGAGACTTTGGACAATGACCAGATTCTTATGGATGACAGCATCCTTGTCGATAATTTCTTAGATGTATTTTATCATAGGAAGATGTTTGCTCCCAAGTTCATTCTAATAAGTCGAGGATCGGCTAGACCTACCATAAAGGGCTTTAAATGGAGTCGTATTGATACTAGAGTGGTAACTGTTGTTATAAATAAATTTACAAAGGGGATCCAATTGCCACCAAAGTCCAGCACACAGGCGTGCAACATGTCCTCCAGCGTTTGGATAGTGCACTCTTATCCATCAGTTTGGGGATGATAAATAATACTGAAGTAGAGACTAGAGCCAAGGGCTTCTTAGAAGCTATCTTAAAAGTAAGAGGTGAAACGAGGGTCCCTATTTGAAACCACGGACACAAGAACACCATGAAATCAGACAATCTCCTTGATGTATATCGAGCCAATTTGCTGGTCGAGTCAGTAGTCTTAATTGCAGGAAAGTGGACAGACTTGGTCAGTTTGTCCATAATGACCCATATAACATCACGATTAAAGCTAGTTTTGGGCAAACTGATGATGAAATCTATGGGCACATATTCCTATTTCCACTCGAGGATGGGAAGACCTTACAAAAGACCACCAGGTCTCTAATACTCTACCTTGATTCTCTGGTAAGTGAGACATAAAGAGACATATTCAACGATTTCCTTTTTCATTCCAGGCCACCAGAAATAATGCCTCAGGTCATTGTATATTTTGGTACTACTTGAATGAATGGACAACTTGAATGAGTGAACTTTTTTTTTCAGGAGATCCAATCTAAGCTTGAGGTCGCTAAACACCCATACACGATCATGAAATCAATATAGTCTATCATCAGAGATCCTGAAATCATGATTGTCTTTAGTGGTGAACTTGTCTATGTTCTTCAGAATCTTCTTATCCATCGCCTAGGCTTTCCAAATCTATATAAGGATATTTAGTTGGATATGGATATGGACAAGATATGCACCTTCTCAAGTATCCTCCAACTAGAGACCATTAATTGGGCTAGCATAGTCAAGTCCTTACAACTAAAGGCATCCGCCACAACATTTCCTTTACTAGGGTGGTAAATAATATTATAGTCATAATCTTTGAGAATATCTATCTAATGTCTCTGGCTCATGTTCAACCCCTTTTAACGTTAGGTACTTTAGATTTTTGTGATCCGTATAGATCTTAAAAGTCTGACCACATAAGTAGTGACACCATATCTTCAAAGTAAAGACAATGGCGACAAGCTCGAGGTTGTGCATGGGGTAGTTGTCTTTATGAAGCTTCAACTGTTGGGATTCATATGCAACCACCCAACCATACTATATAAGGACACAACTCAAACCAACACAAGACGCGTCACAATAAACTTGGAAGCATTCGGTATTATCTGGGAGGATCAATATTGAGGCAGTGCTGAGTCGACACTTCAACTCAAAAAAAAACTCTATTCTATCTGGAGTCCCAATAAAAGAAAAATCCCTTCTTGGTGAGATGAGTCAAGGGAGTGGTAATACGGGAGAATCCTTCAATGAAATGCCGATAGTAGTTGGCCAAACCCAAAAAACTGCAAACCTCTGCGATGTTGGTCGGTTGACTCCAATTAATGACAACCTTAACCTTAGAAGGATAGACAAAAATGCCTTCATCAGAAACCATATAACTGAGAAAAGATATTAAGTCCAACCAAGAGGAACATTTGCTGAATTTGGCATAAAAACGATGTCATCAGAGAGTCTCTAACACTTGTGTCAAGTGAACAACATGCTCTTCAGGGGTCTTAAAGTATATTAGAATGTCGTTGATGGAGAAAATGACATATTGGTCCAGCACAGGCTTGAAGATGTGATTCAAGATTCAAGAATCACTTGACGACCAAACAACGTAACTCGAAACTCGAATTGGCCATAATGATAGTGGAACATCGTCTTGGAGATATCCTCAAACTTCACCCATAACTGGTGATAGCTCAACCTAAGATCAATCTTTAAAACGACTGACGCACCCTGTAATTGGTCAAATAGGTCGTCAATTCGAGGTAGGAGATATTTACTTTTAACGGTCATTGAGTTGAGCTCCTAATAGTCGATGCAGAGTTGGAGTGTCCCATCCTTCTTCCTTGCGAACAAAACTGGAGCACCCCATGGTGAATGACTGGGTTGGATAAACTTCTTTTGTCGTAGTGCAGTAATCTATTGCCCAAATTCCACGAGTTTTATTTGGTTCATTCGGTAGGTGGCCTTTGAAATAGATTGGGTTCTAGGTATAAGGTTAATGAAGAACTCATCTCCCGCTGCAGAAGGAGACCTAGCAAATATGCCAGAAAGACATCCGAAAAATTACAAGCCACTAGGATTATCTATAGTGATGGCTCAAAGTCCATGTTCCTAGCATCAACAAGTTAAAATTTTTAAATAACCCTTCATCATGCATTCATAATCATTTAAAAACCTTTACGAATACTTTTCAAAAATCATCCATTTGTAAGATAAACCCTCTTGGGATCTTATGGTTGTTTTTGTTTTAGAGAATGCCGATTCATGACCTTACTATCATAATCTATGATAACCTGATAGTTTTTTAACCGATCTATCCCTAGGATTATGTCAAATCTTGAGAAATCTAAGAGTATAAGATCTACAGCTAATTCCTTACCTGAAATACTCACTTTACAATTTTTAAAGACTACATGAGTCTTTGAAAGTCCTTTAGAAAGTGTCTCTATCATCAAAACTTGTCTTAAAGGTTCTAATTTTATTTCTAAATTTTTGGTAAATCTAAAAGACACAAAAGAATGAGTAGTACTTGTATCTATCAAGGCATGTGTAATAGAATTGTAAATGGAAAGCACACCCTAAATAGTAGCCGATATGGCTACTTTATCAGGTTCGTCAAGGTGGTAAACTTGGCACTAGGTAAGAAGTCAGACAATGTTCTAAGATTACTGGGGACAGTCTCACATGAAATGTTGAGTGCTCCCGCACTTGAAGTAGGAGTTGTTAAGATGATGGCAGGGTGGATCACCGTGATCTTTCCTGTAGTGACGACAAGACTGAGCATACTAGGTAGGGTTACTAGAAGGTGGGTGAGGGGTAAGAATGGGTACAATACAAGGTCTCTTCTCAACACGATCGAAGACGGAGCCAACAACCTTTCTCTTCTATTACTGATGTTGATGCTGAGCATAAAAATAAAAGATACATTGGTGTCGGGTTGCAACAAGTCCTCCGACTGTCTAGGTATACTTAGAGGGCCTCTACATAGGTGCTGGGCTTCAAGATCATAATGCGATCAAAGATATCCACTCTGAGGCCCTTTTGGCTCTCTTATAGAAGCGAATCGAGATAACTAGATAAACCTGATAACGTATTGGTTGACAACTAAGTTTCT
>NW_019014654.1:1302140-1324115 GCF_000150535.2 Carica papaya | reverse complement strand
TTCGTACAAAAAGGTCATCATAAAATTGTTGGCGTCTATTTACCTAAAACAAGCACAAATTTTCTTAAAGATGACCTTAAAAATAAGTTTAGAGAATCTTTTCTTAAACATTGGATTAGAATAAAATAACTATTTTATATTATTATTTTTTTGTGAATTGTTTATAGATTGTATATTTTATTCGTGTTAATAAAATGTTGTTCATGTATGAATTTTTATAAAATTAAAAGGTTTTAGTAACCAAAAGTAGCACCTTACATGATTAATTATACTAATAATAATCAAATATTAGAATTTTAGATGATTATTGGAAATATAATGTCCTTTTGATTCTATGTCTAATATGAGATTATTGTTCGTATAATTAATATATGTTAAGGACATTTATGTACGTTGTTAGGCATTGAGTAACGTGCGTAATATCTATACGTATAGAAAAATGGCATATGCATAAAAAAACATTGTCGCTGAACTCAACAAAGGAGAAAAATTGAATGACAAAAATTATGAGATATGGAGTATGAAAATCCAATATGTGCTTAAGAGTAAGAGACTTTGAAAGCTTTGAATGAATCCATCAATGAACTTGAATAAGGGAACACAGCCCAACATCGGAGGGACTATACAACTTTTGAGACTTGGAAGGAAAAAAAAAACTCTCTCACTCGCATTACGTTGCTGAGCAGCATGAAAAATGACATCATGAGAAAGTTCAGGAAGTATGACCTTACTAAGAACATGTGGTCTGCATTAGCTCAAAGGTTTGGTGGTACGTCATTAACCAAATTTCGGTCATTTATGATCAAGTTTGACACTTATAAGAAACGACCTGATCATACAATGAAAAAGCATATAAGTGAAATATCAAACATGATAAATGAGCTGAAAATTGTTGGTCATGTTCTTATTGACGAACAACAAGTTCACCTATGATTTATTTCTTACCCTAAAGTTGGGAACATATGAAGATCTATCTGACCCATAATGAAGGCATTAGATCTCTTGAAGATGCCATGAGACACTAAGAGCTAGAAAAGGATCGAATTCAAGCTAATAAGTCAAGTACTGATGTGTATGTGATCGGTTCTAGCTCACAAGGTGTTGGGGGACATAAGTGCAAGTCCCATGGTGGATCCCAACAAAAGAAAAAAGGGGTTTTAAAGCCAACAAGAAAAGAAAGTTTCACCAACAAGGGAAAGAAAAACATCACTTCAAGAAGAAAAATATAACAAAGGTGAAGTATTATAACTGTGCCAATAAGGGACATTTTGCTCGCGATAGCAGTGAGCCCAAAAAGGTAAAAGACATGTTTGTATGTATGAGTGCAATTTTTATTTCTAGCTATGTCTTCCTCATTGAATCTCATCCTTATGAACTATAGACTTAACAGTCACAAACCATATAGCGAAGGACAGGAATGCCTTTATGGAATTTTGATGCATTCTGCATGGAGCACGATGGATATATGTAGGAAACAATTCAAAAGTAGATGTAAAAGGTATTGGTACATACAAGTTTATGATGCATGAAGGTTGAACCTTGTTCCTACATGATGTGCTATTTACTTTAGAAATTCACTAAAATTTAATTTATGTGTTGGTTTCACTTAAACTTTATTTCAGTTTAAACTTTAAACATAGTGGTGTAAGCTTGTATTTAGGAATAAGCTATTATGGATGTGGTTATTTGTTAGATGGTTTTATTATTTTGGATGTTGACTATAGTTCTTATAATGTTAGTCTTTCCTTATTTGCATATTCTGATTTGTGTTGGAATTGATGTGAATGTTTAGCATATTAGACTTAGCCACACTAATTAACAAAAAATGAATAGATTAGCTAAATAAGCTTATTAGGAAATATAGAAAAAGTAGAATTGTCTATTTATGAGCATTGCCTACCTACGAAAATTACAAGAAAGCCATTTGGAAAAGTCGTAAGAGCAAATACTTAATTGTAATTAATTTATTCTAACATATGTGGTCTAATGAATGTGAGCGTAACACATGGTGCTATTTATTTTATCACAATTATAGATGATTGTACTCGATTCAGTTATGTCTATTTATTATCTTATAGATATGAAGCTTTTAGTTGCTTTCAAAAATATAAAAATTAAGTTGAGAATCAACTAGACAATAAAATAAAAGTTTTGAGAACTGATAGAGGATGAGAATATTTATCTGATCAGTTCAAAGAATTTTGTGATGAAATGTGAATAAAACAACTTAATCAATTATTCCAGTAACACCATAATAAAATGGTGTTGTAGAAATAATAACTAGAACCTTGCTTGAAATGGTTAGATCTATGATGACATAAACTAATTTGTCAATTACCTTTTGGGGTGATGCATTATTATCTGCTATATATATCCTTAATAGTGTACCATCAAGATAACTAACAATCAAAATGATATGTGTTCATAGGCGCATAAGAAAATAATCATGTAATTAAATTTGAATCACGAGATGTCACACTCTTAGAGAATGATTTTCCTAAAAAGGGTGAGATAGATCAACACTTATCTCTATATGAAACTCAAAACCAAATTGTTTCCACTCTACAAGTATAATTATATTTGAGTGGGAGTGATATGAGATTCAATGAAACTGTTTCAATTAAAACCCAATCACAATCAATGGTGGGCCCAAGTATAGAAACTGATCCCAGTGGGAGTAACTTAAAAGAATCTTAAATACATTGAACAAATAAAAAAAGTATTCCTCGTCGTCGTTTTGAGATTGAACAGGGAATATTCTTAGTTACTCCATAAGATAAGGAAGAGTCAAGGAATATAAATGAGGCTCTTAAATGTCCTGTAAAGGAAAAAATGGATGAAAGAAATGGAAGAAAAAATAAAGTCCATGAAATCTAACTAAGTCTGGGAGTTGATCGATTTACCTAAAGGAAGCAAAGCCATTAGGAACAAATGGGCTCTCAAAATTAGGTGAAAAATTGATGGTAGTATCGAAAAATATAAAGCTCGCCTAGTCGCTAAGGGGTATACATAACAGGAATGAATAGATTATGAAGAAACCTTTTCACTTGTTGCTAGATTTACCTCAATCAGACTAATTCTAGCTATAGTAGCATGTATGGATCTTAAATTACATCTTATAGAAGTAAAGACTATTTTTCTCAATAAAGAATTAGAAGAAAAGATCTATATGGAATAACCAGTAGGTTTCATTAAAAAAGATCAAGAGCATAAAGTGTGTTGACTTTTAAAGTCTATATATGGTCTTAAGCAATCTTCAAGACAATGGTAGATTCGATTTCATAATGTGATAATTTCGTATAACTTTAATATGATTGAAGAAAATCATTTCGTATATATTAAAAGATCTAAAGATAAATTTTTTATCTTATCGTTGTATGTGAATGATATATTTATAACTAAAAATGATAAGGGGTATGTAAAAGAAATTAAAGATTGTTGTCATCTCATTTTGATATGAAAGATATGGGAGAGGTTGTATATATCCTTCGAGTTAGGATTTTAAGAGATCATTCCTAGAATTTGTTATCTATTTTACCAGAGACGTATATTAAAGAGATTCTTGAACGATTTCATATGCAAGATTATAAACTCATTTATACCCCTATCACAAAAAATGAAGCTTTAAGCCAAAGGTTATGTCCTAAAACACCACAAGAAAAGAACAAATGAGAAAAGTTCTTTATTCAATTGTAGTTGGAAGCCTTATGTTTACTAAGATGTACATAAGGCCTGACATATGTCATACAGTTAGAATGGTTAGTAAATATCAATCTAACCTTGGTGAAGCACATTGAAAACTAGTGAAAACAATCTTACGTTATCTTAAAGGCACAACTGATTACTTAATGTATTACCAAGGGGTTGATTTACACTTGAAGGGTTATATAGATGCTGATTGGGTAAGAGATTTAGATGGGAGAAAATCTACCTCTGGATATGCTTTCTTACTAAATGATGGTGTCATATCATGGAGTAGTAAGAAACAATCATGTATAGCCTTTTCCATAATGGAAGCTGAGTTTGTAGCTTTTTCAGCTGCAATGCAAGCAACTATTTGGTTAAAAAGGTTTATGAACCATTGTGAGATGTGACAGCTAAATAGCAATAGCATATACCAAAGATCCCAATTTTCATGGAAAAACAAAATATATAAATATTAAATACAATTTTGTGAAGGATATGGTTGCACAAAAAGAAGTGAACATGAAGTACATATCTATTCACGATATGATAGTAGATCCATGTACAAAGCCTATACCAAGAGATACATATTATAGGCATGTTAAATTATTAGGTTTGCGTATGTGTTAAATATACTTACATTTTATATATTTTTTAATCATGTTCACTGGTTATGTTATCAATGAAAAACTTTATTTATTTTTCTTTCTTATTGCCTTATCTACATTTTTTGTAGAATATACATATACAAACATGTGTACATATGTTGTATATATTTATACATTTAGAGAAAACATGTTGGACATATATACGATTGGTCTTTTCACAAAGGAAATCACCTTTATTATTTGGTACGACAAATATAAGAAAAATTTAAGCTAATTACCTAGATAGTAGTTGAGAGCTAGCTTAAATATTAATAATTATCACCACTCATCAGGGTGAGGAATTAAGTCATAACAAAATTGTCATATTAGAGTTCTAAAAAATTAAAAAGATATATAAGTGAAATGGAATTAGATATTGAGTATATCTTACTACAATATGTACATTATTTATAAGAAATAAAAGACATGTATTCCATGGGAAAGGAAAGAATACCGTAGCATGTGATTCATACCACATGTGCAACTAATTTGACCAACAGGTAATAAAAATAAGATCTCAACTTTAACATTATATGAGACTTTGAGATTTTAAGAGAATCTCATCTAGTACCCCCATGACTCTAATTAGTTTATTGAACGTTTTAGTTAAGGCTCATTATCTTAAAATATAACCAAAAGATCATTATTGATTAGGTCCAATAGGATATCTTTGAAAAAACGAATAAAATAAAAGGTGAAAGAATCAAGATAAGAGGAAGATCACAATTTAAAACATATACCATATCATTTATGTACATTCATTGGTCGACCAATTATGTTTATTTATGGAAAAATATAATTATGAATGTACTTGATTTATTAGTTAAATGAGATTATTAGAAATATAAATGTGATATGTGATCTAGGGTATATCATAGAATTACATATTCTAAGCTAACAGATATATAGCTAAAGTGCTCTCAAAGTATGCATGGTCACGCGATATATTTATGTATTAATCTTATAGAATTGAAGAAAGAGATGGTCCCATTACTTGTGAGTGGGAGATATTGATTAATCTGGAGGGTCACCCATGATGGGACTCGACTCAATTAGGATTACCCAGTTAGTTAAAATTCAAAATCAAAATTATAGTCAGTTACCACATCCAAGGAAAGTTACTCATTTAGTAATCTGTTAAAAGAAAAAGGAAATAAAAGAAAAAATAAAACGTACAAAGAAGAAACTCACCACTCTCTCTTTCTCTTTCTCAAAAAGTTCTACTTCCATGAAGAAGAAAATTAGATTTTTTGATTGATTTTTCTTCCAAAGTCTGGATTTCTACAAGAGGTAAATATGTCATGAATATTTACATGCAGTTCATTATGTATTAATGTGATTATATGTCTTGCTATGCACATTGATTTTGGGAAATTAGTTACAGAATGGATTTGTGGATTATGTGTTAATTTCATGAATTTCTAACAAATACTTATATATTAAGATATTAAGCTCATCTTTCACACATGTCTTCCCAACACAAATGTCTGTATATTAAGGTGTTAAGCTCACCTTTCACATGTATTTTCCGAAACATAGATGCTTGTATATCAATGTGTTAAGTTTACGTTTCAAGTATTTTTCTTAACATTCAACCCATAAGAGGAATACTCACTCCTCTTTTTTAGTAGTCATTAAAAGATAAAGTGAAATTTGTATATTTTCTATTATAACAAGTGAGTTTACAACTTAAAACTTACTTAGAACTCAATCAACGGTCAAGAGAAAAGGATGAAGATTTTGGCTTGATTTTTTCAAAAAGATTATTTAAATACTTTAAAAGTTATGATGTGATAGCTCAAGGAAGTTTTTGGAAGATTTTCTCAAAGAAATGTTTTTTTAAAAAATAAATTTTCATATAACAGCACACTTGAGGATTCTTCACAACTAAAATATATATATTTATATTTTATTTCTTCAATCAATCTTTCAAAAGATGTAGATGAAGTAATGTTTAAGAAACCTGAGTAATTTTTGATAGAGCTTTTTGAAGAATGCTGCTCAAAAAGCAAATATGCAGGTAAAAGCACGTTAAAGAATTTGAAGACGAAAAGAAATTAGAGATATGAGATTTTCTTCAAAGAATCTCTTAGAATGATGTTGAAAGTCCTCTCTCTTTGCTCTAAATCATGTGGAAGAAGTGTACTTAAAGGATAAAAAGGAAACTAGCAATTAGAGATAAAGAAATTTGAAATTTTATCATTTAGTACAGTTCCAATGGTTATATTTCTCAAAACCTTCGTCTGATGTGATTTCACATGTGATCTTGCAAATTAGGTACTCTATACATAACAAAAAAAATATATATATTTTTTTGAAAACATTGTAATTTATGACTAGATTTATTATATCACATCTTCTGTAACATTAAAATTAACTTAAGTACACTTTTAATATTTAAGAATTAATTTTTCAATCAAATTTAAACTTTTAAAAATTAATAAAAAATATTTCTGAAAAACATTTTCGAAGAGGTTTTTATGAATGAAAAAGACTTGAATAAGAAAAAGTGCTAAGCCTTCAAATTGAAACACCTAATAACATGGAGGATAAACAATAAAATAATTACTTTTCAATATTCAATATTCAATATTCAATTGATTTTCCTCTTTTATTTGTATTGTGGTTTTTAACGTTCTATTATACATTTTCTTGACTTGCACCATGCTAGTTAAATAAAAAATTCAATCAATAATCACGATTGCAAAATTAAGTTTTTGTCAATTATCAAAATTAATAATACAATCCAAAAATCCCCTCCTCTTTGATAGATGATAAAACTTAATTTTATTGTCCTTCAAAACTCAATCAAAAATATGTATTAAAAGCATAGATATTCATAATATCTTCACCTTACTATATGCTTCATTTTTTCCCAATTTGATTTATATTTCAAGAATAATGCATGCAATGATTTGTCTGTCTTACCATTTAATTTCAGCCACATGTATAACAAATACCAATCAACTTTAAATGTTCATACTTTAAATGCTTATTCTTCAAATCACGAATGTATACAATATTTATTCTCTTCGAACTAATTTTGTATGGTAATTTGTTTATGTTTCGGTATAATAATGATATAATCAATAGCAATCAACTTAGCATCCCACATTGATTATTAGTTCCTCGTGACATGCCTCCTCGCAATGTAACTGAAAATATAATGCATTGACCCACACAATGTGTATCAGTATAAGTACAGAGAGAACAAATATTGGCAAACCAGAGAACTTGTAAATCTTCTTCCAAATTTAAGGAGGCAATACAATACCATCCTCAATTCGCAGATGCTGGAAGCTAAGTCTATTGACCTAGGGATCAATTTGGAATTATCTTAAGAAGCTCAATATCAAACAGAAGAGTCTTATCTATCAGCCCTTGATTCTTCAAGACAAAATCTAATGCTCGTTGACCCTGCAACAAATGATAGCATGCCACTAATAGAAGCATCCCTAAACTAAACAACAATTATAATTTCAAACGATTTGAGCATTACCGAAAATGTTGTCGGTTTCGGACCACTCTTGTTATAGTCATTCTCAGGATATCCTAGTTCTGGGGGAACAATGATCCTGCATCACGTGAGCTGATTAGCATGGTCAAAGTTCTGCATTCATTGTGCATGTACAAAAGGTAGGCTGCATCAGAAGTTCTTCCACTAATTTATGAGCAGGGTTTGATAGACAGAGTGCATTATAGAATTCCACCTACGAAAAAGTCTGTTTATTAATGTTTGATCTATTCTTGGCATACTTTAATAGGAGTATGCATTAGAAGACAAACAGGAGTGGCCCGAAGAAATTACACACAAAGACGCACAATGCATGGCAATAACTACTAAAATAATACAAAATTGATAATTCATTCAATTATGAGTTCTCTGCATGCATCTTATCTGAGTTATATCATTTCATGCTTCCTTCAATGTTGAAGATCTAAATCTCTCCCAGTATTTCAGCCCAAAAGAAAAAAGAGAAGGAAAAAAAAAAAATCCCTCTCAGTGTAACGAATCCTATCTCTCGGGAGAAAAGCAGATTTAACCCACCTCCTGATGCCACCCAGAGCCATTCCTGAAACAGCTTCCTCAAAAGCTGGTATTACCTGAATACCAAAGAATAATACAGCAACAGTTACACCTTCAGGAACAAAATAGATCAAGTAAAGAAAGAAGCAAGTGAACCATTTAATAGGCTTGATATGACCAAAAAATTTATCAATTTCCCATTTGAATACTGTCCTTGCCAATTGGCCACAGCTTTGGGAAAAATCTCATTATGTCGAAAAGATCCAAAAGAATAAAACAAAAAGATATCTTGACATGGTTTCCATAGTGGTGAATGAATGCAGAACAAGATAATATCTAAATGAACAAAATTTGAAAAGAAAATAACTAGAATCTGATGGGACAGAAATGCTTCCTCCATTTCACTCATCTGTATTTTCATCTGTATTCTGAGATCTGAGAATGCTTCCTCCATTTTTTTTAATTGAAAAAAAAAAAGTAATCTGAGATATTCTTGATCGCCCAAAACAGGAAAATAATTGCTCACCTCCTGTGATCCCAGTCTAAATTTGAAGAAGTCCTTGTCATCCCCCTGCATATTAAGAATCCAAAAATCATTTTCTTTAAATCAAGCACCAAAAAATGACCAGCAATACAAAAATTACAGGTTTTTCACACCTCAAACGAACCACCTTTTGTTTTGTTTCGAGCTTCAAATATCCGGCCATAGTATCCTATGGTGTACCCATCCCAATCAACCTACAGTGCATTCAGAGTCCATATCTTGCATCAATAACTTCAAGGTGGAAATTAATAATATACATCAGATCTGTGAACATGTTTACCTAATTATCACTAAGAGACATAGTTTAATTCAAAAACTATTCTTATTTTCATTTTATAATTCATTCTGGAGTCCAAAAAAAGTCAGCTGATTTTTAAGATGTCTGACAGCCAGCGAAACCAGATTGCATAGAAATTTTCCCTTACCACTACTGTCTCTCCCATTGTCGGCCTGGGGCCAGTTCCTACACGCAAATCCTGCATTCCTTTTAAAGATAGAATTAACGGAAATAACTAAATTGGGAGTGCTTGTGGAGGTAATAAATTCATAAGTGGGTTTAGAAAACAAAGTTTCTGACAGGTGACCTTATACTGGAGACCTGATTCTGTTTCTATGTAGTCCGGATATCTCATTTTCGTTTTGCCATAATCCTTGCCCCTAAGTGCTGGCACTGTATGCCCAGAAAGAAGCCAATAAGCCCGCAAAATAAATAACAAATTGACCTCACAATAAAGGAAATTCAGTGACATGCAAATTTACTGACACTAAAAGTACCTTGATGAGCGAAGTAAACAATGACTGGCACATAATTTCAAGCAGCAACACTAAACTAGCTTTGGTTGGATTTGTTTACAGACCTCATCAGAGGTAACAAGATTAAAGAAGGCAGAGTTTAGAACGAGCAGAGATATAAGAAGATGATTCAAGAACTCATATTTTCAAAAATATTTCAAATGGATGAAGTTCAGTATTCAATAAATGGACAAGCGTGTAATATCCGGCCTCGAAAAACGATCCGAAATAAATTTTTTATTCTTTAATTTTTAATTTAAAATAATTGATTAATTTATTTTATTTTTATTTAAGTAAAATTTTGAGAAAAAAATGAATTAGGGACGAGATTGAAAACAATTTTGAAAAAATTGAGTGAAAATTTGGATTATGATGATGTTTTTTTAAAAAAAATTGAAAATAGGTAGTTAAAATGCAAATAGAGAAAGTTCGGTCACATAAGATTGCAAAGTCAGCAGTCTCGACAAACCGGAGTGCGCTGCGTGGCAAGGCGCGCTAATGTCGGTGCCACACGGGAGGCCACGCTGGCGATCCGCATGCCCTGCGATCAGACAGCCCAGGATCAATTCCTCGCGTGTAGACGGTCTAAATCCATTTCTCCCTTAGGCGCGATCGGACGGTCGAGATTAATCACGATAAACGACCCAGATTCGTTTTCTTTTTAGACGCGATTGGACGGACGAGATCAATCGCGATGAACAATCCAGATCAATGCGAGATGGTTATAAATACTTTGTATTTTATAGGAATCTAAACCCTAACTGCTAGCCGCCAGCCCCCGCTAAAGAAGAAGAACCAGACGTTGGAGAAAGAGGTCGACTGCCAACCATCGCTGCACTGGAGCCATCACCGACTACCAAAAAAGGTAAAAATTCCCTCTACCCGCTTGGAATTCAATTCTGAGTACTCCTGTGGCCAAATCGGAGTAAGAGAAACGGCGGGTGAGCGGGAAATCGCAAGCCAAGCCCAGCATTATTTTCTGTGCAAGATAGCCGAAGAAAGAACCACAGCCGCGTAGGAGGATTGGCGGAGCCGCCACACCTGGAGGTCCCCCCGCCTGTAGGTTCAGTTTTTTTTGTGATTTCCCGACCAACCGAGGTCTCTAACGTATTTTTCTGCAGGGATACGGCCAAAACCAGTAAAAATCGGCTAAAACCGACCAAAACCGGCCAGGCTGAGGCGAACCATCGCCGTGGACGACTGAGCCAGTGCCGGAGAACAGTCGCACCGCCGTGCCGAAATCCCAAAATTGGCCGGAATGAGTTTTGGATACCGATTTTAGATTTTTGGGATATTTTTAAGTATATGACAAGTGTTTTAAATTCCATAGGAAAAATTCAGAGATCCCGTTACTCGTTAGGAGGCGTAATAGATAACTCGATATCTCGAAACACCGATCCGAGTAAGGATCTCTCACCCTATTCTCCGTTATAGTAAATTGAGGCTTAAAGTTGTATAATTTTATATTTTTGTGAAAAATTAAAAAACCATAAAAATAATTACAAATTACTAGTTTAGTCGGAATCGGTTATTTCACAATTGTCTTTATTCTTGTCTATTTTCCTGTATTGTCCTACTTACTTGATTTTTGTATAACACATATTCTTAATTTTATATTTCAATAATTTTATTAACTTATCTGATTATTTTGTTTATATACCGTCAGCATGAATGTAGTTTAATTGATCTGTGAATGTGATATGAGATATTGGTATGAGTTCATTGGTTGTTTGCTATAAGAATCTTTATGTGAAAAACTTACTGGGTGCCCAAGGAAAGGGCAAACGGGCCCGATATATAGAGAACCCTACCGTGAACACTATCTCAGTCAGACGAGGCTAAGAAATCTCTTACAATAAAAGTTTAGGAGATATGATTCACCCTCATACCGGACGGGATATCGAGACGATGGAATGTTTGGCACCCATTGCCGAACGGAATATGAGGATGACTGGTTAATTTTTAAAATTGAATATTGAGTTCACAAGTAGGGGAGACACCCCTATAGGCCCTAGAGGTACTAGTAAGCAGGTAAAAAAGGAAAGTTATTATTTCTCGTTCTCTTATATGTGAAAGTGAAAAGTGATATGAATATTTGTCTTCATAGGTTGTTTTTGAAAAATTCGTTACGGTAAACACGGAAAAAACGATTTTCTTTATATTAAATGAATTTACTCAAATTAAGTGCTTCATTAATGGTTTTATGATTTTTACCAATCTTTAGTTTTCCGTATTTATAATTAGTGTGATATTTTTATTGGACTAGTATACCTCACCCTTTCATTAACTGTTTCAGACCAAGATGACGAAAATCCAGATCCCGATCAGTAAGAAAGTTGTGAGTAGTTCACTATTCAGACTCCTTTCAAGTGCTAGTGAAAGTTGTTTTAGGATGTTTAATTATTCGTTTTTTGTTTTATTTCTTTAATTTTCGTTTATCTTTTAGAATGGACATTCCCGTAGTTCTATTGAGCAGTTAAAATTATTGTATAAAGAATGTAAACCTTAATTCTATTAATTGCTTTCACATTAAATTTATGAATTTATTTTCTTTTAAATTCCGGATTTATACAGTTAGTATCAAAGCCGCGTTTCTCGAAACCATTCATTGCACAAAGAGTTAAAAACACCAAATACAAACTATCACTCAACCTTTTCTTATGAAATGCAGGTACAAGAAAATGAAGAGAGGAAGATCCCCACTAAATCGAGCAGCCCGGGATGGCTCACTTCGAGAGAATGTTGACCGGCTCTTTGAGATGCCGAAGAGACTCATCTCTGCTCAGCAGACTCAGGAAGAAAGGAAGGAGATGTCTGACCCTCCCCCGTTGCCACAATTTAAGCCACCCTTGTAGTGAGAAGATCGGGAGCCACCCTGATACAATCTTGCTCCTCCACTGTACCATCCGACACCACTGCATACAATCCGATGCCTCCACTGCATCATCAAATACAACAACAGTACAACCCGGTGCCTCCACCGTATCATCCGGCACCACCACAAGGCCACCCGGTCCTTCCCCAACACAATATAGTTCCTTTTCTACGGGACTCAGTTGCACCCATGATGGACTCAGACTACATTGAAAGGTACAAAAGACTAAATTCATCTATCTTTATAAGTGCATCCTCTTTTAAAGAGGCCGAATATTGGTTGGCTGAGACAAAGAAGGTCTTCACGACTCTTGAGGTGGTTCCTCGAACATAAGGTTATACCTGCCATCTACATGTTTGTAGGAGAGGCAGACCACTGGTGGCAGCTCAAGCAGTCCACTCTGCCCGGTCCAGTCACTTGGGAGTAGTTCCTGATGGCCTTCAATGCATAGTACCTCCCAGAGCACCTCCGACATTTGAAGGAGATAGAGTTTGCACACCTAGTACAGGGTGAGATGACTGTGTCGAAGTATACCCGAAAGTTCCTAGAGTTGGGTGCCGATTTTTCTCTTAGAACATGATAGATGAGGACATGAAGGCAATAAAGTTTGAATGGGGTATCCGCCCTGAGATCAGACAGCAGTTGTACGTATTTGAGCTTAGTACCTACTCAGCCATTATAGCTAAGGCACAGCTAGTATAGAGGAACCTTCGCATCTTTTCTCCAGTATTGGAGAATCCCATACCTCTGGTTTCACACCACAGACCAACACCCACTGCATCAGTTCAATAGAACAAGAGCCCTAGGCCAGTGACTCTGTCTCCTCCTCAGGCTCTGGTAATAGGATGCGATAGGACTTGCCAGCACTTTGGTAAGGATCATGGGGACCGACTCTGCTGTCGTCTCAATAATACTTATCGCATATGTGGAAGTACCCAATATTACGCGAGAGAGTGCCCGCGAAATCAGAAGCAGGCCAGACCTACTATTCAAGGTAAAGTTTACAACCTAACTCAGCAGGATGTTGAAGCCAACTCGGACGTGATACAGGGTACATACACTATCTGTAATCATCTTGCACATGTTTTGATTAATACTGGTGCTTCACATTTGTTTGTCTCACACAAAACTTAAATGTATTACCGGAAAAACTTGATTTTATATTATTTGTATCTACTTGTGGAAGTAGAACACTATTAGGGAAGATTATATACAAAACTTGTGTTATAGACATAGTATATAAGAAATTGAGTGTGGACCTAATAGAGATTGACATGAGGGGATTTTGATATAATCTTAGGAATGAACTGGTTAGTGGCGTACCACGCCACCGTAGATTGTTTTCACGAAAAACTTATATTCAACCCTCTTAACGGAAAGCCATTTACAAGTTAATGAAAGTTTTAATATTATTTCCCCATGGTAATTTCCTCATTATATAGTGCTTTAACTCTATTGTCTTCTTTACATTAGACAAACATAACAAAGAAGTTTGCATTTAAGAAATCCCGATAGTCCGAGACTTCCCGAATGTATTTCCTGATGAACTACCTGGACTGCCAGCTGACAAGAAAGTTGAGTTCACCATAGATCTTGAACCTAGCACCCAGCCTATCTCTGTTGCCCCTTACCGCATGAACCATGTTGAGACAGAAGAATTGAGGAAACAGATCAATGAATTGTAAGATAGTGGGTTCATCCGTCATAGCAGCGTATTTCCTTGGGGTGCTGAAGTCACATTTGCAAGAAAAAGGGATGGGACCTTATGATTGTGTATTGACTACAGGGGATTGAACCGAGTTACGATCAAGAACAAGTACCATCTCCCCAGAATTAATGACTTTTTTGACTAGTTGTAGGATGCTCAGTTCTTCTCCAAAATAGATTTGCGTTCGGGTTATCACCAGATAAGGATCAGGGTTGAGGACATTCTCTTCAGAATTAGGTACGGGCATCATGAGTTTCTAGTCATGCTCTTTGAACTAACTAACGCAACAGCCATTTTTATGGACTTGATGAATAAGGTTTTCAAATAATTATTAAATCAGTTCGTCATTGTGTTTATTGATGATATTCTGTTCTATTCAAAAAACAAAGAGGAACACACTCACCACCTGACTCAGGTTTTACAGGTTCTCAGAGAGAAGATACATATGCAAAATTAAGCAAGTGTGGGTTCTGTTTTAAGCAGACTACCTTTTTAGAACACATCATATTAAGGGATGGAGTATCAGTAAACGCTGAAAAAATTGATGCAGTGGTTGGATGGGAGAAATTAATCTCAGTTAAGGAGATTCATAATTTTCTGGGAATGGCAGGTTATTACCGCAGATTTGTAAAAGGATTTTCCAGTCTTACCGCTCCTTTAACCTGACTCATAAAGAAGAACGTTAAGTTTGAATGGAACGTGAACTGTGAAAGAAGTTTTACAGAACTCAAGAAGCGGTTAACTACTGCACCTGTGTTGGCTTTACCGAATGGGACAGGTGGATATACAGTGTACAGTGATGCCTCCTACCTGGGGTTGGGTTTGTTCTGATGCAGCATGGTAAGGTCATAACTTATGGATCCAAGCAGTTGAAGAATCATGAGAAAAATTACCCCACCCACAACTTGGAACTTGCCGCCATTATTTACGTCTTAAAGGCCTGCCACTACTACCTGTATAGGGAGACTTTTGAGATTTTTACTGAGCATAAGAGTTTGAAGCACATATTCACTCAGAAAGACCTGAACATGCGTAGGAGGCGTTAGATAGAGCTCCTCAAGGATTATGATCGTAATATCTTGTATCACCCAAGTAAGGGCAATGTAGTAGCTGACGCGCTCAACAAAAAAAGTGCAGGTATGTTAGCTCACATAATAATTTATGAATGCAGAGTAATAGGGCCGCACAACAGATACGACTTCAGTACTTAAAGAGAGTTGCATGCTTGACCTACCTAACTGTCCAACCCGAATTGATCCAGAGAATAAGAGAAGTCCAATTAACCGATTCCACCACAGTTACCCTCAAGAAAGATGTAGAACAGGGAGTACATCCAGAAGTTCGAGTCTCTGCTGATGGATTGCTCAGGTTTCAGGACAAATTGTATATTCTAGATGATAGTGAACTAAAAATTGACATCATAACAGAGGCTCACAACTCTAAGTTCGCCATACATCTCGAAAGTACTAAAATGTGTTAAAATATGTAAACCCGATTTTGGTAGAGTGGAATGAAAAGAGAGGTAGCCGACTTTGTTTCCAAGTGTCTAGTATGCCAACAAGTTAAGGCATAACATCAACGTCCAAACGAGTTACGTCAGCCATTACCGATTCCGGAGTAGAAATAGAAACATATCACAATAGATTTCATAACAGGGTTGCTTAAACCACGCTCAGGATATGATGTCATTTGGGTAATTGTCGATCGACTCACCAAGTTTTCTCACTTCTTGGCTATCAAGATGACCGACCCCTTTGACAATATAGCAAGAATGTATATCCGAGAGATAGTCATATTACATGGAGTTCCAGTGTCAGTGGTATCCGACAGAGATCTCAAGTTCACTTCTCGATTTTAATCTAGTTTTCAACAAATCATGAAAACGAAACTATCCCTTAGTACCGCATTCCACCCTCAAACCGATGGACAATCAGAGATGAAGATTCGTACACTGGAGGATATGCTCCGATCTTGCGTTCTACACTTCAGGGACCATTGAAATGATCACCTACCTCTGATAGAGTTCGCCTACAATAATAGCTACCAGGCAAGTATCGGCATGGCTCCTTATGATGCATTGTATGGCTGCCCATGCAGATCGCCAATCTGTTGGAAAGAGGTAGGTGATAGAAAATTATTTGGCTCATATATTGTGAATGAGACTATAGCCAAGATAGTTAAGATCAGAAATAATATCTAAACAGCTCAGAGCAGGCAGAAAAGCTATGCAAACTCCCGGATGAGGGATTTAGAATTTGAGAAAGGTGACTGAGTGTTTCTTAAAATCACTCTTTCAAAGGGATCAGTAAGTTTGGCAAGAGAAAAAAATCAAATTCCTAGTTCATTTGACCATTTAAGATCTTAGACCAGATTTGTACGACTGCCTGTAGACTAACACTACCTTCAGAGCTATCTAGGGTTCATAATGTATTTCACGTATCTATGCTACGCAAGTACAACCCAGACCCCTCACACATTCTATCCCACAAGTCTTTTTTACTTCAGGAGGACCTATTCTATGAGTAGGTATCGATAAGCATTGTAGACCAGAAGAGTAAAGTATTCTACAACCAAGAAATTCCATTTATTAAGGTTTTATGGCAGAACAATATGCAGGAAAAAGCCACTTGGGAACTGAAATCAAGGTTTAGGGCCGAGAACCCCCAGCTGTTCAACTGAGTGAGAGAATGACCAATTTGACAGACCAAATTTTCTTAAGTGGGGGAGAGTTTTACAATATCAAGACCTAAAAAACGACCCGATATAAATTTTTTATTCTTTAATTATTAATTTAAAATAATTGATTAATTTATTTTATTTTTATTTAAGTAAAATTTTGAGAAAAAATGAATTAGAGACGAGATTGAAAACAATTTTGAGAAAAAATTGTGAAAATTTGAATTCTGAATATGTTTTTAAAAGAAAAATTGGAAACAAGAGGTCAAAGTGCAAATAAAGAAAGTTCGGCCACGTAGGACTGCCTAGTCAGCAGTCTCGACAAACCGGAGCATACCGCGTGACAAGGCGTGCTGATGTCGGTGCCACGCGGGAGGCCATACTAGCAATCCGCGTACCTTGCGATCGGATGGTCCAGGATCGATCCTGCGCGCATGGATGGCCTGGATTTGTTTCTCCCTTAGACGCAATCGGACGGTCGAGATTAATCACGATGAACGACCAAGATTTGTTTTCTCCTTAGGCGCGATCGAACGAACAAGATCACTCATGATGGACGGTACAGATCAACGCGGAATCGTTATAAATACTTCGCATCACACAGGAACCTAAATCCTAGCCGCCAACCTCCGCCGGAAAAGAAGAATCAAACACCGGAGAAGGAGGCCGACTGCCAACCGCTGTCGTACCGGAGCCACCGCCAACCGTCAAAAAAGGTAAAAATTTCCTACCCACTCAGAATTCGATTCTGAGTACTCTCGTAGCCAAATTGGAGCAAGAGGAACGACGGGTGAGCCGAAAATCGCAGGTAAAGTCTGGCAGAGCCACGGCGGCTAAAACTCCAAAATCCCTCCGATGAGTCCCTTTTCGATTCTTGTTTCACGTGATTTTTCGATTATTGTGTTCACCGTCCTTTTCTTTGCAAGATACCTGAAGAAAGAATCTCAGTCGCGAAGGAGGACCGGCGGAGCCGCCGCACCTGAAAGTCTCCCCGCTGGTAGGTTCGATTTTTTTGTGATTTTCCGGCCAACTAAGGCCCCTAACGTGTTTTTCTGCACGGATACAGCCAAAACCAGTCAAAATCAACCAAAACCGGCCAAAATCGACCAGACCGAAGCGAATCGCCGCCGTGGGCGGCGAAGCCAACGCTGGAGCACAGCGTTGCCGCCGTGCTGGAATTCCAAAATTGACCGGAATGAGTTTTGGACACCGATTTTGGATTTTTGAAATATTTTTAAGTATGTGACGATTATTTTGAATTACACAGGAAAAATGCAGAGAACCCGGTACCCGTTAGGAGGCGTATTAGATAGCTCAACATCTCAAAACACCGATCCGGGTGAGGATCCCTCACCCTATTCTCCGTTACGGTAAATTGAAGCTTAAAGTTGTATAATTTTGTGTTTTTGTGAAAAATTAGAAAATCCTAAAAATAATTACAGGTTACTAATGGAGCCGAAATCGATTAGTTCACAATTATCTTGATTCTTATCTATTTTTCTGTACTGTCCTACTTACTTGATTTTCGTATAGCACATGTTCTTAATTTTATAGTTCAATAGTCTTATCAACTTATCTAGTTATTTTGTTTATATACCGTAAGCATGAATATAGTTTAACTGATCCGTTAGGAGGCGTATTAGATAGCTCAACATCTCGAAACACCGATCGGGGTAAGGATCCCTTACCCTATTCTCCGTTACAGTAAATTAAACCTTAAAGTTGTATAATTTTGTGTTTTTGTGAAAAATTAGAAAACCATAAAAATAATTACAAGTTACTAATGGAGCCGAAATCGATTAGTTCACAATTGTCTTGATTCCTGTCTATTTTTCTGTACTGTCCTACTTACTTGATTTTCGTATAGCATATGTTCTTAATTTTATAGTTCAATAGTCTTATCAATTTATCTGGTTATTTTGTTTATATACCGTAAGCATTAATGTAATTTAGTTGATCTGTGAATATTATATGAGATATTAATATGAGTTCATTGGTTGTTTGCTATAAGAATCTTTATGTGAAAAACTTATTGGATACCCAGAGAAATGGCGAACAGGTCCGGTACATGGGGAAGCCTACCATGAACGCTATCTCAGTCGGACGGGATTAAGAAATCCCTTACCGAAAAAATTTAGGAGATATGATTCACCCTCATACCGGACGGGTATCGAGGCGATGAAATGTTTGGTGCCCATTACCAGATGGAGAATGGAGACGGCTAGCTAATTGTTAAAATTAGATATTGGGTTCACGAGTAGGGGAGACAACCCCTATAGACCCCCAGAGGTACCAGTAAGTAGGTAAGAAAAAAAAGTTATTATTTCTCGTTCTCTTATGTGTGAAAGTGAAAAGTGATATGCATATGGATTTTCATATATTATTTTTGGAAAATTCATTACGGTAAATACGGAATAAATGGTTTTCTTTATATTAAATGAATTTACTTAAATTAAGTGCTACATTAGTGGTTTTATGATTTTTACCAATTTTCAGTTTTTCGTATTTATAATTAGTGTGATATTTTTACTACATTAGTATAATTCACCCTTTCATTAACTATTTTAGATAAAGAGAACCAAAATCCTTATCCCGATCAATAAGAGGATTGTGAGTATTTCACTATCCATACTTCCTTCAAGTGCTAATGAAGGCTATTTTAAAATGTTTAGTTATTCACTTTTCGTTTTATTTTTTTAATTTTCGTTTGTCTTTTAGAAAGAATATTCTCGTAATTCTATTGGGCATTCAAAATTATTGTGTAAATATGTAAACTCTAACTCTATTAATCGCTTCCGCATTAAATTTATGAATTTATTTCTTTTTAAGTTCCGGATCTCTACAAAGGGACCCACGTATTGGCATTAGACACTCGAGTATCCAGGTAACAAGTATTCTACAATATAATCAGAGTAACAAGGCAGCTAACCAACATTCATTATTCTCATAGAGATTTTACAAAAGTCCAGCAGCACCTAGTTTGTCCCCTGTTGAACTCAACATATTCTATTTCAGCAGCTCTTACAGAAACCAATAGTAGGAAAAGAGTTCCCATCAGAGCCACATAAACACAAAAGATGAGTGGATAAAATGCTAGGAGTAAGGAATTATAGGAAATTACTGTCAGCAAATTCAGATGCTACGGCCTCCATATCGCTCGAAGGATTCCACATGGCTCCAGCTAACACCCCAATTGTTGATATCAAAACTTTTCTTCGCACAAAATCATGTCTATAAGCAATTGGATTACTTTCACCTAGGAAGCATAGAGGCGACTTTTCAAACAAAGATAACCAAAAATAATATTTCTTACATCAGACAACATCAGAATGATAGAGCAAAGGGAAATTAGAGAGAGCGAGAGAGAGAGAGAGAGAGAGAGAGAGAGAGAGAGATTCTGAATAATGCTATAGTTATACATAATTGAAAGAATGGCATCCATGCGAACCATGCCATCATTAAAAGAATTTCACGATTTGGAATCAAAGGTCACAATTTTTTCTTTCACATAAAACAAAAAAAAACCAGTAAGGAATAGTTACTTACCGCAAGAACTTGAATAAAAAACTCCATAGTATCGCTGAAAAGATTGAGCCACTACTGGTCGGCGCCACTTCTGAAACATCACGAGACAAATGGGAGAAACTTTAACGGACACTTTCATCATTCAGATTAAACAAAACGAAAGGAAAAAAGAAAAAACGAAAAAACAAGATTCCAGAATAGACGATGGTGTACTGCAGGTGAAGCTCTTGAAGCAGATAACGTCAGGGACTGCGGAAGATAGCCAATGGCCGATATTGACGCCATTGATAATGTCAGAGGTCGGGGGAAAAATGTAGAAACGTTTCGCGGGAAGATAAAGGCCTCAGATTTTGTGGAGCCTTCTACGCTCTCCGTGGGCCTGGTTTTAATTAAAATTTCAGTTCGGTTTATTTTGTTATCTTTTTGGACTTTATTTTTTGGGTTTACACATTATTATGCACCATGTTTATAATTGTGACTATAGTAATTATATATAAAAATTAAATATTTTCTCATAAATCTTGGAAATAAAACTTTTACTAAAACACCTATATATACACATATTACATTAATAATTTTTATTTTATCTTTTCTAATACTTCACTATTTTTTGGCTCTTTCCTTTTGCATAAAATGAAATAAACATAGATCAAAGATAGAATTAAATTAAAGACATTTTATCATCTGTTTTCCTTTACATTTTAATTACTTAAACTCCAAAAAAAATTCAAATGTGAGATATATACCATAAAAATAGTTTACTAAAGAACTAAGGTCTTCAAATTTAATAAACATTATCAAAAATCATATGCTTTTAGATAGACGCATGATAACATTTTTTTGTTTATTATACAAATAAAAAATGTGCAAATGATCTTTGAATTATATTATTTTCATTATACTTAATTGAAAGAAAATATATCTTTTATACTACTTGTTGTGTAAGTTATATTTTTTTCATAATAGAACCACAGTGCTACACAATATGTGTGGCATGCTCTACTTTTTTTATTCGTATATATACATGTTAAGTTTCTATTCTGTATATATAAATATAACAGATATGGCAGTTGCATGGTCACACCCCTCATTAGGGTTTATTTAATTATTTAGATACATATGGTATAGTTTTATAATTAACTATAATACCTTTTATCGATAACTTTAACTTTTGACAGTTAATCGTTGGTTTTAAATGTTGACTGATGATTTTGATCACGTTTTCTAAAAAAAAAAAAATTATTACTGTAACACCCTAAATTAGTTTTTTGTAATTTAGGATTTTATTATAAATATAATAAAATAATTTTTCAATTTTCTTTATTTATCTAGAGTAAAAACTAAAATAAAATTGATGAAAGATTAAATTGAAAATAATTTTGAGAAAAATGGGTGAAAATTTAGATTCTGATGATATTTTTAAAAGAAAAATCAGAAACCAGATGTCAAAATGCGATTTAGAGAAATTTCGCCACATCAAACGCCCGGTCAACAAGC
>NW_019014654.1:1228219-1245910 GCF_000150535.2 Carica papaya | reverse complement strand
AATTTTTAAAATTATAATTTTTTCAAATTTTTTAAATACTGATTTGATAATTTTAGAATAGTTTATTAATTTTTTTATATTTTTAATATTTTTTATTATTTATAAAATTACTCTTCATTTTATTGTATATATATATATATATATATATATATATTTAATTATATTTTTTTATATAAATATATATTTATCTATTTAATTAAATTTATATACTTATATTTTTAATTATATATATGTATATAATATATTTAATTATATATAAATATATATAATATTTTAATTATAAATATACATGTATGAAATATTTTAATTATATATGTATACAATATATTTAATTATATATATTTTTTATATATATGTATATATTTAATATTATTTTTTTTTAATCTTTTTTATTTTTATTTATTAGTACATACAATTAAACAGAAATAAAATAGACAATTTGCTCAAACATACAATCATATCATACTGTCAATGTAAACAAAAACAGTTGTTGCTATCAGACATTAATAAATCATCATCCAAATATACTTAAATTTGAATATTAATAAACATTGCATGTACCATATCATACTCAATATTAATGAATCATCATGCAAATCATCCAATCAAACTCTAGTCGTTGGAGGGCGACTTGAGAAATCAAATGTCTCTTTTTACATTTTTTACCTTCTATTGTCACCTGCTCCCATCTCTTTCTACTTCTCTCTTTATCACTCTAATCACCAGTTTCTCTGTCTCTCTTATCTCATCTCTCTTATTTGCCTATTTTCTCTTTGTTCTATTGCAACTTCCTCAGGACGCTTTGTCCCAAGAAAGCTTCTTTCAGCTTTCTTTTTACTCGAGCTATGTTGTACTAGGCTGGGAATGTCTTTTTTTTTTCTCTCGATCAAATTTCATTTGGATCATGAATTTGTTTTGGAACTAAATTTTGGGTTGGTTATAATAATGAATCAAAATAATCATAAAAAATTTATTTTAATTACTTATTTAGTTTAAACAAAACTAAGTTAATATTCTATCACTACTAGAGTTATATGTGAACAACAATAATCAATGTTTGTTTGGGTTTCTTCTTTAACTTCATTCCCCAAATTTGTGTGAAGTTCTCAAAGACCATTATTTTTAAACTTAATTTTAAATACAAGGTTTGTACAAACAACCTAATAAAGCCTAAAATAGGGAATTAGTATATTGATTTCAATTTATATACTTTTATGCTTTTAATAAAGGATTATTTGTCAAATATGCAATAAAGTCTCCAATTTACATAAATCTAACCCTAGCATACTTTTGTGATTTATATAAACATAGACAAAAATTGGGGTAAACTACAAAAAAAAAAAATTGTATTACATAAAAGTGTTCAAAATTTTTCATTTACTAATTTTTTTCAAAGTTTCTCTTGTACTTTAAAAAAAGGGACAAAATTCTCCCTTTCAGTTAAAAATTAATTATGTTATTTAAGTCTACTAATATAACACATGGTGTGTCAAGTTACTTGTACAATTATTTTAAATATGTTAACATAGATGCTATGTTAGCAATGTGTTACCACACATGTAAGCATATTTTTTAACCCCCTTACCTGAACCAAGTATCCCTTCTTCACCATAGTTATCTTTTTCATTGATTCTCCTCACATTTGTGCTCTAAAATCAAAAATGATCTCTAAACTTTTATAACACAAGCTTCTATGAATCACACACTCACTTTTTTCATATTCACACTCACTTTTTTCATGCAAGCTTTTTTTTTTTTACCAATGTATCTTCCCTTAACAATGCAAGCTTTTGTTTTTTTACAAATCATTATTCACAAATGCAAAGGTTATTGTCTGTCTCAAAATCAACAAGAATTGACATCCAACAACCTACACTTTTTGAAGTTTGGTTAGTTTTTGACCCTATTTACACATTTATGCTAATTCTGAAATTACTAAAAAAAAGTTATTGTTTTATACGAACTATGGTTCCCTTTGCAATTCATCTTGACAAAGACAAATTATATTTTAATTTTTATAAATTTTAGTAAAAATAATATTGTAAAATGACAAAAATGTAGGCACTATGTTCCTTTTTGCTTACAGTATTAACGCTCCCATTTGATAGAAATTATGTATATGACTTTCATCCCTCTTTTGTCTAAAAATAGTAAATAAGAGGTTATTAAGAATCTTGTCAAACAAAATTTAATCAATATCATGAACAAAAAACTATATAAACAAATTGTACTAGATGGAATAGTACACACACACACTCACCTACTTAAAACTTTTTACTTTTCTTTTGGTACTCATGCTTCTAGAAATCCAAAACCCCCTATTCTTGCAAGGAAATTTTATAAATAATCGATCTTTCTTCATCAAGAAATGATCATTGTGTTCGTGCTTTATTATTTTAGTGCAAATAAAATAATTAAATTAGGTTACCAAGATCATAAGAGAATGACCCATGCAACATCAGATAATTTTATCTATAAAACCCATTTCAAGATAAAATAAGGAGTACCCATTCATCTTTTATGTAGGTCAACAATTTATAATTACTAAGTGTTGATATGATGAAATGGATTATTGAATCTAATTTGGAAAAGTTTAAACTTGCTTGATATCATTTCTTGAATACATGTATTCGATAAAATGCTTAAGGAAATTTCTATCTGACTCAACACTATTTGACCAATGTGAATTCCTATTTTGACAGGCTTATTATTTATTTGATTGAAATAGATGACACACGTGTCGTTAATCTTGTATTCCTTCATATATAGATAATATATACTCTCATAGATTTGAGAGCGTATTTAATGGACTTTTTACTTCAATGATATCAATTTGGTTTTTGAAACTAAAATTTTAGATGGTAAAAAGTTAAAGAAATTCAAGAAACCTAAAAAAAATGATATTTCTTCATGACTATTTTAATTTTTCTTACATGTTTCTAAAATTTATTGTTAGACAAATTATCAAATTATTCTGAACGTTTAGCACTTGCTACAAAGTGATCCTTAATGTTTTTTTTTCATAATAATTTAGTCACTAACATTTTTTATTCATTTTAAACGCCTAATTTCTTTTCATTTCCTAATGAAAAAGCTAAAATTATTATGTTATATTTGAATATTTTAAAAAAATAACTTTAAAAATGACTTTAGCTGCTTAATTAAATTAATAAATGAATAATAATATAAAATATATTTAATGTTATTATTAATTTACTAATCATTAAATGAATTAATTAGTTAAAATTATTTTTTTGAGTTTTTTTTTTAAATATTCAAATATGATCAAATCATTTTTACTTTTTTTATTAAAAAATGAATGAAGTTGGGGGCTTGAAACAAAAAAAAAAGAATAACAAAGACCAAACTATAACAAAAAAAATTATTAAAAACTATGTTGTAACAAGTGTAATACATAGGGGATTAATTGGTAACTTATTTTTTCTTGTTTTAAAATTGTGGAGTTTTTCAGCTATACATCAAAACTTCATAACACCTTTCTTGTTTTAAAATTGTGAAACTTTTCGACAGCATAGTTGTGACAACTTTATTTATGTATCAAAACTTCATAACCCCTTGATTTCATTCTTGTTCGTGTTTAAGTTTTAATGGCAAACTTTTTACTCTAATTTTACTACTTTTACTTATCGATGTTGCTGTCTTTTCTTATAGTTTGTGTTTACTTCTTTTTAGTATTTCTAGTTGATGTCTTGCCTTATAATTCTTGATTTATTTTGGGTGAGCATAAGGTAAGTTGTAGTTTAATATTAGTAATTCATCTTATGGTGTTTAAAAGCTTAATGTACAAATTAAAGACTGATTATGAGAAATTTGATTGAATGAATATAAAATATTCAGTTATAACTGACATTCTTTTTTATTTTTTAAGAATGAATATAAAATATCTTGGTTCTTAGTAAAAGGATAAATGCTTATATATTATGTACCATTAGAATGTAGATAAATAATTTTTTTTTTTGTTTTTTTATTGATTATTTTTTATTATAACTTTAATAATAATATTGATAAGTGTCTACACACTAATTACAATTTTGGTTTACGTTTATATAAATTTAAAATTTCACGATAATAGTAAGTTTTGCTTTGATAAAAAAAACTTAAGTATGTGAGTAGGAAGACGATAGTTTTTACTAAGATTGATGTTGACAATTTGGATGGTTCTTGATAAGGGAGCTTGTTTGTAATTTTCATTATACAAGTTTAAGTAGAATATTGTAACGGCCCTGGAATTTTTAAAATGAAATATGTGTATTAAAAAGATCAAATGCGTAAGCGTAATAAAAATTTGATTAACATCCCTTACACTAAAATCAAAAACGTGCTCAAAGTATAAAAGAACAAACTAATTAAAAGAGAAACTCGAAAATAAAAGCTATAAATATAACTACGGAGTCTTCAGGCGTCCCCTTCACCGTCTTCCTGCGGAACGGGCTCGGGAACCACGTCTTCCTGATCTGAAATGGTTAAGTAAGGAGTGAGCTACACTAGCCCAGTAAAGATATCACTCTACCTCACTGCCACAGGAGTAAGGGTGGGTAGAAAATAAAAACGACCAATTGAGTATAATTTCTAATAAACCCATTTGTTCATAAAAACGTTTACTTTCCATTTACCTAGTGAGATCCATAAAACAATACACAAGCAACACATTATCATCATCACGTTATCACAGACTTTATAATACAACATTTATCACGCGTTTGCGTTTCAATCTTTAAACAGCATAATTCCTCTTTACCAGCCTACTAGTATTCATGGGGATCCATAGGGGTCCCGCTACCTGTGAACCCTTAATATTTATAACCTGATTCCAGGACCGTCCCCATACCCCGTCCGGTATGGGCGCCAAAACCATGAACCTCAATACCCCGTCCAGTATGAGGGTAAAACGGGTCGTCCCCATATCCCGTCCGGTATGGGCGCCAAAGCACATAAGGTCTCCATACCCCGTCCGGTATGAGAGACCACGTTCCCGGTAGGGTTCCCTACGGACCCGGTCTGTCCACCATCTCCCAGGATACCTAGTCAGGCTGTCCACATTATTCGTTTGCCAATTCACATAACTTTTTATCCCTTTTTCTTTAGTCACCATCATCAAGTCACAGACAAACATGCAAACCGGTAGTTCACGCCAACAAGACAACACACAACATCAGGTTCTCAGTCATTCAGTCCATAATCAATGAAACAGTGATACATGCACACGAAACTATGAAATAAAAACATCAGACATCATATTGCATTTAAAACTGTAAAATAGAACAAACAACAATTGACCGACAAATGCGCTAGACTCGGGCTCCATTAGCAACCTTAAACAATTTCACACAGCTATTGATTCATGAAATACCATTTTATCATTTATTGCACTTAATACCGTAATAGGAAATAGAGTGAGGAATCCTTACTTGTTTTCGGGGTCTGAATACGGCTCTACAGTGCGCCTACAAGTTGTCCCTAATTTTTCCTGAATTTTTTCCGGGGAACTGAAACGCACTACTGGTACCTGCACGTGTCCCAAAAAAATCCCAAATTAGACCCGGGGCCCCTTTCAGCCAATATCACAATTCCAGCACGGCGGCTCCGCCGTGCTCTGGGTGACGGGCGTCGCCGTAAGCGGCTGCGATTCACCTTGGGCTGTCCGTTTTTGGCCGAATTCGGCCACACTTACATCGGTCCCTGCGATAAAACAACCCTAGGGCCCTCTGGGGGCCAAAAAATTACGAAAAACTGAAGCTTACCGGCGGCGGTGCTCTCGGGTGCGGCGGCTCTCCGGTGAGGTTCGTGTTTTGGTGATTTGGCTCCGATCAACCTGTAGAGAAAAGAATGGTAATCACGGTGATATAAAAATTGTATCAAACGGAGGCCGGGAAGGGCCTCATCAGAGGCAAAAACTGAGGAGGGGCGCGGCGGCGCCGCTGAGTTTCGGCCGTGTTTTCCGGCCGTTTGGCCGAGAGTTTGGCTCCGATTTGGCCACAGGGGAACTCAGCATTGAAAAACGAGCTGGAGGTATGAAATTTACCTCGATCGGCGGTCAGAAAACTCCCCGGTGCAGCGGCGGGTGGCGGCGGCCGGCTCCTCTGGCATCTGGTTCGTCTTCTTCGGCGAGGGCTGGCGGCTAGGGTTTTTGTGGTCAGGTGTGGGGGGTTTATTTATACCATTTGTCTTTTAATCACAGTCGTCCATCTTGATTTAATATGGGTCGTTCGATCGCGATTTAATTTGGATTAAATCTAGGTCGTCCATCGCGATTAAATCTGGGTCGTCCGTACTTGATTGAATCTGGGCCGTCCGTGCGCGTGCATCTGGGCCGTCCATGCGCACGCTTGATCTGGGCCGTCTGTGCGCGCGGAGACGCATCTGGGCCTCCGATCGCGCGCACGCGGATCGCCCACGTGGCCCGTTCCCGGGTCGGCGTGGCCTTGCCACGCGGCAGGTCCTGGTTGGCCAGGGCTGCTGACGTGGCTGCTGACGTGGCGCTGACAGGGCACAACTTTTCTAAATTATGTTTTGACCCCCGGTTTTCGATTTTTTTTTCAAAAATACCCCCAGAATCCAAATTTTCACCCTTTTTTTTCAAAATCAATTTCAATTAAATCCAAATAATATTTTTACCCAATTTTATCATTATTATCATTTTTATTTTTATTAAATTAAATTAAATTAAATTAAATAAATCATTTAAAATTCAATAATTACAAAATAAACTAAATAAAATAAATTAAAAATTAATAATAATAATAATAATGATAAAATTAATGGGTGTTACAAATATAGTGTTTGTTGCCTAGTAAGAGCATATGAAAAGGGTGAATTATGATTCGTAAACAATAACAAAATGTACCACTTGAACTTAGAGTATTATTACTTGATAATACATTCATTAATAGTGTTTACTTGAAATATGTACCCAAAATTTCAATTTACAACAAGGAAATTAATTTCCTAAGCTACAATGAGCTAGAGATAAAACAAGTTACATTGAGACATTTTAGGATATTTGAAACATTTAGGAGTTTCTTTTTTTTTTCTTTTGGATATTTTGGTTGCATGCGTAATTTTTAAATATTTTATTATTGAAGATATTTTAGAGCGTTATAAGTATATAATATTGTTAACTGACTATTTTAATTAGTAGAGAATACTTTTTTTTAGATACTGTCAATAGTTAGAGCCTTATTCTTGAATATCCTAAATGTTGTCTATTATCTTCCTAAATTTTAACATATGACTATAGGAGAAAATGTTATAGGATTTTAACTTATAATAGAAATTGATATTTTTTTTAATAGTAACGTAAATTCATATATTTTTTTAGGAAACATTTTAATGTAAAACAAAACTGACTTACGATATTATTTTGTCTAACAAGATAACATAATTAAAAACTGATTATTCTTGAAGTATGGTAAATGTATTTTTCATTCTAATTCAATATTCGAATTTTTAAATTTATTTCAAAAAATACTAAAATGCAAACACCCCTAAATTTTAAAAGAGAAAAGCATAAGTTATTTGGAAAAAGATTTATTTCTTACTTAAAAATAATACTAATTAATTCATTTTCATTTTTTTTCATAAAAAATAATACATGTTTATCTTCTTTTTTTTCAACCAGAGAGAGGAGTTTAGATTGATAGAGAGATAGGAAAATAATAGAGAAAACAAGAAAAGAGGAGGGTCTGAGAAATTTTAAAAGATCCTTCTGCAACTTTCTATTCTTCCTATTCTTGCCTTCTTTCTTTTTCTTCCTCACTCACATAAAACTAATGCTTCTAGTTAAGTCACAAAAATGGCTTAGAGGTATTAGCAACACCAAGTCTCTTCTTTGCCAAGTTCTCCTTATGGTGTTCACATTGCTATTTCCACCTAGATACCATCACAATTCTCTTCTTTCTTTTTTTTTTTTGAAATTCTAGCCATCTTCCTTTAAAAAGTCAAGGGTGTCACAGGCCATATTCTCTGAAATTCTCTTCTCGAGCTTCTTCCATTAGTTACAAAGAGAGATCAAAGGGGAAAAGGAGAAAGGGGCTGAATAATGATTAATCTAAACGGTGTATTAGTGGGTGCTAGTGGTAATAAAAATTAATTAAAATTAATAAAAAATATTTTAATGCTAATTACAAATTTAACTTTTGGGATTTTAAATTTACCGTATGAGCTTATATGTATAAATTACTGTGCATAAAAGACTATCAAATTAATTGGGTCGGTTAAAAGTGATCTGATATGATTTAGGGTATATTAGACCTTAATGTATTAAATTAAAGTATGAGCTTTATTTTTTATGTGTAGAGACCAAATCTACAATTTCTAAATTTATATTGAGTCAAATTAAAAATATAAAAAAATTTCATGTAGGATTTACCTATAAATAGGCGGTTATGGTTTCCAAATTATACGAATGATTTTTCTATTCTGATATCATATCACCAAAAATATAAAGATTATGATAACTCAAAATGCTACATACTAATTTGGAAGATTGACCATAGGACGTGTAGATTTATTCTGTTATAAATTCAAGTATACTTCTGTTATAGATATAACCTCTTTTAAGTTCAATGTTCAATTTTTTGCAGTCAATATTTTGATTTGGAATATATGTAACTTTTTTATGGTGATTTAATTTTCGGTTTTGATTTTTGGATTAAGTTTTGAACAAAAAAAAATTACAGATCTGGTGTATTTTTTTTATGCGAAGGTTGAACAGCATTCTAGTCGTGGCTTCATAGTCGCAACTGGTGGTGAGGCGCAACCATGGATGAGCCACAACCTTTTAGTCAAGGCGATAAAGGAAAGTGGGGGCCAAAGGCCACCGCATGAAGAACAAAGGAGCTGTGAACGGGATCGTTGCAATCCCGCGATCACGCCGGCGAGGCGACCGAAGCCATCTAGCTGCGACAACATGCACTACAACAACCCCAAAAGGGGCTAGCAGGTGGTTGCCGAAAGGCCGTCCTTATTTGGGTTTCAAGCCGTGGGCCCAAATGGGCTGTTAAATTTTGGACTGTGGCCCACAACAAACAAGAAAATGAAGAAAAAGAAAAGGGGAGGTCCACATACACATGGGCCCAAAGCCCGTGACACAAGGACCCAAGGCCCATTCGGGTTCAAATTGGGCCCAATTGGCCCAGGACTTGACTCGTTCCAAGAACTGATCCAGTCAATGGTTAACCAACCCGATCAATGGTCACTCGATTGGTCTAGTCAGCATTGACCGATCAACACCGTTGATCGGATCCCAAAAAAAATTCTATTTAAAAAAATTAAAAAAATTTATTTGTATGGATATGTTTTATATCATTTTAAATATATCATGGACATTTTTCTTCCTTTTAGAGTATAAATTCGGTATAATTTTGAATTTAAATATTAGTGTATATGTATTCATTTTGAAATAAATTGATTTACACAATATGTCGCTAAAGTGATATCTCTTATGTTAAGTTGATTTATTTTAGGATGTAAATGGTTGTATGGGTATAATTTATATGAATATTAATCAGTTCAAAAGAAGGTTAATGTTTAACATATTTGCATTCCTACCTGTGGTAATAAATGTGTGACAATTATTTAGTTTTACATGCGAACTATAAATCGACCCAAATGAATGTTAACTGTTTAGTGTGTTCTTACTATCAATATTTGATTACTGTACCAAGATATCTCTTACAAGTTAATATTATGTTCAAAGATAGAGTGTTAATAGAGTGTTTGGTATCTTGGGATGGGATTTACTTTTATTTGAATTCATTATTATTGTTTCTGGTTTAAAGTTTTATGTGAGTATTGATTATTTATTTATTGTATATTCTTTGTTCAGTTTCGGGTTCCGCTGCAAATATTTTTGCGAGTATTAATTCAATCCCAATATTAAATAACACAAACTTCAAGGTATGGAAAGAAAATGTTCTCATTGTTCTTGGAGTTATGGATTTAGACCTTATTTTATGAGTCAATCAATCCAATTCGCTTACTGTTGATAGTATCGTTGAAGATAAAAGAGAGGTGGAACAGTGAGAATGGTGGAACCATATCCGTTTGGTGGTCATGAAACATGTCATTCCAAAAGCTTTTCGGAGCATTAAGTCTGATGAGATCTCTACAGCTAGGGATTTTCTTGAGGTTCTCGAGAAACGTTTTGCCAAGAATGAGAAGGTTGAAGCTAGTACACTCTTAGTGAACCTTATTCTTATGAGATATAAAAAGGAAGGAAACATAAGGGAGTACATTATAGAAATGTCGCATATACATTCTAAGTTCAAGGTGCTAAGACTGGAATTTTCAGAAGAGTTACTAGTGCACTTTGTTTTGATATCTCTTATGTCATAGTTTAGTCAGTTTAAGGTGAACTTATAATTGTTAGAAGAAATTCGGGCCCCTTAATAAGCTCATCTCTCATTGTGTTTAGGAGGAGAGGCTAAAGAATGAAAAGACAAAAGTGCTCACTTAATCATGATCTTAAGGACAAGAAGAATAAGAAAAGGAAAATAGTAAAAGTGTTGAGATTCAAGCACAACAGAAAAACAACATGAGGTACGCAAAGAAAGATGAGTACAAACTGCGGATGTTTATTTCTTCTGTAAAGCTGCAGGTCATCGAAAAAAGTAATATGCCAACCATCATGCACGGCACGCAAAGAAAGATGTGTTTCTTAACTTTGTTTGTTTTAAGGTTAATTTAACTTTGGTACCTAAAACATACGTGCTGAATAGATTCTAGTGCAACAACTAACATCAGTATGTCTATACAAGATTGCTTGAGTTGCCAAAAGCCACACGAAGATGCCAGATTTATTTATATTGGCAACGATAGACTAGTGGAAGTTGAAGCGATTGATACACTTAGATTATTATTAAGAAATTATTATTTGGATTTGAATGAGACTTATGTTATACTGTCATTTAGATAGAATTTGATTTCTGTTTTTACTTTGGACAAATTTAGTTATTCTTGTTTTTTTGAAAATGAAATATTTAGTTTTTTTCATGATTCAAAGATGGTTGGTACTGATTTTTTATCAGGTCATAATAATCTTTATTTGTTTAATACAGTTGCTTCTTTTAATGAATTATTGCATGTGAGTACGCAAGGTGAAAAGTGTAAATTAACTAGTGAGAATTCTACCTCATTATGGCACAAGAGATTAGGTCATATCTCCAAAGAGAGAATAGAAAAACTTATATCTGATGAAATTCTTGATCCTCTTGATTTTGCAAATTTTGACATGTGTATTAATTATATCAAGGAAAAACAAACAAACATCAAAAGATTGGGTGCCAAAAGGATTATGAAAATATTAGAACTTATTCATACAAATATATGTGAATCATTCTCTACGACTTCTTAGAATGATCAACAATACTTCATAACATTCATAGATAGTCACTACTTTATATATGGCTACTTTTATCTCATTCATAAGAAATTATAATCATTGGATATATTCAAAAGTTTTAAAGCTGAAGTTGAGAACCAACTCAACAAAAGAATTAAAGTTGTCAAATCTGACCGTGGTGATGAATATTATGGTAGATATGATGGATCAGGTGAACAACGTTCATGACTGTTTGCTAAATTCCTAGAGGAATGCAGTATCATCCTACAGTACGCCATGTCAGGTTCACCTAGCATGAATGATGTTGCTGAAAGGCGAAACATAACACTTAAAGATATGGTGAGGAATATGATTAGTCATTCTATCTTACTTGAGGGAGAAGTATTAAAGATCACAACATATATACTCAATAGAGTTCTAACTAAAGCCACTACAAAGACCTTTTTTGAGTTTTGGATTGGCCAGAAGCCTAGTTTAAAGTATTTAAATATTTAGGGATTTTCAGCTGAGGCTATGCCTTATAGGCAGAATAAAAATAAATTGGAATCAAGAAATATTTGTTGCTATTTTGTTGGCTATTCTGAAAGATTAAATGGTTATAAGTTTTATGATCCAACTACTAAGACAATTTTTTAAACAAAAATTATCCAGTTCTTTGAGAATGTTGAGTTTGCGCGGGAGGGGGAAGAGAGAGTTCAAGACTTTATCTTTAAAAAAGAATACATTGATTATTCCCTCATTTGCTATTGACAATAATCAAGATCAGATTCTCATACTTGACGTTGTTTAAAAACTAATTCTAGATCAAGACAATATCATTATACCTCTCGTTTATGCTAAAGAAATTATTCCAGAATAACAAACTCCACACAACCTCAAGAACCAATGTCATTAAGGTGATCCACTAGAGAGAGGGGAACTACAATTCTAGATAATTATATTATATTTCTCTAAAAATATAAGGATGGCAATGATGGAAGATGATTCAATCAACTTTCGTCAAGACATGGAATATTTTAACTCTTAAAAGTAGATTGATACCATAAATGAAGAGATTAAGTCCATAAAAAACAATAATGTATGGGATTTTATCCCATTACTTAAAGATGTGAAACCCATTGGTTGCAAATTGATATTTTAAAATAAGAGGGATTCGAAGAGCGATATGAAAAAGTACAAAGCCCGTCTTATCGCTGAAGGTTCCACACAAAAAGAACGCATCGATTATAAAGAGATTTTCTCTCTAGTTTCATCGAAAAACTCTTTCAGGACTATAATGGCTTTAATAACGCATTTTGATCTTGAGTTGCATTAGGTGGATGTTAATACAACATTTTTCAATAGTGACATTGATGAGACAAATTTTATAATCCAGTCATAAATTTTTGTATCAGGCGACGCGAAACAAATCGTTTGTAATTAAAGAAATTCATCTCTGCACTTAAGCAAGCTTCTCGTCAATAGTATTACAAATTTAATCAAGTTATCATCTTATTTGGTTTTAAGATGAATGTAGTGGATGACAGTGTATACCATAATTTCAGTGAGAGTAAGTATATTTTTCTAGTTTTATATGTCGATGATATATTGCTTACTAGTAATAATATAGGCTTATTGCACGAAACTATTTCTAACTAAAAAAATTGAAATAAAAGATCTTAGGGACGCTTCTTTTGTATTAAGTATTCATATACATCAGGATCATTCTCAGGGTATTTTTATATTATCACAAAAGAGTTATATCGAAAAGATTTTTAAGAGATTTGGCATGCAGGACTATAAACCAAGTGATACTCTTTTGTTTAAAGGAGATAAGTTTACTCTAAGTCAATGTCTCAAAAATAATTAAGAGACTAAAGAATTGCAAAAGATTCTTTATGCTTCAGCTGTATGAAGTCTTATGTATGCTCAAATTTGTACACGTTTGGATATTGCATACATTGTTGGGATGCTATGGAAATATTTGAGCAATTCAAGTATGAATAATTAAAAAACAACCAAATGCATCATGCGGTATCTATAGAGAACGAATAACTACATGCTCACATACAGGAGATCAAATTAGCTGGAAATTATTGTTTATTCTAATTTTGATTTCGTCATATGCTAAGACAACAGGAGATCCACATCAAACTATATCTTCTTACTTGTTAGGAGAGCTATTTCCTATAAGAGTTATAAGCAGTCACTAATAGCCTCTTCCACTATGACAATAGAGTTTAAACGTGTTAGGAGGCATCCAATCATGAAATATAATTGTGTAATTTTATCACTAAGTTATTCATTGTGGATAAGATTGAAAGACCATTAAAGTTATTTAAAGTTATTTTCTGATACTAAGTTTGCAGTAATGTATTCCAACAACAATATAAGCTCGAAAAAGTCAAAACATATAGAAATTAAGTTCCTAGTTGTTAAAGAAAAAACTCAGAGTGGACAGATATTAATAAAGTGCATCAAGATAGACTTCGTAGTTACAAATCCGCTCACTAAGGGATTACCACCTAAGGTCTTTTATGAGCACATTGCTCATATGGGTGCTGTAACTTTTGAGAATGTATAGTTTCAGTAGGATTTTTGTACTATAGTTACTTTTATGATTTAGACATGTCTTATGGTAAAGTTTTGGTTATGAATTATGAATTTCAGTTGTAATGAATGTGATTTTTTTTAATCTCTGAACTTACTTAAATTGATTTTACTAAGGTTTAAAGTAGGACTAGTTAGAAATAGACATGTTTGGATCACATTATATGTAATTTCCATACTAGATATCCATGTTTGATTCATGTTATTTAGTTATATTGATATACGTGATCATTGATGAGTTTAGTGATGACAGATGTAGCGAAGACCGTTTTAATCCTATGTTGAGATGATTGATGGACGTGATTATTTACAGATGCATTCAGGTAATGATAGCAAAATTCTGAGTGTTCATAAAGTTAATTAATTCATAATTATAAGGTAATACATATAGTTCAAGTGGGAGATTGTTGGGTTTTAAATTTACTATGTGGACTTCTATGTATAAATTATTGTACATAAAAGGTTATCAAATTAATTGGGTATGGTTAAAAGTGATTCGACACATTTAATGATATATTGGGTCTTAATGCATCAAATTAAAATGTGGATTTTATTTTTTATATATAAAGACTAAATCTGTAATTTTTAATTTTGTGATAGATCAAATTAGGAATATTGAAAATTCGCATGCAGTATTTGCCTATAAATATGTAGTTATGGTACCAAAATAACACGAATAATTTTTCTACTATGATATCTTATCACCAAAAATAAAGAGTGTGAGAACTTAAAATACTATGTGCTAATTTAAAAAATCGACCGCAAAACATGTATACTTTTTCTGCTGTAAATTTATGTATGCTTTTATTACAGATTTAATTTTTTTGATTTGATATAAGTTTGATTATTTAGGTTTTAGATATACTTTTGAAATCCCCACATAGCCAACTAATTACAAATTTAATAAGGTTGCCAACCATCCCAGGTGGACCGGTCCTGGTCCTGGTCCTGGTCCTGGTCCTGTCCCTTGTTTTGTCAACGGTTTAAACTCGGATCTGGATCTGGATCTGGATCACTAAGTGTGAATAGAGACAACGATATCTTGCAGCTGTATCATAGTTGTAAGTAGTTAGATGACTTTTAAACTTTTTTGAATTCTTCACTCGCCTGCCTTCAACCTTGAGCCTAGGAGACACAGCGATAGAAGAAGAGGAGGCAAAGTAAACATGGTGGGAGGCGATGGAGAACCGCACCCCTACGTGCCTAGAGATCTGAAGCTACCAGGATATGTTCCAGTTTCTCTCTATCAGTCCACAATTGTTGGAGTCTATCTTCTCGCTTCTCTGCTTGTCGTCTCCGTTGTTTGGTTCTTCTCAGGTGATTTCCTCTCTTTAGAGCTTTGTCTTCTTTTCTCTCGGATTATTCATTTCTATGTTATCGCCTGAAATAATCAATTGATTCTTTCCAACTATACACTCAGATTCCCAAACGGAAGCGATAAGCTCTTACGATGTGTTCAGAAAATTAGTTCCTCTAGGATCTTATCTAAGATATTGTTGGAAATAATTTGACGCCACAAGTAGGGAGCAATGAAAATGCATTTTCACATAATTTGGTGATCTTGACCGATCCAATGTATTGATGTACAATAATTACTTCCTTCGTTGTTCGATCGACTTGGCCTACTTTCAGGGGAATATTCCCCATATTGTATTATGTTGATATACAGATGTAGTTCTTCTGCCTCTCCTAATCTCTGATGTAGTTGGGAATAATTTCACACCTCAAGGAGGGAGCATGAAAACGCATAAAATTATCCACAGTTTTGATATAAAGTGAGTAATTCTATTGTTGTGCGGTCGACTTCACCTACTTTCATGGGAATATCCACCACATTCCATCAATTTTTTTAACGAGGTTTAGTTTTCTTGACCTTACATAATCCACTATATTTCCTACACAACAGTGAGATACTAAAGCAAAAGTTTTTCTCCCTGATGCCACTCTTCTAGGATACTCGATGCTCATTTATTTGGGTTAATCCTTTTTCATTTGTGCCTCTATACCAAATACTCATCTTTCTCTATGCCTCTATACACCCTTGGTGCTTTTCTCACATTGAACAACATACCTTCTCTTATCTATTTCTTCTATATTAATAGAGGCATCAAACACACCCCTCATAAGTTTGCACTCTTCATATTACCACCAGTCAACAATATATTCACTTAATTAATTTCAGTATCTCAACTCTACCAACCTCATTTGCACTCATCACCAAAAAATTACCCTTCACTTAATCTTCCTTCATACCCATATGGCTTATGTGTTAATTAAAAAAAAAGTCACTCTCTATAATGGAGAATAGGTCTTCTTAAGCTATTTGATTAGCAAAAACACTAATAATCTTGCAATGATTGATGGCAGTGCTCATTTCTGCTGGGAAGTGATGGTAGCACAAAAAAATTCACTTCGGCAGTGACTCTCTTCCCCATGTGCAATGTTTGCAATCTCGCGAACCTTGGCAAATTTTTTCCTTTGTGCAGTATTCACTTTAGTCCCAGTTCCAGCAAAGCACAAAATCTCAACAAAACCACAGCTCTCATACCAGTTGCTAGGAATAATTTCAACCACAAATAATCAAATAAAAGGAGGGAGTAATAATAAACATAAAATTAAGTGAATATCTATTATATTCCATAGATAACAATGAGATAGCATGTTAAACTCTCTCTCAGGAGCTCTTTAATTCTAGCACAATGCTCACTTCCCAATATTCCAAGAGTTATAATTTCTCATTTCATCGCTATCTCATTGATCTCTCAACATATAGAAGTAAAGCTTCTACTTCGTGTGTTTCTGTAATTCATTTGCTCCAACAATGCTCTCCTACGATATTTGGCAATATTCTTTGAGTTTTGTCCTTTAATTTCAGTGCTTCTATATCGAACACCATCTTTGTCAGTGCCTTTCTCTCATTTAAGGCATACACTCTTGATCTTTTCTCTCATTTTGGAGCAAATATCTTCTCAATCTGTTCTCCTCTATCTATAGAGACATCAAACACATAGCTCGAACACCATTGTTCACTTGATTTCATTCATCAACTTCTATCTTCTCATTTACTCTAATTTTTCTTTTCACGAAAAAATTGCCATCCCTTCATCTTTTGTTTGATTAGCCATAAATGGGCAGGAGCCACAGCAGATGTGTATTTAAGCAACTAATATGAAATTGAAGCATCCCTGGTTGTTGTAGTAGTACAACATGAATAGCAGAATTCAAATCATATATCATAGTCAATAAGAGGTAAAAGTTATTCCATCAAATAAGATTTAGGTATATGTGTGCGGATTGGGAGGAGATTTGCTAGAAAATGAGGACTAAAGAACTGAAAATCAGGATAATGCATTTTCTCTACACTCATTGTCTACTTGTCTGTTTCTTGTGTTGACCAATTTTTCACACACCTCCTTTATCCTTTTTCCTTGCATTTGGGTGGTCAGTACTATACTTTTATGTTGCTTTTCACAGGTTCCCAACTCGTTTTCCATGTCTCTTTCTTGTATTAGGGAGATCAAAAAAATCAAAGGTGGATAGATTGCTAATGTGTTGGTGGGCTTTCACTGGCCTTACTCACATGGTTCTTGAAGGTTACTTTGTTTTCTCTCCAGAATTTTACAAGGACAAGAGTGCCTTTTATCTCGCTGAAGTTTGTAAGCTCTATATACTGTTATTTATCGTCCGCACTTGTTTCTTTCTTTTATGGCGATAACAATACTCATGAAAACAAGTTAGAC
>NW_019014654.1:1201896-1216330 GCF_000150535.2 Carica papaya | reverse complement strand
CCAACATGCAGCCGGTTTATGAATGTTAGTTACAATGTGTAAGTAGAAGGTATTATGAAGGAGACAGAATCATAAAATTTCTTAAAGGATTGAATAAGTCCTTTAATATTGTTAGATCACAAATATTGTTTATGAAACCATTGCCATCTTTGAACAAGGTGTTTGCCTTGGTAATTCAGGTTGAAAACAATCTCAATATTGGACTTTATTCATAACAGTATGAGTCGAATGATTTTTATACCAACAAAGTTTATGAACCTCAACAAAATGCAGTGAATACTTACAATCCAAAAAATTCAAGAAGACTAATGGAACCAACAATAAGTGGCCTACTTGTACTCATTGTGGGTTTATTGGTCACATGGTAGATAAATGTTACAAAAAGCATAGGTATCCTCCAAGCAATGAACCGAGATAGAAAAGTGTGTCCAATATCAATCAAGTTAGTTCTCATGCACTGGATACAGATTCAGATGTCAGAAATTCACAAGTAAAGTTCAATTCTCAGGGCTAAATTTCAAAAAACATGCCTTTCCCTTTTACTAAAGAATAATGTCAGCAAGTATTAGCCTTGCTTCAACGTCAAACACCTACATTAAATAGAAATCTAGCACCATAGATTAATATACTTTTTACCAATTTTCAGACTTTACCAGGTATTGCCTCTACCTTATTGTTCTGTACTTTATTAAATGAATGGATAATTGCTTCAGGGGCTACAGTTGTAGACTGATTACCAGTATGTTTGTAAAATTACCTAATTCTCAAATAGTTCCTATTACCTACATAGGTAATGTATATATTTCGCATATGTTAACCCTTTACAATACCCTATACACACAAAATTTTGTCTACAATTTAATTTATGTAAGCAAATTGTTATCCAATTCCTTATATTGCTTAACCTTTCATGATCGTTTTTGTGAAATTTAGGATGCACAAATTAAGAAGATGATTGGTTTAGCTAAAGAGAGGTAAGAATTGTATTACCTTAAGGTAGCAAACACAAAAACAACAAACATTGTCAAAGTTATAAAATCATGTTACTTTGATTATTTCTTTGCAAATTATGGTTCTTCTCACTGCAATAATGTTGTTGATACTCATAATTTTTGGCATTATCATCTTCGTCACCCTTCTACACCAAAACTTCATATAATTCATCAGTTGGATAAATCAATTTCTTCTTGTACTTCCTTTGTTTGTAACATTTGTCATCTTGCTAACAAAGAAGACTTTTGTTTCCTATGAGTAAATTAATGAGTAAATTTTGCTTTGATAATAATATTGATATTTTTGGTCCTTTATTCATTTTTTCTTTATATGGTCATCATTATTTTCTCATGATTGTTGATAACAAGAGTCGGTACACATGGTTGTACCTATGAAAACAAAAAGAAAAGTCAAAATAACTCTTATTAAGTTTTTTTTTTTGCATATGTTGAAACACAACACAATGCAAAGATAAAATGTGTTCGTAATGACAATGGTCAAGAGTTTAAGATGAATGATTTTTTTGCTACTTGAGGAGTGGTGCACCAATATTCTTGCGCATATACACCACACAAAATGGTGTGGTTGAAAGAAAACATCAACATATATTAAATGTGGCAAGTTTGATGTTTCAAGCTCATCTACCCAAATAATTTTTGGTTGACTTTGTGTTGCATACAACCTATTGAATCAACACATTTCCCTCTCTAGTAATCAATAATAAGTCTCATTTTGAACTTTTATTTCATTATATCCCTAAATATCAACACTTGAAAGTGTTTGGATGTTTATGTCACTCATTAAACCTTAGTCCTAATAAGTTTAAGTTTGATCATATATCCTTTAAATGTATTTTCCTTTGTTTTCATTCATACATAAAAGGGTATAGAGTATATGATCTTCAATCTCAAAAGATCTTTGTTTCTTGGGATGTCTACTTTGTGGAACATATTTTTCCTTTTCTCCCTTATGTCAATAAAGTTTAAATAATTTTGTGCTTCATTGCATTGATGATTTGATAGCAGAAAACAATGACTTAATTCAAATAGTGCAAGATCAAGGTAATACAGTCTCAAGCCACTCTAGCGAGCCAACTTCTTCTGGTAATGTTTCCTTATGTACCCTCAACTGATAATTTTATATCTTTTGCCTCTTTACCACTAGATGTTCCTAAAATTAAACCTATTTATCTATAAAATTCTAGCTTCACAGTACTCATATATGATGAACCTATTCTTTTACAAACGAGGCTGTCTACTAAACACACAACACAATCATTTCATTTGCATGATTACTATCTATATGGTCCTAGATCTTGTATCAATTCCATTTATACCCCATATTGTATTTCCCATGTACTTTCTTACAATAACTTGAACATAATACACAAACCCTTTGTATTTGCTATATCCCAAAATGTAGAACCTAACTCTTACAACCAAATAATTCAATTTACATGTTGGAATGATGCTATGCTATTTGAAATTAAGGCCTTAGAAGAGAATAAGAATTAGGAATTAGTTGATCTACCTCCTGGTAAGAAACCCATTAGTTGCAAGTGGGTATATAAGATAAAAAGGAAGGCTGATGGCTTGATTGATAGATAGAAGGCCACGTTGGTTGCTAAAGGCTATACTCAGTGATCTGGTATTGATTTTTAGATACTTTTTCTCTACTTGCAAAATTAGCCACCATTCATACTATGTTGGTTGTTCCTGCGGTTAAAGGATGGCATTTACATCAAATTGATATTAATAATGCCTTTTTTCATGGTGATTTACATGAAAAAGTGCACACGACTATCCCTCCTAGTTTTCATGGTTTGAGTAATCAGGTATGCAGACTTACCAAAAGTCTTTATGGTTTTAAATAAGCAAGTAGACAATGACATTTCAAGTTGACTGAAGCTTTGAGGAAATTTGGTTTTATGCAATCTAATTTAGATTTTTTATTATTTTTTTGACGTTCAGAATCTTATTTTATTGCTCTTCTTGTATATGTTGATGATGTGATATTGGCAAGTGATTGCATGGTTCAAATTCAGATAGTGAAGGATTTTTCTTCATAATGAGGTCAAGATTAAAGATCTTGGTGAACCCAATATTTCTTGGGACTTGAGATCATTCGTTAATATCCAGAGGTATTAATGTGAATCAAAGAAAATATACTTTAGATTTACTTCGAGATACTAATTTCTTGGGTTGTTAACCGACCTCAACACTTATGACTTCATCAACAAAATTAGTTTAACATGATGGTTCCTTGGTTATTGATGTTCCTTCATACAAGAAGCTTGTTAATAAACTTTTGTATCTCACCAACACTCAGTCTGATATTAGCTATTCAGTTCAACAACTCTGATAGTTTCTTGATGCTCATACTAAAATCCATTTGCAAGCAGCACATCGGGTCTTGAGGTATTTCAAGGGGCACCAGAATAGAGAATCTTTTCTTCAGCTTATACTCCATTGCATCTTAAGGGCTTTAGCTATTCTGATTGGGTCCTTTTTACAGATTCTTGTAAATCTCCTACTGGTTTTTGTGTGTTTCTTGGTGATTCTCTTGTTTCTTGGAAAACTAAAAAGCAATCCACTGCTTCTCGGTCTTATTCTGTGCTGAATATCGAGCTTTAGCCATGGTTGCTTGTGAATTACAATGGTTATCTTTTCTACTTGCTGACTTGTGTATCGGTTATCCAACTATTGCTTTATATTGTGACAATTTGTCAGCTATTAAGATTGCACAAAATCCTATATTTAATGAGCGCACCAAACATATTAAAATCAATTATCATGTCGTTTGACAAAAAATTTCAAAAGGTCTCATCTGATTATTACTGATTTCTTCTTCATATCGACTCACAGATTGTTTTACGAAGGCACTTGTAACACCCCGCTCACCACCGCGCTAAATTTATAACTAAAAACTCCTATTTATTAGGGCTTTAAGGTTACCTAAACTCATTTAAATTTATTTCATATCTTTATATCGTAATTCGTGACTTAAATTTGTAATTTCAATCTTATACTGATTTTGTTATTTTATTTTAATTTTTATTTAATTTTATTTTTTATTTTTATTTTTATTTATTTTACTTAAAGAAAATAATTTTCAGGAGAAAATGAAAAAAGGGGAGAAATCCTGGGGGAAAACACCCGTGGGAGAGACTCGCTCGCGCGGGCACCTCATGCTGTGTACGTGCATTCGTGACCAAGCATAGGATGTGCGCATTGTGCACATGTCCCATTCGCACAGGGCATGGGGCCAGTCCTGCACGTGCGTCTTGTCATGCACAAGCATGCCAGTTCACGTGCAGACAGGGTCAAGCGTACGCATTGTGCGCGCACCGTCCTTGCAGTAGGCCTATACGGATAGACCTGCTAATGCGTGCGCCGTCTGCGCAGTAGGCCTGCTCGTCTACAGCTTATGCGTAGTACTCTGCATTGTTGGCTTACGCGCGTGCAGGCTAGCTCCTGCGTGTGGTCGGCTTTGGTGAGGCACACTACCGCCTCGGGTAGTGTGCTGCCGCCCCCTTGGGCAGTGTGCGCCGCTTTGGGCAGTGTGCCACCGCCTTGGGTGGAGAGCTGCCGCTGATGGAGGAAATTTTCCTCCGTTTTTCAGACCTCCATCGCGTCACACTAAATTGTTCATGTTCTAGTCAACTTTCTCTCTCTTCATCGAATTTTGCCACTTGGTGCAAATCTAACGATCCCCATTTTCTATAAATAGGGACCCATTTCTTCCATTTCCTCATCATTTCCATTTCATTTTTGCATCTTCCAAGAGTTAGAGAGAGAGAGTGATCTAGAGAGAGAAGGAGAAGGGAAGAAGAAGAAAAGTGTAGGAAAACTTCAAGGTTTTGGTAAAAAATTTAGTATTCTTTAAACATCTCAAGGAGTATTTTTAGAAAATCAAACTATGAAGTTTGTATTTTGTGTTTTGTGTTTTGCATGTTTTATGCTTAATAAATAATTTGTTCTTGATTTCAAGTACACTATGTGATTTTGTAAGCATTTGATAATTTGCATGTAAATTAAATAATATTTCATCTGGTGTTAATTTTATGAAATATTTATAAAAAAAAAGAGAAGGGGGATGAGCCCGATTGGTCCAAAAAATATGTGTATCTGTATTGATATGCATAATGCATCAAATGTCTCGTTAGATTTTTTTATCTCTGAGGGGTATTTGTTTTTTCCTCCCCCATCTGATTTAGAAAGACGTGAAAGGACCGCATCCTGTAGATGACGGTGTACCTTCTAACGAGAGTGGTGACACGAATATCTGTTAGGGGTCACCTTTGCCTAAGTACTATCGTGACTATAGAATATATGATAGGAGCACTGTGGTTGGTACTACCGTGGTTATAGATCGTACCATAGTTTGGTAAGCCAGAAATGTGCCTGGGCAAATTTTCGTTATCTGTATTTAATCTGGTCATTCGATATTAGCAGTTAGAAATCCGTATTTGCCCTTATAGAAGGAAGTCGGAATGACTTCGCGAAGTATGACACGAAAATATGAGCATTTCATGATTTATTTAATTTTATCTATTATTGAATATGATTTTTATTTGATTGTTGTGATTATGATATGATGTTTTTCTTTAATAAATAAATTATTTTCATAAAGTAAGAAATGACTTTGACGTGACCTGCTGGTAAGTATTGATGACATAATTATTCACTTTTAAAATCTTACGATATTATTTAAATACTATTTTTCTTATTGAGTATATAGAACTCACCATTTCTATGCCTCCCCAGATGAGGAAGATAGTGAGGAACTGATCGCTGACTTATCATTTGAAGTCTATGAGAATCCCATGGATCCACAAATCTTGAGTGCATAATTTGTCCCGCACTCTAATGAGTCCAATCGCATAATGATATAAGTGGCCCTTTTATATTTTAATATTCTGTATTTTGTTGTCACTTCTATCCTCAGTTATATATGTGTAATTAAAACTCATATATTTTGGTAAGAGATTTGTAATAATTTACTTTGCTGCATAAAATTTTATTATGCACTCGTAATATGTTTTTGTATCTGGCACTCTTATACTTTAATTAGTTTTTGGGATGTCACACATTTCTCTCATCTCAATTTTAGAAATTCATTGTCAAACTTGGTACACAGAATCTGTATACTCCATTAAGAGGGAGCTATTAGAATATAATATGGGTTATAATTGTAATTATATATAAAGTTAGGGTTAAATTTGTTATTCACTTTTCTTGTACAAATACCCAATTGATGTTCATCAATGAAATACATCTTCTCATTTTTCCAAATGCAGAGTCGAGCTCTCCTTTTCTCTCAACTCTGCATTTTCCTTTTTTTTTTTCTCTTCAAATCTATTAATTTTTCAGCTTAAACTGAAATTTGAACGGTGATTACTCACAAAATCAACACATATTGCTATATATTATTATTGTTAAAAAATCGTTGTACTCTTTTTACTGTTTGAATTATTAGATCAATTTCTCTACTAATAATATATATAAGTATTGTATATATATATATATATATGTTGTTACTATTTTGGTCAGTGTGATTTTCAACATTCCTTAGAAGTTTTAGATACATTGTTTTGCCAGCATATAAATATCAAAATGTTCACACATGTACAATGTCAGTGTATATATATATATATATCATAATTTTAAAGTCTCTCATGCTAAGAAGTTTCTATTAAATTGATTAACACAATCCCATCATACGATTTTTTCCCAATTATTTTTGAAAAGATACTTGTGCTACCTCTAATTAATTTAATAAATTCAATTTTATTTCAAATATTTTAATTAAATGTAAATTAACAAATTAGTTCGGGATACCTGCAAGGATTGAGAAATTTTCATGGGTGCAGGTATCTTTTTACCCTTAACGATCTTCCTTGTGTTTTCTAAATTTATCCTTTGGATTCTTTTCAAAAAAATTCCTTTTCATTTTACAATTTCACCTATAATCATACATTATATTTTATTTCTTTAAATAAAATTCCCTCAAGTTCTTTAATTAAGTATAATACGATTACTTTAAAAAAATTATAATTAATTTTAATATACATTAAATTAATAAAAAAAAGGAGAAGATAATTTTTCTCAAAAGTATTCAGTTGATGGATACTAATGTTATATGTGTCTAACTATTTAGACTCATTGTCAAGTGCCAACATTGGAACATAGCTCTTTGTATTTTCAAAGTCTGTGGATGTGGTTAACAATATGTTCACGATAGGACAATAACAGTAAGTTACCTTTGGATATTACAAACCTTTCTATGAAATAATTATCATGCAATTAGTTTCTGTCATCATACAATGTCCATAATAGGAATGAGTTATCTATGTATGTGAAACCTCATACTATTAATCTCCATTAACAAGACTAATTATCTTAATCTCTTTCATCTAATTAAAACTCTTTTCTAACTTATCATACTTTTGACTATAAGATTTTTCATATTAATTGGCCTCAATCAAATAGGGGATATGCACTGATGTGATCGTAGGCAGTCCAGAATTAGTTTTAGAGATGCAATCTTGCATAAATGAGAAACGCTATAACACTTCAAAAATCTTTACGCTTAATTATTGTGTAAAACCTCTAATTAATTAGGCCCTAAGGCCATTTGAACTTTTTATATTTTATGCACTGATCTTCGAATGAATTGGGTTTAAATTTAAATTTTAAAAATTTTGCAAACTAACGTATTTGTTGTTTATTTAATTAAATAATTGTTTAATTATTTTGAAATTTGTTTAATTGTTTAATTTATTTTAAAAAGATTTCAGGAAAAACGGAGAAGGAAAAAGGGTAAAAAATGTTGCGAAAAAGGCCGCAGGAAAGCCTTCCCCATCCGCGCGGGGCATGAGGCGCGCAATCTGCGCTCGTCATATCGTATGCAGATGGGCATGCAACTCCGCGCACTGCCTCGGGCAGCGAGCGTGGCCCTTTAGGGGGTGTGCGCCGCCAGTCGGGAGGCGTACCGCCATCGTTGGAGTGGCATGCCACTGGTTTTTGCACTGTCGTCATGTTGTCGTCGTCGCATCAACTATCCATCAGTTGTGTTTGTTAGTCCTCACGTCGTATCAAGTCACTTTTTTCCTCCCTCTCCCCTCACAAGATTTTATCACTTGGTGCAAATCCGACGGTCCCTATTTTTTTATAAATAGGGACGTCTTTTCACCATTTCTTCACCACTCCAACTTTATTCTTCCATCTACCAAAGAAATTCTAGAGAGGGAGAGAGGTAGAGAGAGAGGAGGAAGGAATAGAAAGAAGAAAAAACGTAGGAAAAATTCAAGATTTTGGTTATTTATAGTCTTTTCCAGTAATCTAGATGAGTACGGATTTTGAGATAATTTAATAAAAATTACCTTAGATAAAATTTTATCTTAATATAGGATAATTACATAATAAAATAATTATTCTATCCCAAATAAATTAATTAAATAATCTTAAAGGATAGAATTACAATAAAATAATAAATAAAATATGCTTATATTTATCCCATGTGAATTTCATGCAAAAAATATGTAAAAATCACATTAAAATAATAGGATAAATAATAAGATTAAAACACAATTAAATAATAACTTAGGATAATTCTAAGGTTAAAACATGATATAATTAATCGTTAATTCAAATAATAATAATTAAATAATGAGGTAATAATTACCCTATGAATTTTGTAAATTTTGGGCCAAAAAATCACATGGGCCATGTGGAGAGAAAAAGTCCAAAGCTTACACCACACACACCCCTCACATGAGTCCGAATGTGCGTGTTCGGCTTGGGCTGGGCCTGCGTGGGTGCGACCTTTAGGCCTCATGGGTTTGTGGCTTGCCCGGGTTCCTCTTCGGTTGGGCCCGCGACTGTTGTTGGGCTGGGCTGTTGGGCTAGTTTGATGGGTAAGGCATTTGGCCTAGTTTCTTCTCCCTCGGGTGCGGGTCCGCTGGTTCTGACATCAGGATGAGGGCCGATCTTTGGATCTTCTTGATGGGCCTCGGTCGGCCCACCTGTAGGGGTGTGCAGCATGGGCCACTCATTCTCCTTGAGTGTGCGATTTGCTAGGTTGTGGGTTAGGCCTAGCAGGCCGGGTGGTGGGGCAGGTGACTCGGGTCGCCTGTCTGCAGTTACCTCCCTTCCGTGCGTCGTATCAGACACACCATCTTCATCTTCTAGGATCAATCTGAAAGCCCATAATTCATTGTCGTTAATGCTTCTTTGGGTCGGTTGTCTTTCGTGGCCCATAAAGGTTTCCCGGTATTGATGACATTTATGATTCATCTTACCTGATCTAAAGCTTGCACGAATTAGATCATTGGGCTTCATGGGATAGGACATTGTCATTGAATCTCGACTCTGTTTCCCTTGTCCAGGAATCTTCCGAGTCATGTTTTTGAATTAGCATGAAATCTAATGGTTTCCTCCTGGCTAACTAGAATGCCCTCCTAGGGTCACATCATATAGAGCAATCATTAACTGTGAAAGTAAAATTGTAACTCTTCGTTTGTCAAAAATGAAATAAAATTTTATGAATTTTGTTTACTATCGCCTAATCTTTGAATAAATAAGAATATGGATGTCGACCCTGTCGTGTATATAATCCTTACTGTTTATAACTTTTCGAATGTCTTTCCAGAGGAATTACCCGGTCTACCTCCCACACAGGAGAAAGAATTCTCCATCTATTTATTTATAGGAACTCAAACAATCTCAAAGGCTGCTTATCGCATAAGTCGCACCAAATTACTGAACTTGAGCACCAGTTCTTTGAGCTTTTTGGGTAAAGATTCATTTGCCCCAACCATTCCCTTTAGGGTGCCCCGGTGCTATTTGTAAAGAATAGAGATGGTTCTCTCTGACTATGTATCGACTACAGAGAGCTCAACCGAGTGATGGTAAAAAGTAAGTATCATTTACCCCGTATTGATGATCTCTTCAATTAGTTGCAAGGCGCCACAGTTTTCTCAAAAATTGGTCTTAGATTGGGGTATTACTAGTTGAGAGTGAGGGAAGAAGAGATCCCTAAGATGGTCTTTTGATGCCGATATGGTCAGTACGAGTTCAAGGTTATGCCTTTTAGATTGACTAATGCCCTTGGTGCTTTCGTAGATCTTATGAATAGAGTTTTTCGGTATGTACTGGATCAATACATCATTATGTTCATTGATAATATCCTAATGTATTCGAAGAGCCACGAAGAACATGTATACCACTTATCCGAGTGTTGGAGAGCCTTAGCCGGAATCACTTATGTACAAAATTCAGCAAATGTTCTTTTGGTTGGATTAAGTCTTTTTTCTTAGTCATGTAATTTATGGCGAATACGTTTTTGTTGTCCATCCAAGGTTAAAATTATGATTAATTAGAATCAGCCAACAAATATCGCTGAGGCACGTAGTTTCTTTGGTTTAACTGGTTACCATCGACGGTTCATCGATGGATTTTTTAAGATTACAACTACGTTGACCCACCTCACCAGGAAGTTTATTTGAGATTATAAATATGAAGAAAGTTTTGCTTAGTTGAAGTATCGCCTCACCTCTACTCTAGTGTTGATCCTTCCCGACAATAACAGATGATTTCAGATTTACTATTATGCATCTCACGTAGGTTTGGAATATTTCTTGATGCAACACGGCCAATAGTCACTTATGGATCTAGAAAGGTGAAACCCTATGAGCGTAACCACCCCACGCACGACCTGAAGTTGGCTACCATAGTTTTTACCATAAAGATATACGCCACTATTTGTGTGGCCAGACATTTGAAATTTATATTGACCATAAAATTTGAAATACATAATTTTTTAAAGAGAATTGAATATGATATAGAGATGCAAGATGGACCTCTTGAAGGATTATGACTATAAGATCCTTTACCACCCCGATAAAGATAATGTGGTTGCTGATTCTTTGAGCCAGAAGGAGTCCGCTTTATTGGCCGGGGTGATGGCCTCTAGTTGGAAGCTTGTTGATGCAATGCAGGCACTCCGTTTTAATCATTATGGCAACGATGCCTACCTCGCCCAAATTCGGGTCTTGTCTGATCTTTTAATGAAGATTTGGGAAGCTCAATCCACCGACCCGAAGATAACTAAAAATCTAAATAAGTGTACTTCTGATAAATTTCCTAATTTCAGGCTCACTGATGATGGTTTGTGTCAAATCTGAGATCGTATTTGGGTCCCTGCCGCAAAGAGGACAGATGTTCTCAAGGCTGCCCCTGCCTCTAAGTTGTCCATTCACCCCAGAAGTACCAAGATATATTTGGGACTTGAGACGCCAATATTAGTGTCTTGGAATGAAGAAAGAGATTGTTAACTATGTCTCCTGATGCGTTACTTGTCAGAGAATGAAGGCCAAACACCAAAGACCTTGTGGTTTGTTGCAAGGCCTCCCTATTATGGAATGGAAGTGGGAGCATGTGACCATGGATTTTGTCGTTTGCTTAGAACCTATTCTGGTCGCAACACAATATGGGTCATTATTGACAGGTTGACCAAGATCGTCCATTTTCTTCCAATCAAAACAACAGACTCTATTAGCAAGTTAACTCACCTATATGTCGAGAAGATTGTTTATCTTCATGGTGTTCCCTTTTCTATTATTTCAAACATAGACCCCCGATTCACCTCCCATTTATGGGATAATTTCCAGAAAATCCTTGATTCAGGATTGTACTTCAGTACTGCCTATCACCCTCAGATTGATGGTCAATCTGAACAGACCATCAAGATGCTTGAAGATATGTTGCATGCTTGTATTCTCGATTTTGGTGACAATTGGTATGAGTATCTTTCTTTGTGTAAATTTGCTTATATATTAGTTATTATTCCAGTATTGACATGGCTCCATATGAAGTCCTATATGTTAGGCTCTTATGTTTCCCCACTTGTTGGAATGAAGTCGGGAACTAGTGTCATTTAGGACCAGACTACATTCAAGAGACCATTGAGAAAAATGCCATTATTTGAAAGAACCTAGTCACTACTCAAAGTCGCTGAAAGAGCTATACTAAACCTTAGGAGAACACTAGAGTTTGTTGTTAGCGACCATGTTTTCCTCAAGATCTTCCCTTGCAATGGTAAAATGTGATTCAATAAGAATGGTAAGCTGAGCCCCCGTTATGTGAGACCTTCTTTGATCATAGAATGTATCGGACCCATGGCGTACTGCCTCGCTCTACCTCCAGAGTTTGCTTGTCTGCATGATATTTTTCAAGTCTCCATGCTTAAAAGGTACCACCCTAACCCTTTTCACATCATTCTTCACCAAGAGATACAGGTCTAAGCAGACATGACTTACAAGGAGCTCCCCACGAAAATCCTTCGTCAGACTAATAAAGGTTTTCGCAACAAAAGGATCCCAAAGGTGAAGGTACAATGGCAACATCACACTCTGGAGGAGGCGACGTGGGAACTGGAGAGTGACATGCGAGAGAAGTTTCCTCATTAATTTATGACAAATTTAGAGGATCAAATTTTCTAAAAGTGGGGGAAATTTAATACCCCAAAGACCTTTGCACTTAATTGTTATATAAAACCTCTAATTATTCGGGCCCTAAGGCCATTTGAATTCTTTAAATTTTTTGAATTGATCTTTGAATGAATTAGGTTTAAATCTAATGTTTAAATTTTAGCAAACTAATATATATGTTATTTATTTAATTAAATAATTATTTAATTATTTAAAAATTTTTTTTAATTGTTTAGTTTATTTTAAAAATATTTCAGAAAAAACGGAGAAGGAAAAACAGCAGAAAAATCGCGCAGAAAAGGCCGTGGGAAAACCTTCCCCATCTGCGCAGTCCCTGTGAGCTGCTGGCACACACGTGTGTCCGCCAGCACAGGACGTGCACCTGCACGCACGTCCCATCCGTGCGGGGCACGAGAGGCACCATCGTTGTTTGGGCAGTGTGCCTCTAGTTTTTTGTATCACCGTCGTGTTGTTGTCCTCGTATCAGCCATCCATCAGTCGCATTCGCCAGTCGTCACGTTGCATCAAGTAACTTTTTTCCTCCCTCTCTCCTCACAAGATTTTGCCACTTGGTGCAAATTCGACGGTCCCCATTTTCTATAAATATGTACCCCTTTTCACAATTTCTTCATTACTCTAACTTCATTCTTCCATCCACCAAAGAAATTCTAGAGAGAGAGAGCTAGAGAGAGAGGAAGAAGGAAAAATGTAGGAAAGAACTTCAAGGTTCCGGTAAGGAATTTAGTATTTGTCTTTACATTCTAGGGAGTATTTCTAGATTAATTACATGGAATATGAACGAATAAAAACTGGTTGTTTGCATGCTTAATTATTGTTATGATTATTTATACATATGATAAAAGTTAATACATGTTTATATTGTATACGTAGATAAATAAATAAAGCGCATATGATAACATGATAAAGTGATGAAGCATGATGTTATATCGTATACATGAGAAATATTTATTGATATTGACATGTTTGATTTATAAATGACATGATTCGTTAAGCTTTTTATCTCCGAAGAGTTTCTATTTCTCCCTCATCTGGTCTGAAAATACGTGAGAGGACTCCTCCCTGTAGATGACAGTATTTCCTCTACCGAGAGTGGAAATGCAATATGATTGTAGGGGTCACCTTTGGTGAAGTACAATTGTGACTATAATTTACATGTAAGACTACTGTAGTTAGCGTGGTCGTGGTCATAGATCATGTCATGGTTTGATAAGCTGTAATGTGTTTATGGTTTAGCAAGCCCAAAATTGCTAACATGATATGAAATAAATTATTCATTCCATGTGGATAGTCGAGAATCCATATTGCCCCTAGTAGATTGAAGTCGGAACGACTTCGAGTGAAGAATAAAATGAGACAAAAACATGATATAATTTGTTGAATTTTTTCTATTTAATAAAAGCATGATTGATGTGATTGACATGATTTGATTGATATGGTTTGATATGATTATGACATGATTGATTTAATATTTTTTTAAATAAAGTAAACTATTTTTATAATTATTGAAATAGACTTTTACACAATTCCCAATGGTGAGTAAATAAAATACCCATTTCAAGTTAATTACTTTTAAAATCTTAGTAATGTTATTTAAATATTATTTTTCTTACTGAGTATGAGGAACTCACCATTTTTCATGTTGCTCCTCAGATGAGAACGATAGTGAGGCATCGATTGTTGACCTACCCATTGAAACTTTTGAGGATCCTGTAAATCTGTGAACTGTTACAAGTGCATGTTTTATTTTGCATTATAATGAGTCCATCTTTTGTAGAGGTCTGTATATGTTAAATGCATTCATATATATTTTTGTATTTAGGACTCTTATGCTTTAATTACTATTTGGGATATCACAAATGATATCAAACAGGAGAGTAATTTCATCCTTAAACACTTTCCTAATTGGGATTATTTTAACGAGGTGGGTCA
>NW_019014654.1:1177648-1201522 GCF_000150535.2 Carica papaya | reverse complement strand
GCATGCACATGCGCACAAGGGAAAGCCCACATGTGCGCACCCAGCCCGCATGTGTGCTGACCCATCCGACCCACACCCAGTAAGGGTGCACACGTGTGGTCCAAGCCCACGCCCCGTAACAGCCTCGCGCGGCCCACATGCTCGCTTGGTGTGCAGGCCGAAGGGGCCGAACACGCACGCCCCGCACGGATAGGCGAGGAATCAATCTAGTTGGTCTAGTGTGTGACCTGCGGCCAAACCCGCAGGCCCGCTTTGTGCAGTGCACGCAGACTGGCTGGCCCGACACAAACGGGTTGCCCAAACTTGGTCAACCCGTCCCCACTTTTTAATTAATTTTTTATCATTTTTAATTTTAAGTCTTTTGGACCCCACTTTTAATTCTCCATGTTTTTAAATTAATTCCCACATGTATAAATTAATTTTCCATGTGTTTTACATGGAAATAAATGAGATAAGTCTTATCTTATTTTAATGTAAATTATATCCCTAAAATTATTTAATTAATTTTTTTTGTATTTAGATGTAATAGAATAGATATTTTATTATATAATTATCCTAGAATTAGATAGAATTTTATCTATGATATTATTTTATTAATTTATTCAAGAGATTATAATCATCTCGAAGTACCATGGGGAAGGCTATAAATCCTCTATTATTAAGTAAAACGAAGGGCTATAAATCCTTATTTTATTTTTCCTAGTCTTTGTTTTTGTATTCCTTTAAGAATTGTAGATTCAATTAGAGGGAGGAATTTTCTAGGCGGTTAAGTTTCAGTATTGCATAATGTTGAGTGGATTATAGGAGTTGATTCGATCCTCTCCATACCCTCCCATATCATGCGCCCTTACTTAAAAGTAATTGACCTTTATTAATGCTCACATAACTTCATGTATCAATAGTTCTAAATCATGATGAAGTGCTTATTAGATTGCAACAGTCACCTCAAATTTCAATTATTAATCCACACTACTATCATTGCACCACTAAAGTTTGATAAATAAGGAAACTTTTATAATTAGAATTCATGTGAATTAATTTGGGAAACTCATTCTTTAATGAACACTTGCATAATTGTCACTTTACAAATGAAAAATAATATAAATTATATTACTTCAAATAAAGTTAAAATAGGTGGTACACCTAAACCTACTCTTTTTTCACTTCCCCCATCTTCGTTTCCCTCACTCTTGCCAACTCTTTTAGTTTTCACTTCTTGAATCTTATTTTTCTCGCTCTTCTCATCTCTTTATTTTTTGCTCCTTTGTTTCTCCATTCTATCTCTCACATTTCTCCTTCACATCTTTTTTTAATTTTTTTTTCTCTATTCACACACCTTTATTCTTCTTTTATAGCCAAATGGAACCACCTTCACCATTTAATCGTTATCATCACTCATCTCATCAGCAACTTCCAGTCGAAATCATAAAACCATGACCAAAGTCTCTCTCTAAAATTCTTTCATGGCAACTGAGTCACCCTACTTAGAGGAGTTGCAATAAGTGTGAATGAGGTTTTCATGAGAGCATACAAGCATTCATGATGATGCTTCAGGATCATCTTCATCATTCGAAGAGATGAAATAAAAAGGTCGACCACATGATAATGATGATGATGATGATGATAATGAAGTAGTTGAACAATTACTATGGTCTTGTTATGAATCCTATGTTGCTGCTGGTTCACTATGGCTACTCTTACGATCATGATCAACATCATCAGAGCAAAATTAATGGCGAAGGACATGTTGGGTTGTATGGGTTTAATAACAATAATTATATGGGAATAATGATGAGCGATACTTTAAAATATTAACTCAATTCTAAATTTAATAATTTATAGATATATGTGTATATAAATATGAAATGGAGTTTTATAGTTAATCATTTTTGTGGAATGGTTTCTTATTTTCTATCTCTGGAGTGTTTATAGTCCTTTAGAGATTGAAAGAAATATGCCTCATTGTTTTATATTTGATTTATTAGAATACTAAAATTTAAGTTTGAGGAAAGAGGAGAGAGTGATGGTTTTGAGGAAAGAGAACAGGAAAAGAAGAGAGAAGAAATTATGATTTGAAGAGAGAGAACTTGTTGCATGTCCAGGAAACCACATTCAATAAGGGTATGATGGTTAAAAATTTTACACTTATTTCTCAAATGCATGGCAATGCCACGTGGCCACTAACATGAGCATTAACTTACTGGTTACTTAATGTTTGGTAGATGTTTATTTATAAGAATTTTAAAAGTACAAAAAATAATTTAGAACAAAAATATTATAAACATTTAAGTAAAAAAGAAAAATAGTATATGTGTATCAACCAATTTAAATCCTTTAGATAAGCTAAGTACATAATTTTTTTTGGTGATCTTATGGTTTAGAATCTTTTAAGTATATATAAATTTGGTTTTCTATTTTGTGATCTTTAACACAATGTAATTTCTCTTCAAAATGCTTAAATACATTTTTCATATAAGAATAAAGTAAAACATACATAAAAACACTATGATCTTATATTTTATTTAGAAAAATTTTAAAAGTAAAAAAATTAATTTAGAACAAAAAAATTATGAGAGTTTAAATAAAAATAGTATACTGGTGTATCATCGATTAAATCCTTTAAATAAGCTAGATTCACGATTTCTTTTTATGATATTATGTGTTAAAATTTTTTAAGAATATGCAAATTTGGTTTTCTGTCTTGTGAACTTTGACATCATGCAAATTTCTCTTCAAAATTCTTAAATACATTTTATCATATAAGAATAAAATAAAACATACATAAAAACACTAAGAAATTCATAACTACAATGCTTTCTTTTTAATATTCAAATTTTAATGATTGAAAAACAATATTAAATAATCAAGCCATATTACATTACTACACAATTGGCTTAAGTGTATATTGTTTATAATCTCCAACTTGTCTTAAATTTAAGTGTCATTATATCAGATGCCCATGTTGTTCATATGATGATTAAAGGCCTTCTAACTTAATGATTAAATGCCTATGAGATTTAGTAAACTTAATTCAAGAAAAATATTTTTGCCAATAGTGGGATTAATAAAAAAGAATATCTATTTAAGTCCATGGGATTAATTAAATTACGTAGTGATAGATACATATGCATATATTTATTGTCTCATTCTGACCCGATCTATAAGTTGTTGGAAAGAATTGATTATATCTTAACTATTTGTTGCGAAAATTAATCCTAATTATACACACAATCATACTAAGTAAAGAGCAAAAGAAGAAAGACACAAGATCATATGGTTTGATAAGGATATCTACATCCATGAGCAAGATCGAGAATAAAATTTTTCAATATGATGAAAATTGACAGTACAATCATCAAGAAAGTTGTAGAGCTTTATATACACAAAAAATTAATATTTTTCTCATAATATTTTAGAATATATCATAATATTCCCATAATATATAAGAACATTTCCTAATATGCCCTAAATCAAGGCACATTCGAAATATTCCCTGAATATACAAGAACATTATCAAAATATACCCATACTATCAAGTCACATCAATAAATCTTTTTCTTGGCTTGAATTCCCTCTACGAACATTGTTGTCTTGCAGAAATGCCCTCATAGGGGAACTACTAAATATTATAGACTCTAAATAAAATTAGGAAGTGCCTAAACTTGCTAATTGGGATCCCCTTGGTCATTACATTTACAAGATTCTCATGTTTAAACACCTTCTGCACAACTACAGTACCATGTGATGCAATGTCCCAAATAAAGTGATATTTGACATCAATATACTTAGTCTATTATATGGCACATCTAGTTCTTAGTGAGATGTATGACATTTTGACTGTCACAAACATTGAAGGCTTCTTTTACGTCAACTTAATATCACTCACCAAACCATGTAGCTAAATAGCCTCTTTTACTATTTTTATTAGAGCCATTTATTTAGCCTCTAAGACAAGATAACTACAGCTTGCAAAGTCGCCTCTCAACTAAGAACATTACCAGAAAAAGTAAACAACTAACTTGTTAGAGATCTCTTCCTATCCAAATCCTTTGCATAATTTGAATCTATATAGTCTACAATTGAGTCACCCATCTTGGCTTTGCTAAATGTCAAACCTACAGCTGCAGTATCCTTTAAGTACCTTAAAATCTACAGTGTTATTTCCCAAGATAGGTTATGTATCTATTCACCACCCTAACTACATATGAAATACCATGACGAGCACAAACTATGACATACATGATGCTACCTATAATACTCGAATATGGAACACTAAACATATGCTCCATGTCTTCATCTGTCTTTAGTGACATGTCTGTAGATAACTTGAAATGGATAGTGAATGGAACACTCATGGGCTTAGCATTACTCATGTTGAATCACTGCAACACCTTTTCAATATAGGATTGTTGAGACAAGAAAAGATTTTTAACACTCATCACTCAACTATTTTTTCACAATATCAATTTTTGATGTGTCTTTAACAATAATAAGCATGTCATCCACATACAATAACAAATAAATAAAAGAATCATCTGAGAGCCTCTTATGATACACATACTGGATACTAGGAGTGAAATCATGAATATTAAAACCTCTTATACCACTATTTAGGTGACTGTTCAAACCATACAGAGATCATTTAAGTAGACAAACATGGTTTCCATACTTGGAATGACAAACCCTCAACCTAACTCATATAGATTTGCTCTTCTAATTTATAATGTAAAAGGTAGTTTTTACATCTAACTGCTCAAACTTTAAGTCATGAAGAGCTATCATAGCAAGTAAGACTTTAATAGAACTGTGTTTCACAATAAGAGTGAACACTATATTGAATTCGATCTCCTCTCTTTGAGTAAAATCTTTAGCTATTAATCGAGCCTTGTATTGAGGTGCTTTCACCCTTGGAGTGTCTTCATTCTTCTTGAAAATCCATTTTTAACACACTACCTTTTGTTCCTTTAAAAAAAAAACAAGCTTCCAAGTGAAGTGACTCAATTTCTTTATCCATTACTAACTCACTGATATGCATCTAAACTAGAAATAGTTTCCTTGTAATTACCAGGTTCCTATAAATCAATTGTCTTTACAACTAGATTTTCATACCTCTATGATGGTCTAATTTGTCTTCTCTCACTGTCTATTGTAATATTATATGATTGTTGTTGATCATGTGCACCATCATCACCTTCTTGATAGAGATCTTGCTCATTATTCACTGGATTATTGGACTGAATTGTTATAGTATAAACCTCTAGCTCCATTTGTTCTTCGACACTGTGATATGATTGTGCTACTACTTTCTGCTTTTTACTTTCTAATGAAGCAAACTTATTAAATATCACATATGATGTGATCTTAGATGGCTCAAATTTCTTTTCCTAAAAGGATTCCTACAGGTCTCGTGCCAAATAGGCAAGTAAGTCCAAAATCCTATTATATCCTAAACAGGATCAACTCAAACGAAAAAGTAAGTTCTAGTTTCCTGAATGGGAATGCGTAGAACAGGAAAATAATTTTATTTATGACTATTTTCTTAAATGGAATTATTTTAAGAGGTCGGACAAATTTGCTCAAGGAAGCTTAAGGCTTAAGTGAGCTTAATGGGCTTAAAGAATAACATAGTATCCAAATATTGGCCAAACCCGAGAAGAGAATAAGATATGGTCTAAAAAGAGTCAGGACTCACGGCTAAGGGGCCCACGACCCAATTATGTAGCGATCCTAGAAGGCCTTTGCTCATTTATGCACTAACACGTAAATGGGAGTAAAGCAGCAACAACCTGCACGCTATAACAAGCCCGCGACCCAGCAGACCCAGCTCGATGACCAGCATGTACAAGAATGCTCGTAGGCGGTGTATTTAAAAATCTACAGGTAAAGTTTAAAAAATGGATAACGTGAACAACACTTTTGATATCACTTACTTGAAGAACCATTGCGAGATGGAGTTATTTAATCATTTAGAAAACCCTTGTCTTTATTAAAAAATCTGATGAAACAATTATATAACCAAGTTAAGAACACCATTACTCAATAATTAGGCAGACATGTTACGTCACATTTAGCACTCCCATATATATCAAACATACAATCAAACAAATAGCATATTCGATAAATAAAAGAACCAATTACACAAACCAATCATACAAACCATCATAGAGATACCAGTAACACAAGTAGCATACTTAGCAAATAGAATAACCATCATACAAATCATGATTAGTATTCTTAACCACATCTAGGTTTTATTAAGTCTTTTACTGACCTTCGTGCGAAGCCATTATAACATATATCCACTTAGGGTAGAAGGATCCTTGACTACCATCATGAATCACCAACCCATTCCCAAGCTATTCTCATTTTCCCATCTAAGCTATGACTACAGCCGTATTTCGCCATTGTGAACCTACATGTGTCTAATGCATATCCTCTCTCATCAGAGGGACCATCGATCATTAAATAGAGTGGTTCACCAACACTTTTTTAGAGGAGAGAGAAACATAAACCTATCAAAGATAACAGTTGAACGAATTTTTTTCATTCTTTTCACTTGTTTATTTCATGCTCACAACATTTTTATATCTTTTTCATATGCATACTACATGCATAATGTAACTATTTCTAAATCCATCGGGATTCCATAACTTATCCGACTGGTAGGCCCTTTCTCACATATTTGGCCCAAAGGCTCATTTCTTATGTCTAACTCAAAGGCCTTTTACCTGGACTCGACCTTTGGGTCATCCTCTTGAGCCAGACTCACAGGATAATCCTCCATTATTAAGTAAATCGAAGGGCCAAACCCACATGCAATCTCCAATCATCATGTTCTCATGCATCATGCAAAATATGTCATGGTTTAGACAGTGATCAAACATCAAAGATGCATCAATCATCATGTTCAACAATACCATATACATAAAAAAAACACCAAACTTAATAGGTCTTCATGCATTGTAGTCATGTGGTACGACTATTAGATATTATATTTAATCATAAATATTCTATGATTCATTTCCAGAACTCGAGAAGATTAGTTGACATATTTTTGCCAAAGGACCCATATACTCATATTTGACCATTCGGGATATCCTTGAAAGCTAAAACTCTTTATAATAACCCTCTTTATCATTACTAAAGATAAGACAAAGGGTCAATCCGACATGTGTCCCAAATCATCATTCTAGCATACTTATCATATATGAATCTCCACATATCAAAATAAATCACCAAAACGAGCATAAAACTCATTTCAACAGTCCTTCATTTTTTACAAAATTAATTACCTGGAAATAGTATTTAAAAAGTAGATAAAAATACTAAGAATTCTTTACCGTAACTGAGTCATCTTAGTCTTTCGGAAGTGAAGGAAAGGACTTCCATAAATACTTTGAATAAGCTTGTGAAACTCCTACTTTCCTCCTCCTTTCTTGCTTCTTTCTCTCTCTAAAAATCTTTCATTTCTCACTCTAAAATATCTTTCTAAAAAGTACAAATAGAAGAAGAATTAAAGTGCCAAAAGAAGTGAGAAAAGGAAGGGAGAAGGAAATGTGAAAAAAAGTAGAAAGGGAGGTCCTTAAATAGGCAAAAGAGGGGGTTCGGATGTGCGACACATGGCGAAGATCCATGAAGACAAGTGGGAAGGTGGGTGGGAAGTGGGGCCCACTTGACATGGCCAACTATTGCCAATGGGACAAGGCAGCAATCATCTTGTCGATGGCTGGTTGTCAACGTGTAGCAGTACACTGCGCATTGGGCACATGTAAACAACCTTGTCACGCACTGTGCGCGCACAGGTTCCTTTGTGCGGGCTAACCACACACTGAGCAACGTGCTCATAGGCATGTGGGCCACTGGCTGCAGGTTCCCTGAAAATTAAATTGGAAATAATTTGGAAAAAATAAAAAAATGGATAAAATTATATATATTATCATAAGGCAAAGTACCGAAAAATTTAAATACTAATGAAAATACAAATGGCCATGAGGCCCAAAATAATGGAGTTCGACGCGCGCTAAACGTAAAGGATTTCAGAGTGTCACACGAAAACTCTTGGGAAACAACGTCAAGAGCTTCGAGGGGTGGTGATGCAGAACCTGGGATCAACAACAGAATCCAAAATCCTGCATATACATCAGCAATCAAAAACTCAAAACCCCAAGCAAACCATTCCTACTTGACCCTTACTCAACAAGGGAGTGAAAACTAATGTAACTAGGAAAGAAATAAGGAAGTAGAATTAAAAAGACACCACGAGACTTACCTAGATGAGTGATCCCAATTCCTAGTACAAGAAGTTAGTCGAAGACCCACTCGCTCACTCACTCTTGCAAGATTGAAAGCTTAAAACAACAATACCTGAATTTTATTAATAAGCTGAAAATTTTGAATTAAATTACAACTCTAAATTGAAGGCCTATTTATAGTGTAGGTCATGCGAATAATAAGAAAAAAATAATCTCCTAATTAATGGCAGAAATTGTATAGGAAATTAAATTCGGACTAGAATGAAAAACTAGTAAATTTTAAGAAATTACAACTAAAATAGGATATATATGATTTTTCTATGAGGAAAATTTTTTAAATAGGGAATATCTTAATTAATTGTGGCTAATTTAGGGGAAGTAATTCTACCAAAATATTTTTCTCTTTCTCAAGTATTTTTTTTGTCCACGAGATTAGGCATTTAAGAAGTTTTCCTCTTTTTTAAAATAGCTTGTAATTTAGGAGCAATTTCTCCTATTGGCTGATCTTTAATCGTAAAGATTTCCAATATGATTATGAAATAAAATTCCATGGGAATTTTCTTTTTTTTTTTTTTATGTTTTACATAATTTTTTCATTTTCTTGTTTATTTTCCTCTTGCACTTAGGGTAATATAATATATATTATTATACCCTTGGACTAATGGCCATCTTATCTTCTTTTCTCGGGCTTCTTTAATGTGTCCAAACCCATTTTCCTCACTGATCCATGCTTGGATAAAAAGTTATAAGACTTGTTATAATCTTTTAGCTCTCCTCCTTGTAATGGGCCCATTTGGCATTGAGATATCATTTCTGCCAACTTTATCCATGTCCATGCTCACATCATCTCCTCACTTTTTAAAAAGATTCGTCCTGAATCTGGACTTGCATAAAAAAGGGAAAGGTGAGAAACATCAAACGTAGTAGACACACCGTACTCATCTGGGAGATTAATTTTGTAAGCATTGTCACTTATACACTCTAGAACTTGAAAAGGTTCGTCTACTCAGGGGTCCAACTTAGATTTTTGCTTATTGGGAAATCTTTCCTTTCACATATGAACTCATACCCAATCACCAGCTTGGTGTAATATCTCACAAACCTTTACGCTTAATCTGCAATTGTGAATCCCTATTTATTCGGGCCCTAAGGCCGCTTAAACTCTTTAGATATTCTTTGATTTTAATTTTCATATAAATATCGTATTTCGTATTTTGAAATATATATTTTTAATTTATTTAAATAATTTTTAAATTTTTAGTTTTATTTTGTCGTAAAAAATTATATTTTTTGTCATTATTATTTAAATAATAAATTTCAAGAAAAAAACAGAGAAAAGGCAGAAATTCTACGGGAAAACACCCAAGGGAAGGGTCCCGCCCATGCAGGCATGGCACGCTGCACGCGCGGCCAACACAAGATAAAATTTTTAGTTTTATTTTGTCGTAAAAAATTATATTTTTTGTCATTATTATTTAAATAATAAATTTCAAGAAAAAAAAAACAGAGGAAAGGCAGAAATTCTACGGGAAAACACCCAAGGGAAGGGTCCCGCCCATGCAGGCATGGCACACTGCACGCGCGGCCAACACAAGATATGTTCACTGTGCGCACGTCCCGTCCGCGCTTAGTGCGAAGCCTGGTCTGTTTGTGCATCCCATCATGCGCAGATGGACGCAGCCCGTGTGCATCCCATCATGTGCAGACGAGCGCGGCTCCGTGCACCCTGCACGGAGCTGACTGGGACAACTTGCTACTGCCTCGGGCAGTGTGTGCCACCCCCTTGGGTGTCGTGCGCCAACGATCGGGTGACGAGCTGCCGTTGGCTTGGGCGGTGTGTCACCATCGCTTGGGCAACGTGCCATCATCATTTGGGTGGTGTGCCTCCATTTGTTAAGTCGCCATCATGTCACGTCATCCGTTCATCGGTCACATCCATCAGTCGTCACATCACTTCTTTTCCCACTGACTTTCTTTCTCTTCACCAAATTTTATCACTTGGCACAAATTTGACAGTCCTTATTTTTTATAAATAGGGACCCTCCCTTCACCATTTCCTCATCACTTCCATTCCGTGAGCTTAGAGAGAGAGGGAGTGATCTAGAGAGAAGACGAGGAGAAAAAGAAGAAAAAGTGTAGGAAACTTAAAGGTTTTAGTAAGAAATTTAATATTTACTTTTAAACATCTCAAGAAAAATTTCTAGAGCCAAATTATAAGGCTTAAATTTATGATTTGCATGATTATGTCTAAACGAAGTAAATTTTACTTGATAATTTGCATGAGATTTAAATGATATAATTCTTGAGATCAATCATGAAATGTGAGAAGGTGATTAAAGCATGAAATGGTATAAGAAATACGTATCTGTATTGATATATATAATTCATAAAGTATTTTATTAGGCTTTTTATCTCTAAGGAGTTTTTCTTTCTCCCCTATCTGGTCTGAAAAGATGTGAGATGACTGCTCTCTGTGGATGACGGCATACCCTCTAACGAGAGTGGTGACACGATATTTCTGTAGGGGTCACCCTTGGTGAAGTACGACCCTTGCCATAGTGTTTCTGACAGGACCACTGTGGTTGGCACAATTGTGGTCATAGATCTTGTCATGGTTTCTCAAGCCGTATATATATTGTTAGTTTAGCAAGCCGCAAATTGTTGTTATATTTGAATTGGTCATTCTACATAGTGTGACATCATAGGTGCCAATTAAGACAAATGGGTGTCAGATACAGATTGAGAATAACGAGTGCATGATAATATTTATGTAGTGAAATCAAACCGTAATAAATCTCTTACAAATATATATATATATAATGTTCCAAATACATACATCATTAAGGTCAGAGATGGTTACAAAATACAAAATAAAAGGGTCACTTCTTTTATTATGCAACTGGAGTTCATCAGAGTGCGGGAACAGTCATGCACTTAGACTTGTGGATCTACAGGATTTTCATAGACTTCCAATGGTAGGTCTGCCTACAGTTCCTCATTTTCTTCCTCATCTGGGGGAGGATGGAAAGAGTGAGTTTTATATGCTCAGTAACGAAAATAGTATTAAATTAACATCGTAAAATTTTAAAAGTTTATTATTTTTTTCTCACCGTTGAACTTCTTTTTTTATCTAACTCATCTTTTAAAAAGGGAACCATTTATTTAAATATCAAAATAGTATGTTAGCACAGAAAATCAAATATACATATATCATGCCAAATAATAGAGAAAATCAAATAACTCATGAAATGCACAGATTTTTCGTGTCATGCTTCACGAAGTTGTTACAAACTTCCATCTCTGAGGGCAGATACAGATTTCTACCTGCTCAAGTGGAATGATAGATTAGATACAGATACGACAATTTGTTCAAGTTCACTTTCGGCTGGCAAAACCATGGTACAATCTATGACCATGCTTGTACCAACTATAGTGGTCCTAATAGATATCTATAATCATAACATTACTTAGCCACGGGTGACCCCTACAGATAGTGTGATACCACTCTCGTTAGAGGGCACGCTATCATCCACTAGGAACGGTCCTCTTACGTCTTTTCAGACCATATAGGGGAGGGAGAAACAGATACCCCGAAAGACAAGGCGAACAGATACCCCTGATAGATAAAAAGTCTAACGAGATACTTGATGCAATATGCATGTCAATACAGATACACTTCAAACCTACATGCTTCATTCTACCTTTCTCTTTTATTTTTTCTTTTTACTTTTACTATTATGGACTACATATTACATATATTACATGCAAATTCATCAAGTGTCAGTAATTCACATAACAGGCTTGAAAATCAGAACAATTCGACTCATTTGAACACAAAGGCATGCAAAACAAACAAAATAACAATCATATTAAATTGCTTATCTAAAAATATTCCTCAAGATATCGAAAGTAATACTAGATTCCTTGCTCAAACCTTCATGTTTTCTTCTTTACCATTTTTCCTTCTTTCCCTTCTTCTCTCACTAAGTTACTATCTCTCTATCTGTCTAAACCTTTAAAAAATAAAAAAAATGAAAGTGTGGAGAGGAAGGGAAGGGGAAGGGCAATTTATAGAACTTTAGAACTATTGGATTTGCAACAAGTGGCAAAATCTGGTGAAGAGAGAGGAAATGAGATTCTTCACACAAAAAATGATGGGGAAAATTTTCCTCCACTAGTGGTGGTGGCGCGTCGCCCAAGGCAGTGGCGGTCCATTGCCTGAGGTGGCAGTGCCCGACCAGTGTGCTACAGGCTAGCTTGTAGGCGCACAAGCCGGCTGCTGCGCGAAGGACCTAGGCGTACTGGGTGTGGCGCGCATAGAGCCTATCTGCGCAGGCTTACTGCTCAGACAATGTGTGCACAGTGTGCAACGCCAGTCCACGCGTGAAGTGATGCGCGAACAGCCCACTTACGCGCGATAGGACGCCGGCGCAATTGCTGACCCCACGCCATACACACGGATGAGATGAGCGCATTGTGCGCACGTCCTATGCATTCATACATGTGGATGGGACATGCACGTTGTCCACATGCCCTGTGGCCACTGTGTCCACATGCGCGCGCGCACAGTGTCCAGCACCAACACAGGTAAACTGTTTTCACACGGGATTTTTTCCACGAGTAGGTTTTCTCCTGTTTTATCATTTTTTTATTTTTTTTCTAAATTTTTCCTTTGAAATAAAATTAAAAATAGATCAAAATTACGAACCTCGAGAAATATTAAATAATGTAAATTAATTTACGTTTAAGACGGCCATAACTCCAAATAAATAGAGTTTTTCAATCATTTTAGCACAACGATAGATGGGGTGTTACACATGAGTAGTCAAAAATCTATATCTGCCCTAAGTAGATAAAAGTTGAAACGATTTTGCGAAAAAATAACACAAAAAACTGTGCATATAATGATTTATTTAATTTTCTCTATTATCAGCATGACTGATTTGATTGATATAACCATGACATGATAGATTTGATATTTTTTTTAATAAATAAATTATTTACATAACGTAAGAAATGACTCTAATATGACTCCTGATGGTAAGTTTTGGTAACGTAATTACTCACTTTTAAAATCTTATGATGTTATTTAAAAATTTTTTTTCTTACTAAATTTATGAAACTCACGTCTTTTCTTGCCCCCTTCAGATAAGGAAGATAGTGAGGAACCGATCGCTGACCTACTCCTTGAAATCTATGAGGACCTCGTAGATCCATAAACCTTGAGTGCATGACTTGTTTCGCACTCTGATGAGTCATATAGTGAAAGAAGTGGCCCTTTTTGTATTTTGATATTTCGTATTTCGTTTCTACTTATGGCCTCTGTTATATGTATAATTGGAACTCATATATTTTGTAAGAGAGTTGTAATAAATTGCTTTGCTGCATATAATTTACTTCTATACACTCATAATTTGTTTCTATATCTGGCACTCATATGTATTAATTAGCATTTGGGATATTATAGATGGTATCATAGCAGTTATGCAGACCAAATCCCTTACAACTGAGGCTGTAGGTAGAAAACGCTTTAGGATATTTTGGAAATGAGTCATATTTTCAAAAACTAGACCACCAACTCGTATCTTCCTTTTCTTTTATAGGAATGACGTGAGAGAGAGACCTTCTGTAGAATGTACTAAAAGACCCGAGGCCTAGGATCATCTGACTAGAGTCGAGTTTACTGAACTCTTGCGAGCTATCCAGGGACTGACCGCAGCCATAGGACAAAACCAAGTAAACCCTTACTAACATCCTGCCCAGAATATCGACCAGCCGAAATATTTTTCTCTCACAACAATATGCAGTTTAGGAAGCTTAACCCATCTAACTTCGAATGAGGGCCCGACCACTTAGTAGCTGAAACCTGGATCTTGTAGATAGATAAACGTCCCTCAAGTAACCTTTATGTTAATCGGTGAAGCCGAACATTGGTAACGACTCAAAAAAGAAGTCCTACCTACCCCTGCCACTTGAAAAGTTTTCATTGACACGTTCTTTAATAACTTTTTCATAGCCTATGTCCGGCAGAAGAAGAAGGAAGAATTTAAAGACCTCCACCAGGAAAACTTGACTGTTGCCTAATATGTAGCACGGTTCATCAAACTGTCTAGGTTTGCCCCACTAATGGTTACCTCAAAATTCGTAAAGTTAAGAAGTTCCTGAAGGGTCTTCGTGCTGATATCTACGACCGAGTTGCAATGTTGAGACCCAGCTCGTATGTCAAGGTGCTAGAACATGCCTAGTTGGCCGATTACTTTATCTCGACCAGGCATCAATACATTGCCCGAGTCCGTACCCAACAACAATAACACCAAACCCAACAACCCAGAAAAAGACTACCTGACCTAGTAAATAGCCACCCAGATAAATAACCCCGAGTTGCCCCTCTCCCTGCTCTACCTCCACCTATTGGACAAGTTACCCGACCTTCTCAACCATGCTAGTATTGTGGTCACTTATATGATGATCTGTCTTATTGATGTTTTAATCACGCCTGTTATAGGTGCGAAAACACTCAGCACCATATGAAGGACTGCCCTCAGCGGCCAAAGGACATGATCAGACTTGTAGCCCAGGGTCGTGTGTATCACCTTGATGAACCTGGTGCCCTCCCCACTTCTATCTTTATCCAGGATATGCTTTCTATCTATGATATTTCTGCCAAAGCTCTAATTGATACAGGTGCTACCCACTCTTTTATCACTTGTGCATTTGCTTGTAAATTGAATATTAGCCTGAACCTTTAAGTGAAGTACTAGCTGTAGAAACTCCCTCTAGGTGTTTATTAGAAGCACACTATGTGTATAGAAATTTTAAAATAAAAACTTTGAAAATAGAATTACTAATAGACTTAATACTTTTAGATTTTTTAGGATTTGATGTTATTTTAGGAATGGATTAGTTAGAGAAATATAGGGGAATCATGAACTGTGAAAGTAAAGATATAACCTTACGATCCCCAAGAATAAAATAAAAATATATTTTTGTTATTTTTTAAGTATTAAATAAATAAGATTATGGATGTTGACCCTGCTGTGTACTCCATTCCTATTGTTTGTGATTTTCTGGAAGTCTTTTCGAAAGAACTACCCGGTGTGCCTCCCCACAGAAGATAGAGTTTTCTATCGACCTACTTCTTAGAACATAAACAATCTCAAAACCTGCCTATTGGATGAATCGCATTGAGCTCAAGGAATTAGAAAACCAACTTTCTAAACTTCTTAGTAAAAAACTCATTCCCCCTAGTCATTCTCCTTAGGGTGCCCTGATGTTATTTGTGAATAAAAATGACAGCTTCCTTAGACTATGCATAGATTACAGAGAACTCAATCGGGTGACAATAAAGAGCAAGTATCCTCTACCTCAGATCGACGATCTTTTCGATCAGTTGTAAAGAGCCACAGTCTTCTCCAAGATTGACCTCAGATTGAGGTATTACCAATATCGACTGAAAAAAGAAAATATTCTAAAGACCGCCTTTTGGTGTCAATATGGTATGTACGAGTTTAAAGTTACGCCTTTTGAACTAACTAATGCCTCTGTTGCCTTTATGGATATTATGAAAAGAGTTTTTCAGCATGCGCTAGATCAATATGTCATCATATTCATTGATGACATCCTAGTGTACTCTAAGAGTCCGGAAGAACATGCAGTCCACTTATCTCAGGTACTGGGGACACTTCGTCAGAACCAGCTGTATGCTAAGTTCAGCAAATGCTCTCTTTAGTTGGATCGAATCTCTGTCCTTGGCCATGTAATTTCGACCGAAGGAGTTTCTGTAGATTTATCCAAGGTTGAAACAATGATCAATTGGAACCTGCCAACCAACGTAGATGAGGTATATAGTTTGCTTGGTTTAACAGGTTACTACCGACGATTCATCGACGGATTCTCTAAAATTACTACACTGTTAACTCGTCTCACTAGGAAATGTGTACTTTTTGTTTGGGATTATGAATGTGGTGAGAGCTTTATAGAATTGAAGTATCATTTCACTTCTACTCCGATGTTTACCCTCCCCAACAACACTAGAAGATTTCAGATTTACTGTGATGCATCTCACATTAGTTTGGGATGTATTTCGATGCAACACGGTAGAGTGGTCACTTATAGATCCAGACAATTGAAGTCCCTTGAGCGCAACTACCCTACTCATGACCTGGAATTGGCAGCCATAATCTTTTCCTTAAAGATATGGCGTCATAATTTATTTGATCATATGTTTGAAATCTAGACTAATCACAAAAGTTTAAAATATATTTTTTCATATAAAAAATTGAACATAAGATAGAGACGTTGGATGGACCTCCTGAAGGATTATGATTGCAATATCATCTACCATTCCGGTAGAGAAAATGTGGTCGCTGATACACTGAGCCAAAAGGAGTCCACTGTGTTGACCCAAACTATGGCCTCTAGTTGGAAATTAGTTGATGTTATGTAGGCACTTCACTTCAACTACTATGGCAACGGTGCCTATCTCGCTCAAATCTGAGCTTTACCAGATCTTTTTATGAAGATTGGAAAGCTCAGTCCATAGATCAAGAAATCAATTTGAGTAAATTTACTTCTGATGAGTTTCTTGATTTCAGGCTCACTGATGATGGGTTGTGCAGATTTCTGAACCGTATTTGGGTCCCTATCGCTATCAGAACGGATGTTCTCAAGGTTGTCTATGCCTCCAAACTGTCTATCCACTCCGGGGGTGCTAAGATGTACCAGGACCTGAAGCATCAATATTGGTGACCTAGAATAAAGAAGGACATTGTCGGCTATATCTCACCATGGGCCAGTGTGTAGTGTCTGGCATGCTGTAGGTCCTATGCGCACACAAGCTAAGCCTGTAGCGCGCGGCCGACTGGGGCAACGGGTGCTACTCTGGGTAGTACGCGCCGCCCCCTTGGGCGCCATGCGCCGCCAGTTGGGCGGTAAGCTGTCACCGGCTTAGGCGTGTGCTGTAGTCGTTCCGATGGCTTGCCTCTATTTTTTGTGTCGCTGTCACGTCACGTCATCCATTTGTCAGTCACATCCGTCAGTCGTCATTTTACTTCTTTTTCCACTGACTTTTTCCCTCCTCACCAGATTTTGCTACTTAACGCAAATTCGACGGTCCCCATTTTCTATAAATAGGGACCCTCCCTTCACCATTTCTTCATCACTTCCATTCCATTCTTTCATCCTCTAAGAGTTTAAAGACAGGGAGTGATCTAAAAAGAGGGAGAAAGGAAGAAGAAGAAAAAGTGTAGGAAACTTCAAGGTTTTGGTAAGAAATTTAGTATTTACTTTTAAACATCTTAAGGAGTATTTCTAGAGCCAAATTATGATGCTTGAATTTATTATTTGCATGTTTATGTCTAAATAAAGTAAATTTTACTTGATAATTTGCATGAGATTTAAATGATATAATTCTTGAGAAGGTGATAAGGTGATTAAAACATGAAATGGTATGAGAAATATGTATATGTATTGATATACATAATTCATAAAGTATTTCGTTAGACTTTTTATCTTTGATGAGTTTTTATTTATCCTCCATCTGGTCTGAAAAAATGTGAGATGACTGCTTCCTGTGGATGAAACCGTATCCTCTAACGATAGTGGTGACGTAATATTTCTGTAGGGGTCACCTTTGGCAAAGTACGGTCGTGGCCATAGTTTTTCTGATAAGACCACTGTGATTGGCACAGCCGTGATCACAGATAGTGTTATAGCTTGGCAAGCCACAAATATGCTGTTGGTTTAGCAAGCTGTAAATTGTTGTTATATCTAAACTGGTCATTCCACATGGGTAGTTGAAAATATGTATCTGCCCTCATAAAAGTTGGAACGACTTCGCGAAGAAATGACACAAAAAACTGTGCATAGTATTATTTATTTTATTTTCTCTATTATCAACATGATTGATTTGATTGATATGACCATGACATGATGGATTTGATGTTTTTTTTAATAAATAAATTATTTTTATAATTTAAGAAATGATCTTGATGTGACTTCTAATGGTAAGTGTTCATAACGTAATTACTCACTTTAAAAATTTTATGATGTTATTTAAATATTATTTTCTTTATTGAGTATATAAAACTCATCCATTTCCATGCCCCCCCTCCAAATGAGGAAGATAGTGAGCAACCAATCACTGACCTACCCTTTGAAATCTATGAGGATCCCGTGGATCCACAAACCTTGAGTGCATGACTTGTCTCGCACTTTGATGAGTCCTTTCACATAGTGAAAGAAATAGCCCTTCTTGTATTTTGATATTTTGTATTTTGTTGCTACTTTTGGTCTCAGTTATATGTGTAATTGGAACTCATATATTTTGTAAAGGATTTGTAATAAATTGCTCCACTGCATATAATTTACTACTATGCACTTGTAATATGTTTTGTATTTGGCACCCTTATGCCTTAATTAGCATTTGGGATGACACAGTTAGAACACTACTCGTTTCCTTCCTTTATTAGCAGGTCGTGCATAGGATTCATTCTTTTTCTAAATATGCTGCTTGGCCTTTTCATGTATGGCTTTAACAAGTTCTACTCTCCGTTGACCATTGGTATCCTGAATTTCCTACAAAGGTAAAGGCGTGAGGTCCAACAGAGTTAAATGATTAAAACCATAAATAATCTCAAAATACGAAAACCTTGTAGATGTATTAATGCTCCTATTATATGTAAATTCTACCATAGGTGTTTAAAACAATCATCCCATTTTTTTCAAGTTTTGGCTAACTACAGCTCTCAACAAGGATCCTAAGGTCCTATTAACGACCTCAGTCTAACCATCAGTCTGGAGGTGACATGCAGTAGAGAATAACAACTTAGTTCCTAATTTACCCCACAGAACTCTCAAAAAGTGACTAAGGAATTTCATATCCCTATCACTCACAATTGTCTTAGGAATGCCATGAAGTGTCACAACATCCTTGAAAAATAAATTTATGATATTTATCGCATCATCAATCTTATGGCATGCAATGAAGTGTACTTACTAAATCTATCCACGACGACAAATATGTTATCATAGTCTCTCTTGGTCCTCGACAATCCTAATACAAAATTGGTAGATATATCTATCAAAAGTACTGTAGGATCATGTAAAGGTGTGTAAGATCCATGAGGTAGAACCCTAGATTTAGCATGCTTACATGTTGTGCACCTACTATAAATGCGTTCAACATCTTTCCTCATGTTAGGCCAATAAAAATGCTCATTTAATATATCTAGAGTTTTAACTACCACAAAATGCCCCATCAATTCCCCACTATGAGCCTCACATACAAGTAATTTTCTGAGTAAATAGTTAGGCACACATAACTTACTATCCCTAAGGAGAAAACCATTATGCTTATAAAATTTCTAGAATTCAGAATACTCGCATGCATGATAAACAGTGGAAAAATCATTATCATTAGCATGCATCTCCTTAATATGCTCAAATCCTAACAACTTAGAACTAAGTATAGAAATCAAAGCATGCCTGTAAGATAATGCATCAGCAACAATACTATCCTTACCTTGTTTATAGTTGATTATATAAGGGAAAGATTTTATGAATTCGACCCGCTTACTGTGACAACAATTGAGTTTACCTTGATCTTTCAGATATTTTAAGGATTCATGGTCTGTGTGAATCACGAACTCCTTTGGCAATAAATAATGCTGCCATACCTCTAATACTCTCACTAAGGTGTAAAACTCATTATCGTAAGTTGAATAGTTCAACGATGCGCCAGTAAGTTTCTCACTGAAATAAGCCACGAGATGCTTTTCTTGCATCAGAACTGTTCTTATACCAATACCTAAAGCATGACATTCAACCTCAAAAGTTTTGTTAAAGTTAGGTAAAGCTAAAATAGGTGCAAAACATAATTTATCTTTCAATTAAGTAAAAACGTGTTCTTATTTCTCAGTCCATACAAATTTTATATTTTTCTTTACTAGTTCATTCAATGGTGCTCCTATGGAATTGAAATCCCTAACAAACCTATAGTAAAAGCTCATTAAACTATAGAAACTCTTTACCTCATTGGTTGATGTCATAGTAGGCCATTCTCTTATTGCTTTTACATTATCTTCATCTACCTCAATGCCTTGTGCAGTAACTACAAATCCTAAAAATATTAATTTTTCACTACAAAAGGTATACTTCTTGGCATTCGCATACAACTGTTCCTTTTTAAAGACCTCAAGAACATATCGGATATGTTAAAGGTGATCCTCTAAAGACTTGCTATAAATCAGGATGTCATCAAAGTAAACTACCACAAATTTATAAACCTAACTTATCAACTAGTAAAGTACTTGTGACAATAGCACAACTGCTTCCATCTATGATCAAACTGCATACCTTCTCATTCACATTACATATAGCGTGGAAGATATTCTCTCTTTGATCGTTATCTGTCTCTTTGGATTGTATACTTAAGGCTCTTTGGAAAACTAATATCTCACCCTATACCGGGGCTGCTAAATTGTCTTCACAATCATCTAGTGATGTTCTATTATCATCATCACTATTGTACTCACTGGCAGTCTCTATCTCACCATCGTCTTGCAATAACATGAGGTTTTGTTGGGGCATTGTGACGAGATGTGTCCAACTCCATGGCACCTAAAACACTTAATAGAACTTGATTTTTGAGTAGCAGTAGGTGGTTTAGGGTTTCCTTTAAATTCTCTAGAGTTGGGCTTGTCCTTTCTTTCTTCAAGTTTCTTTCTTTCTTTTTAGGCCATCTGGAACTACACTAAGGGGTAGACTGAGAATTATTTCTAGAAGAACCTTTATACTTTAAATGTTTCTCAATCTTCATAACCATGTGTACCATCTCATCCAGATCTATATAGTGATACAATTCCACAACACTGGCAATCTTTCTGTTCAAACCACTCAGAAATCTACCGATGGTGGCTTCTGGGCTCTCATAAACTCTGATCCTGATCATTTTCATCTCCATCTCCTTGCAGTAATCTTCCAGCGAGAAGGATCCCTGAGTCAATCTTTGGAGCTTCCGGTTTCATAATAAGATGGAACAAATCTCTTTCTCATAATAGACTTCATCTCTCTCCAAGTGGATACAGGTTGGTCTCTATCTCTTTTCTGGAGGGCGGTCACTTGATCCCAGTAAACAAGTGTATAGTCTGTGAACTCAACTACTGCTAGCTTTATTATCTTGGCTTCACTATAGTTGTGGCAGTCAAAAATCAACTCTTCCTTTCATTCTCACTCGACATATGTCTCTACATCATTCATTCCTCTGAATGAGGGTATCTGCATCTTGATGGATCTAATGTCATCATCTTCTCTCTGAATTTCTCTTCTACCGACTTCACTATTGTCGCTATGTGACTCATCATCATCCTAGCAATGTCAGTGTCTAAGATGACTACGGTTCCTTCCTCCGTCTCTCTCATTCATTCTTGTTACTATACCTTTAATGACTAAGCTCAATCTATTGTACATGTCATCCATCAAAGCCTCTATTCGTTCTTCCAAGGTCATAGGTCGATTGGTTTCACTAAGCTGTGACATATCTGTAAAAAGATGTTAATGGAAAAAAGAAATCACTTCCTCTCAATTACTCGTGTTTACCTCTCTTATCTTTTTCTGTCAAGTTGAGTGTTGGAATTGAATCTCATGAATCAAGACAAGTAAGGTTGTCTTTTAAAACTCTACAAAGAATCCTAAAAGGGGATCTTGTTCTCTAAAAGTTCAGAAGCAAGCACACAGAAGAAGAATATGTGGTGCTCTTATACTTATAGCTAAGCAGTTAAGATGCAACTAACCACTTAGATGTATAATGGAACTAAAGCACTTAAGAAAGAATGAAACTAGGAGTAGAAAAAGAAAATTATAGACTTAAAGCGTCAAAGATCCGATTAATCCCTATAGATATTTCCCGAAATGTTATACCTAATTATTCTACCCCAATGATGGTTGCGCTCTATGACTCACTTGAGTTTTTGTGATGTAGATGTTAATGCAGAATATCGAATATAATGTTGTAAAAAGAACCAAGGAGTCACACACTTTTTTTTTTACTCTGTTTTTTTTTTCACCGATTCTATTTTTTTTTTATAGAATCTCTCTCTTTTTATTAAATTCTAATAACACCGTAAAAAAATCTTGAAAACAAACTAAATGAATTAGTACTTTATGTAACGGTGCTAATTTAATGTAAGAAAATAATTGTAAGTAAATAAAAAAGATAGTAGATTTACTGGAGTCTAAGCTCTGATACCAACTGATGCAAAACTCGGGATCAATAATAAAATCTAAAATCCCGCATATACATCAGTAATTAGAAACTCAAAACCCCAAGCAAACCCTCCCTACTTGACTTACACTCAATAAGGGAGTGAAAACCAATGTAAGTGGGAAAGAAATAAGGAAGTAGAATTGAAAAGACGCCACAAGACTTACCTTGATAAATGATCCCAATTCCTAGCAAAACAAGTCAGTCGAAGACCAACCCACTCACTCACTCTTGCAAGCTTGAAGACTTTAAATAAGAATTCTTTGTTGTAATTGCAAAGTCATGTTTTGCATTAATCAAATGCCCTGAGAGAAGTTTGAATATCGATTAGTCACTTGATAGTTACGTGATAGTGGCTGGAAAGTTTTCCAATAGTTATTCTAATAGTTGTGATATCAAATTTTATTGGGTTTATGAGTTGCATTTTCTGACTCATTCGAAAGCGTTGAATGTATAGTAATGAAAGACAAGGGACTAGAATTGATTGCTGAGAAGAGATCTTGTTCAGCGAGCAGCAGATTCAGTGGGCGAACCCGGGAGACAGCGCCAGAACCCGGCGAGAAAGATTTTGAAACTATCCGTTATGTTAGCAAATCATACGAGTCATAGTTGTTTAGCTCTGAGTCCGTGATTAGTCAGCAGAAAGAAGAAAGCTATCTCTATTTGTTATCATCTCCTACTAGTCGCCATCTCCATCCACTACCTCCTCGATGACCGATCCCAAATTCCTCCCAAAGTCATCTTTCCCCACTTATCCTCATAAAAAAGCCCTACAACAACTCACCGAAGAAAGAAAGGGCCTTCTAAGACCGATGTAAAAAGAAAGCGAATGAAATGTGGAGCACATCCAGAAGAATAGAATAAGCAAGAAACTTTTTTTATAGAAGTAGTGGTATAGGTGCTTAAGAGTTTGAGCTCTGACTTTTTGTAGTAGTAGTAGCTAGTCTAGTCTATTGGTGAAAGGAAGGAACCTGACTATTATTATGAAAAGGTGAAAGGGCCGGAGCCTGATTGTCTGAAGTGAAGTAGCCTTGGAGCTTAGCTTTCATTTGACACTGAACCGCTATTGCTGACTACCGGGATGTAACCGTTGCCCTCGGTCCTAACAGCTTATTTACCCCTTAGATGAAAAAGGTAAGACCTTACGTTATTCCTTTCTCACGTCAGAAATTGCTGTTCGGATAAAGTTATTACCCTTAATACACCTTCGGGAGACTACGAGGGTACACTGATAGAGAAAAAGAGTGAAAAGGTCTTATTTTATTGATTCCTGAAGTGAACTTACCGTGATTGCTTTAGGATTTAGCCCGATGAATGTCAAGATGGATTACCTTTCTTCTTTCTCTGATTGTGCAGGAGCAG
>NW_019014654.1:1127516-1161444 GCF_000150535.2 Carica papaya | reverse complement strand
GTACATGTGGGTGTGTGCAAATGTAGAGGAAAATAAGAAAGTAAGTATATATATGTGTGTGATCCCTAACCTATATGAGTGTATATAGGTAAAACATGCGTAAACTGTAATATCCGGAATTGATTTTAAAATATTTAAAATTAATGTATAAAACATAATTTTTAAATTTATGAATTTTTATTTGATGTGAAAATTAAGAAAAATAGGTGGAGGATGAAATTGAAAACAATTTTGGGAAAAATGGGTGAAAATTTGGGTTATGAGGGTGTTTTTGAAAGAAAAATTTGCAAACTGGGAATCAAAACGTAATTTACGAAAAATGTACCACTTAGGACTGTCCAGTTAGCAGACTTGACAAACTGGAGCGCGCCGCGTGGTAAGGCACGCTGACGCGGTGCCAGCAGGAGGCCACGTTGGCAATTTGCGTGCTTGCAATCGAACGGTCCGGATTTGTTCTCGCATGTGTGAACGGTCCAGATCCGTTCCCTCCTCAGGCGCGATTGGATGGTCACGATTAAAAGTGATGAACAGTTCAGATTCGTTCCCTCTTTAAACGCGATCAGACGGTCTAGATCAAACGCGATCGACAGCCTAGATTAAAATGAGATAGATATAAATACCTCACTTCACACCAAATCCTAAGCCTAGCCACTAGCCACCCCCGCTGGAGAAGAAGAACCAGTCGCTGGGAAGGGAGCTGACTGCCTCCTGTCGCCGAGCTAGAGCCACATCCGACTGCCAAAAAAGGTAAAAAATTCTCCCAGTCGCTCGAACTTTGATTTTGAACATCTTCATGCCCAAATTAGAGCAAAAGGACCGACAGATGAGTCGAAAATTGCGAGTAAAGCCCAACGGCGTCGTCGTAGGAAAAATATAAATCTGCCTCCGATGAGGCCCTTCTTGATTCCCGTTTCGTGCAATTTTCTACCATTTTATTCACTATTTTATTTTTCACAGGTTAACTGAAGAAAAATGCCCAACCGTGAAGGTGAACCGACGGAGTGGCCGCACCGAAAAACCTCGCCGCTGGTAAGCTTATGTTTTTTGATTTTTTTCGACCAATCGATGCCCCTTAACGTGTTTTCTCATATAGATGAGTACAAAATTGGCCAAAATTGACCGAAACTAGATAAAAATGGCTAGCCTGAGGCAAACTTCCTCTGCGGGCGGCGGTGCCGATGCCGAAGTACAGCGGCGGCACCCTGCTGAAATCACAAAATTGGCTGGAAAGGTTTTCTAATACTGATTTTGGATTTTTTGGGGGGTATTTCTAGGTACTTGGAGCGTGTTTTAATCTCTAAAGAAAAATTCAGGGAACCTTGGGACCACCAGTAGGCGCAGCTGAAAGCTTAGCGTTTCGTTCATTGATTAGAGTAAGAATCCCTCACGTTATCCCTTATTATAAAATTGAAGTTTAATTATAAATAATGTGGTATTTTATACAATTTAAAAAATTTCAATAATTAATCACAGGTTACTAATAGAGCCAGAACTTGTTATTATTCACTGTTTGATTGATTTTACTATTTCGAATGTATAATATTATACTAGAGTTGGTATGATGATTCAGTGGTGTTTCCTTGATGCATGCATTCTTGTTCTGCGTGATTTACAATTAAATTGTGAAACTGAAAATTAAATATAAACGGAGAATTGTTTGATTAAGTGAATGATTGAATGGTAGCCTCACTGGATATCATGAGAGATAGTAGACGGATCGGATACATAAGGAACCCTACCGTGAACATTACCTCATACCAGACGAAATATCGAGGATTGGTATTTTGGCGCTCATACCGGACATGGTATGGGGATGACCCGTTTTACCCTCATACCGGACGGGGTATTGAGGGATGATATTTTTAGTGCTCATATCGGATGGGGTATGGGAATAACCGGTTACTTAAAAATGTTAAATAAGAGTTCACGCGTAGTAAAGACATTCTTATGGACTCCCATGGATACCAGTAGGCAGATAATAAGGAAAAGTTGTTGTTATAGTTAATTGAGTATGAGATTATGATATTATTTGTGCTATTACCGCTATAGGTCAGTTTTGAAAAATTTGTTATGGTAAGTGTACAATAAATGATTTTACTTATGATAAATAAATTTACTTAAATTAAGAGCTTCATTAGTTGTTTTCATAATTTTTACCAATCTTCATTTCTGTATCGGTGAATAGTATGACATTTTTACTGGGCTAGTGTAGCTCACTCTTTCATTAACCATTTCAGATCAAGATGACCAACATCCAAATCCCGATCCACAAGAGGGTTGCAAATATAATGTTCAGTTGTTTACTTTCTATTTATTTTTTTAATTATTCATTGTTATTTTAGAATGATCATTCTCGTAACCCTATTGGGTATTCTGAATTATTGTGTAAGGAATGTAAATCATAATGCTATTATTTCACTTCTGTATTCAATTTATAATTTATTTTCTTTCAAGTTCAGGCTACTATCAGGTAAAGATCAAGGCAGAAGACATTCCCAAACTAACTTTTCGGACTAGGTACAGACACTATGAATTCTTAGTCATGCCATTTAAACTAACCAATGCACCAGCCATCTTCATGGATTTGATGAACATAATTTTCAGACAATTCCTGGATCAGTTCGTCATTGTATTTATCGATGATATTTTGGTTTATTCAAAAAATAGAGAGGAGCACGCTCATCATCTGATTCAGGTTTTGCAAGTTCTCAGAGAAAAGAAGTTGTATGCAAAGCTGAGCAAGTGTGAGTTCTGACTCGAGCAGACTACCTTTCTAGGGTACATCATATCAAGGGATGGAGTGTCAGTGAACTCCGAAAAAGTTGAGGTAGTGCTTGGCTGGGAAAAATTAACCTCGATCAAGGATATTCGTAGCTTTCTAGGAATGACAGGTTATTACCGTAGGTTTGTAGAATAATTTTCTAGTCTAACTGCTCCTTTGACTCGGCTCACAAACAATAATATCAAGTTCAAGTGGAACGAGAACTGTGAAAGAAGTTTTTCAGAACTAAAGAAGTAGTTGACTACTGCACCTGTGTTAGCCTTGTTGAGTAAGATAAGTGGATATACAGTTTATAGTGATGCCTCCTACCTAGGGTTGGATTGTGTTCTGATGCAGCATGGAAAGGTCATAGCCTGCGGGTCCAAGCAGTTGAAGAGTTATGAGAAAAATTATCCCACTCATGACTTGGAACTTGCCGCGATTATCCACACCTTGAAGACCTGGCGTAATTACTTGTATGGGGAGACATTTCAGATCTATACCGACCATAATAGTTTGAAACATATATTCACTTAAAAGGATCTCAACATGCGTAAGAGAAGATAAATAGAACTCCTCAAAGACTACGATTGCTACATTTTATATCACCCGAGTAAGGACAATGTGGTAACCGACGCACTCAGTAGAAAAAATGTAAGTATATTAGCTCACCTAATGGTTTCAGAATACAGGGCAATAAGGGCTACACAACAAGTACAACTTCAGGACCTGAAGAGAGTCACATGTTTGGCCCACTTAACTATTCAACTTGAGTTGATCAAGAGAATAAAGGAAGCTCAATTCGCCAATTTCACCATAGCAGCCCTTAAGAAAGATGCAGAACAAGGAGTTAATTCAGAATTTCAAGTCTCTACTGATGGGTTGCTTAGATTTCAGGATAGGGTGTGTGTGTTCCATGTGACAGTGAGCTAAAAAGGAACATCATGACAGAGAACCATAACTCAAATTTTGGCATGCATCCCGAAAGCACTAAGATGTATCAAAGTATGCAACCCCGACTTTGGTAGAATGAGATGAAAAGAGATGTGGTCGATCTTATTTCAAAGTATTTGGTATGTCAGCAAGTTAAGACAGAGCATCAACGCCCAGGTAGGCTACTTCAACCATTACCAATTCAAGAGTAGAAATGGAAACATATCACAATTGATTTCGTGACGGGATTTCCTAGGGCACACTCGGGATATGATGTCATTTGAGTAATTGTTGATCAACTCACCAAGTCTTCCCACTTCTTAGCCATCAGAATGACCGACCCCTTGAACAAGGTAACAAGAATGTATATCTAAGAGATAGTCAGATTACATAGAGTGCCAGTGACAGTAGTGTTCGACAGGGACCCAAGGTTCACTTCTCGGTTCTAGTGTAGTTTTCAGCAGGCCATGGGAACGAAACTGTCCCTTAGTACTGCATTCCATCTTCAGACCGATGGACGATCAGAAAGGACAATTCGCACACTAGAGGATATCCTCTGAGTTTGTGTTCTTGACTTCGGGGGCCATTGGGATGGTCATTTATCCCTAATAGAGTTCACCTACAATAACAGCTACCAAGCAAGTATCGGCATGGCTCCATACGAGGCATTGTATGGCCGCCCATGCAGATCGCCGATCTGTTTGAAAGAGGTGGGTGATAGAAGATTGTTTGGTACAGATCTTGTGGAGGAGACTACAGCTAAAATAGTTAAAATCAGGAATAACATCCAGACGGCTCAGAGCAAATAGAAGAGTTATGCGGATACCCAGAGGAGAGATTTAGAATTCGAGAAAAGTGATTGAGTGTTCTTTAAGGTCACTCCGTTCAAGGGAATTAGTAGGTTTGGCAAAAGGGAAAAACTAAATCTTTAGTTTATTGGGTCATTTGAAATCTTAGACAGAATTGACACCGTTGCCTACAGACTGACACGGCCTCCAGAACTTTTCAGGGTCCATAATGTATTCCATGTGTCCATGTTACGTAAGTACAACCCGAACTCCTCTCATGTCTTGACTCACGAGCCTCTTTCACTCCAAGAAGATCTATCATACGAGAAGGTACTGGTCAGTATTGTGGACCGAAAAAATAGAGTACTCCGTAATCGAAAAATTCTATTTGTTAAGATCTTATGGTAGAATCACACACAGAGAGAGGCCACATGGGAGCTAGAATCAAACTTCAGAGCCTAGTATCCCTAACTGTTTGATTTAGTGAGAGAGACAAATTTAAGGGATCAAATTTCTTTTAAGGGGGGAGAGTTGTAATACCCGGAATTAATTTTAAAATATTTAAAATTAATATATAAAACATAATTTTTAAATTTATAAATTTTTATTTAATGTAAAAATTAAGAAAAATAGGTGGAGGATGAAATTGAAAACAATTTTGGGAAAAAGGGGTGAAAATTTGGGTTATGGAGGTGTTTTTGACAGAAAAATTTGAAACTGGGAGTCAAAACATAATTTAGGAAAAATGTGTCACGTATGACTGTCCAGTCAGCAGTCTCGACGAACCGGAGTGTGTCGCGTGGCAAGGTACACTGATGCAGTACCACATAGAGGCTACGCTTGCAATCCGCGTGCTCACGATTGGACGGTCCAAATTTGTTCCCGTGTGTGTGAAAGGTCCAGATCTGTTCCCTCTTCAGCATGATCGGATGGTCGCGATTAAACGCGATGAACGGTCCAGATTTCTTTCTTCTTAAAATGCGATCGTATAGTTGAAATTAAATCACGATGAACGATTCAGATTTATTTCTTATTTTAACGTGATCGGACGGTACAGATCAAATGCGGTGGACGAGCCAAATTAAAAAAGAGATGGACATAAATACTTCACTTCACACCAAACCCTAAGCCTATCTGCCAGCCCCTCTGCTAGAGAAGAAGAACCAGTCGCCGAGAAAGGAGCTGACCGCCGCCCGCAGCCACACTGGAGCTACCTCCGACCGCCAGAAAAGGTAAAAAATTCTCCCAGTCACTCAAAATTTAATTTTGAACACCTCCATGGCCAAATTAGAGTAAAAAGATTGGCAGACGAGGTGGAAATCGCGGGTAAAGCCCGGTGGTGTCGCCGCGGGAAAAATAAAAAACTGCATCCGATGAGGCCCTTCCCGATTCCCGTTTCATACAATTTTTCCACCATTGTATTCACTATTTTGTTTTTCACAGGTTGACCAAAGAAAAATGCGTAACCGCAAAGGTGAGCCACCGGAGCCGCCGCACCGAAAAACCCAACCGCTGGTAAGCTTTTGTTTTTTGACTTTTTTTTGACCAACCAAGGCCTCTTAATGTATTTTCTCGCAGGATGAGTACAAAACTAGCCGAAAACTGCCAACTCGAGGCAAACCGCCACCCGCGGGAGTATAGTGGCGCTGCCGTGTTGAATTCTGAAATTGGTCGAAAAGGATTTCTAATACCGATTTTAGGTTTTTTGGGATATTTCTAGGTATTTGGAGCGTGTTTTAATCTTCGAAGAAAAATTTAGGGAACCCAGGGACCACCAGTAAGCGCAGCTGAAAGTTTAGCATTTCGGACGTTGATTCGAGTAAGAATCCCTCACGCTATTCCTTATTATGAAATTGAAATTTAATTATAAATAATGTAGTATTTTCTACAATTTAGAAAATCTCGATAATTAATCACAGGTTACTAATGGAGCCGGAACTAGTTATTATTCACTATTGATCCTGTTTGATTGATTTTACTGTTTCAAATGCATAATATTATACTGGAGTTAGTATGATGATTCAATGGTGTTTCTTTGATGCATGTATTGTTTGTTCTGTGTGATTTATAGTTAAATTATGAAACTGAAAATTAAATATAAACGGAAAATTGTTTGATTGAGTGAATGATTAAATAGTAGTCTCACTGGATATCCTGAGAGATGGTGGACGGACCGAGTACATAGAAAACCCTACCGTGAACATTGTCTCAAATCAAACGGGGTATCGAAGATTGGTATTTTGATGCTCATACCGGACGGGGTATGGGAACGACCTATTTTACCCTCATACCGGACGGGGTATTGAGGGATGATATTTTTAGTGCTCATACTGGACGGGGTATGAGAACGGCCGATTATTTGAAAATGTTAAATAAGAGTTCACGCGTAGTGGGGATATCCCTATGGACCCCCATGAATACCAATAAGCAGATAAAAAGGGAAAGTTGTTGTTCTAGTTAATTGAGTATGAGATTATGATATTGTTTGTGCTATTACCTCTATAGGTCAGTTTTAGAAATTTCGTTATGGTAAGTGTACAATAAATGATTTTACTTATAATAAATGAATTTACTTAAATTAAGAGTTTCATTAGTTGTTTTCATGATTTTTACCAATTTTCATTTCTGTATCGGTGAATAGTGTGATATTCTTATTTGGGTAGTGTAACTCACTCTTTCATTAACCATTTCAGATTAATAGAACTAAAATTTAGATGTCGATCCACAAGAGGATTACGAATAGGATATTCAGTTGTTTACTTTTCATTTATTTCTTTGATTATTCGTTATTCTTTTAGAAGGATAATTCTCATATTACTATTGGATATTCTAAATTATTGTATAAGAAATGTAAACCCTAACGCTATTATTTTACTTCCGCATTTAATTTATAATTTATTTTTTTTTAAGTTTTAAACTGTTACATAAACTATATAAATATACGTATTTTTTTATTTATAAGCATATTTAGAATAACTATATGTATGTAAATATGCAGATAATGTGTATATCCATATGTATAATACTACATAAATTTATATGTTAAAAATAAAACGTAAAAAGATAGTATAATGCACGAAAAACAAAATCACATGGTTTTAACATAGAAGAGTACAACAATTACCTATATTGAAATAATTGATTTAAATATATATTGAAGAATGTAGAAATAACGTATATATGGCTTGAAAATGTTATATATAAGAAAGTGAATAACTGAAAGAGAGAAAAGGAAATTAACAAATGCTAATAAATTTTGGGTTTAATATTAAGTGAATTAGAAAATAATAAAATGAAAAAATTGATTAAGAAACAAAATAATTTTTGGAATTGTGAAGAAAGAAAAGAATTGTATGATAAGAAGAAATAAAGAAATGAGGTTAATATACAAATAAAAAATAGAGTTAATTAGGAGTTAGAAATTAAGCAAATTAATTAAAAGAAATAAAAATAGGTCAAAAAATATAAAAAGAAAATAAGAAATAAAATTAATAAATAAACATTAAATAAATAAGAACTAATAATCATTAAATTTAAATTAAAAGAAAGTAATATAATGCAAAATAAGAAGAATTAGAAATAATGAAAATTGAAAGCAAAAGGATCCTCTAAAGGATGAGTAAATCTGTTTAGCATGTATAAGAGAGGAAGAGTGTATGTGGGTGTGTGATGAACTCTACTGCAGACCTGACCTCAGATACATGTAATTGGGAAGTTTTATACCGGATGCGGTTGAAAAAATTGCTTATTGGTATTCATTACCCTACCTGGAATGGAGTTCTGGATTGTTAATTGTATTAATTTCTGATTGTATATATCCAAGTGTAGAGGAGATTTTTATTATCGTTAATGATATCAGTTAAAACAGCATCCCACAATAAAATTAAAAAAAGAAGTAAACATGAATTCCTGTGTAGAGTAGGAACGTAAAAAATAAAATTGCATTCAAATAATTGAATTAATAGATATATAGTATATGATTACCTTATAATGCTATATATAGAACATTTAAGTATTGAAAATGCACATTCCCATTTATCTGGAAAACAATGATTTGCTTTTAATTTAGTCGATATGATAATTACCCAGAGAGAGGTAATACATGAACTAAAACGTATAATGGAATATTGATATATATATATATATATATATATTGAAACTATGCGATTAAACTAAAACCCAGTAACAATCTTACAAAAATATTGGCCCATGAGTGACACCATATCAAAAGCTTGGATCTTTTGCGGTTTCCTGTATCCCATGGGGTCTGGTTTTTCTCTTGCCATGTTTGTTTTTGCAGGGTCTTCCAAATACCCTATTTGGATGACAGGGGGTTGGTGGCGATTTGATGTAGAAGAGGCCCATGATCCATTACCCATTGTTTTTGGGCCTGTAAAGTGGCCTTCTTTGATCTCTCAATGCTCGATTACCAAATCTCTCGTCAAATTGGCCGACGCCGAGGAAACGAGAATCAGAAATCGGATGCAGAGATTTGACGTAGAAAATGGGGAAATGGTGGAAAATAGCGGTGGTGGTAGGGATAGCGTTCATTGCGAAGCAAGTCAGTAAGCATTACGGATGGGACAAAGACGCAGCTATGGAAATTATGGGTGAATGGTCGGATCGATTAGGGGTTTGGGCTATTCCTGCTTATATCGGTTTGCACACCATCACTCTCGCTCTCTGCCTCCCGTACGCCGTCTTCCTCGAGGCTGCTGCGTCGATTCTCTTTGGTTTCTTTCCAGCTGTTCTCTGTGTCTTCTCCGCCAAGCTCCTTGGTGCTTCCCTCTCCTTCTGGCTCGGCAGGTCCTTCTAATTCCTTTCTTCTTCCCGTCGTTGTTTTGCTTCTTCTGTTATATATATTATGGAACACAACTTTATCGTTTTGCAATTCTTAAGTTGATTATTCAAAAATGTATATATAGGTTAGGAATCTGTATAGATGAATAGGGCTACAAAGGTCAGCTACACGTGCAAACAGTAAGACCTGGTCAAGAATACAATAGGCCTGCTTGATGAAATTTGAAATTGATAATCATTTTAAAGTTAAACCTGCTGTACGATGAGAAGTTGATTTAATAGGAAACATTAAAAAACCTCTGAGGTTCCCTTAGTCCCCTTAGTTGATTCATATAGATAATTTTTAGTATCAGTTTTTCTATGTATAATTCCCATTTTTAAGAGTTAAGGAGTCCAGATAAGAAAGTAATATTTGCAAATGTAATTGGTTAAGGTCGTAAAAAGAAACTTTTGGTAGGATTTTGTGATTAATGTTTCTTAAAAAGGAACATTTTGGTTAAAAAGGGTAAGGCTTCCAAAACCAGTTTGTTTCTTAAAGCACTAAGAATAACAAGTTTTTATATGTATAATTCTCATTTTCATTTCCTTTCTTTGTAACTTTTTGCTAATGAATTCCACCCTATGGGAAGCTTTGATGCAGCTTAAGAATATAGGAATTAAACATGTCTATTGTCGGTGCCTACTGCAATGACACTCCATACCCATTTCTCTTTTTTGGTTCTCTGAATTGCTTCTAAAACTAGCTTGTTCGATCTTTTCAGGCTAGTCATTGGGAGTTCAAGTTCAGCAATGGAATGGGTTCGAAGAAATAAGTACTTCCATCTGCTTTCGAGAGGAGTGGAACGTGATGGTTGGAGATTTGTCCTTCTTGCGCGCTTCTCACCCATGCCCTCCTATGTCATAAACTATGCTCTTGCTGCTACAAAAATCGAGTTTGTGGTGGATTTTCTTTTCCCAACAGTTATTGGCTGCCTTCCAATGATCTTACAGAACACATCCATTGGCAGCCTTGCTGGTGCAGCTGTTGCCTCAGCATCTGGTTCTCAGAAATTTCAGGTTTGGTCTTACATTTTCCCACTACTTGGGATTGTATCAAGCATTCTTATTTCATTGAAGATCAAAAAGTACTCAACTGATTTGAAATTAGATGAATCTTCTCCTGCTGATCATAATGACAAATCTGATCATGTTACTGATTCATCTCAAAGCCCGAATCATGGTAAAGGAAGCAAGGGCATAAAGAAAACTCAATGAACAATATATTTAAACTAAAAGCTATATTTGTAGGCAATGGTGCGAGTTCAGATCCATTACATTAGCAAACTGATATCAATCTTGTTTAGACCAAATTCTAATAAACTTTAGAGTTTGGTTTTCATCTACGCCAAATTTATTAGAAATTTAAGTGGTATCTGTATCAAGTTTAAGTATGCACACTACTCCTACCTCAAATTTGTTACAAAAGGAGACAGTATAATACTGATATCTGAGCACATAGCATATGTATGTCAGTGTACTTAAATCAAACATCTATGATGCGGAAGTCAGTTTTGATTTCCATGGCACTCGATTCTTTTTAACTTTATGTTTTTTCCGGTTAACTGGTCCTGTTCATGCTCTTCGATGCATCTTAACTTCATTGATCATCTTCATCAATGTCATATGGGTATTATTTTTTATTTTTTCCCCTTAGATTGACTTTTTTTTTTTTTGGAAGTTCCAATTAGATGGAATACAATGAGAATACAACATAAACAAAATAAAATTTTGAATGAAAATAACATTATAATGTCGTGTTCTTGTGATTATTCTATATATTTGTATGTTGAAGTTTAAAAATGTATAATATCTGTTGTGTTCACTATGAAATGAGAAAGAGGAGGGTATAATCTTTTAATCATGAAGGCATGCCATCTAAATGTGATAGATGTATCTTATTTTTTTGAGATTTTATTTGTGATGTATTTTTGAATAATTATTTAATCATACTATTTGTTAAAATAATCATACTTTTAATCTTTATTTTACTTTTACAAATAACAATTTCATGTGAAAGGACTATTTTTTCCCCTTAGACATCATGTTAAGTAAACTTGCTGTGTGTGTGTGATCGTTTTAGACTCACTATCAAATGTTTTCAAGTCATAATTTTTGTGAACTATGAGTGACACTAATAACACATTCACTGCTAAAATATTTAAATAACTTTCTTTTTCCAAAGCATTTTGTTAGTAAATCTCTTCATGAACAGTTAAAATACAGTTGATCTTTTCTATCAACCTATGTCCCTGAATAAGTTAATCCAAAACTGGACTGGAGACTCGAACTAAGTCAATTATCCGGACTCGAAGGCTGAATCGCTCGACATTCAGTTTGGTGCGAGCAAAAATTACCCAAATTGAGTAACGATCTGGATTGAAGACTGAATCGTCGCCCAACATTCAGTAGTTTGGTGTGAACGAAAATGACTCAAACTGAGTCATGATCTGAATTGTTGGTGCCAGCAAAAAAATTACCAAAACTGAGTAACGATCCGGATTGAAAACTTAATCACTTAACATTCAAATTAAATAATGATCTTGATTGAAGATTGAATATCTTAACATTCAATCTAGTGCAAACGAAAATGAACCCAAATTAGTGCTATTCAAAAACCTGGTTTAATTAAAAAGGTTAGCTAAAAAAATTTAAAAGCTTTAGACACATGGATACACCACCAATACATGATATGGGCTTTATGCACATATTTACATTGTATAAATTATAAACAATGAACTCCACAATTAGCTAAGGAAAGAATTTTTAAAAGATGCACTTTCTTCTACTTTCCTAAGGTATGATAAAAATTTGAAATAAAGTAATAATGTTTAATTTTCTTGTACTTCCGCAACACGTTTAGTAAAAAATTAGATATAAACCATCTCTCTTAAACCATCCTTTTGCTTATCCCAAGTAATAACCCATAATCCTCTGTTTAAAACCTTCTAATTAATTGGTTTTAATATTGACTACGTTCATATATATATATATATATATATATAGCATAATCCTTGCATCTTTCAGTTAATTCGTTGGTTTTTTTTTTTAATCGGAAAATAATTAAGTCATTGGTTGATTAATATGAATAAGTAAATTGAAGAGGGGACAAATGTATCATATCAAAGTTTTCTTTTTCTGGGTCGAATCAGTTAAAGGCTAGATGCCAAAGAATATGCTACGTAACTGGTTTCATTTTCAGATACAATGTATGTATATTACTTGTCTAATTTTTAATATATTCCCACATTCTTGCTCTACTATTTATATACATATATATTGCAGAATTAAAAATAATACAAGTATATGCTGACTAATAATACCATACAGCCGCAAAATTAGAATACTGATCATACTTGAAAGTTTGAAAGGTGAAGGAAAAAATTGTTGAATTGAAGTTGTACAATGAATATAACAAAAAAACAAAACAAGGGTCTGTTTCGCTGCGGAAATATAACATTAATTCTATGTATACATTATTATCAGGGGGATGAATTTGATATCCTTAATCTATATTCTTGATTGCTTTAGCTAAGCTGTATAATTTTCTCTCATGGCTTAAAAATTCTCTTTGTGGAAATCAAACTTGGTCGAAGTCTTACGAGAGAAGTCGGAAGCTAATTGCTTTAACTCCTTCGTTAATGCTGGTGCACCACAGTAGAATACTCCTGCACAATCAAATTATCCCATAATTTAGTTAAAAACCAGATCATTCATGCGTAAGAAACTAATTTAAACCAGGATGAAAAGAAAAGATATAAATATTTACCAACACGAGCGCCTTCGTGGTGAAGAGCGATTTTCTTGTAGACCTGCCGCCAATTAGGTTTAGCGAAGTGTGACTTAACACGAGTGCCGGAAACAACATCGACCCCATTCTTAGCATGGTGGAGAGACTGCAACATTGTAATGAGGGCAGACCTGGCATCGCCTTCTTCGTAAACGCTAGTGCAGTAGTTATGGAGTTCAATTACTCTTTTCTCATCCATTTCTGCAACTTCATTCATGATCCCTTTGAACCATTCGAATGATCCTTGCTCTCTGGTTACCCAATAGAAGTAAGCCTTCCTTGTACCGAAAGAGTTATTGCTACTTTTGTTGTTCTGGCTGCCGTTTTCTAGTTCATCTTCTGCCGTTTTCATGTTATTGATTATGTCTTTGAGGATACTTATCATGGGGGTTGCACCAATTCCAAGTCCAACCAGAAGCACCACTTCATATTTCTTGTAGTCCTGTGCTGGAGCTCCATACGGTCCATCTATTAATATTCTTGGGAGATTAGGAACGTTTCCTCCTTGCATGTTATCTGCTCTTAGTAATCCACTTTTACCCGCAGCCGGAGGTTGGCAAACCTAATCAACCGACATAAACATCCAATTAGTTCACGAACTAATTGATTTAAATTATTTTCGATCTATTTAATTTTTTTTACGATCCATATATACTAATTGATTCAATCAAGAAAAATCAATTGGTAACTTGATAAATTACCTCGGAGAAAACTGTTTTGAGTTGCCTTGTCCAATCACCAAGTGTTCGGATGTGAACGCTCAGGTAATCATCACCTGGTGCTGAAGTAATGGAAAATGGGTGCCTGTCCATCAAGTCATAAGTTGAATTATTGACGTGCAATTAGGCGCTAATCTATGTATATAGAGTATATGCTAAAAAATGTAGAAATTTTTCTAGGTGAAGGGAAGTTAAGTTTTCAATAATTTGGGAATTAACAATTTAATATATCTTTAAATAAATTTATATATAAACTAATATTTTTATAAAATATGTATATACATACCACTCGAAGGGAGAAACTGCAGAGCAGTTGACGAACATGTACTGGCCACTCTTGTATTTGAAGCCTTGAGGTCTTGACATGTGCAATGCAAGGACGTTTCCAGGATAAACAGCAACCTTGAGAATCTTAACAGGCTTGATACTTGACCTAAAAGCTCTGATCAATCTTTCACATGCATAAAGAACAACCGGCACCACAAGATACATCCATGTCTGCATCAAAAAATTTACTCACATGAAATTCTGAAACAAGTAATAATAACAATTAATGGGTAAGATTAAAGGAAAAAATTTAAGAAAAGGGTAACTCACCGTTTTCTGATACCATTTCTTGGTGAGGAACAAGAAAATTCCATGGATGACGAGGAGAACATAGACGATGACGAAAAGATGGTGTGAGTACCAGAAGGCATTGAAGCCAGTGAGCTTCTTGAGAAACCTTGGAACGTTAAGCTTGTTGCGTCTGAACCAAGGAGTGGCTAATGTGAAAGCAATCGCCATGAGAACAACCATCACGATCCCTGTAACTCCTTCAACTCCTTTCAGGAACCACCAGTAGTTTGGTGGTTTGGTCTCTCCGAAGAATGGCTTCATGGGCTCGTATTCTTCTTCAGTTGCACGAAGCAGCAGTGGGAAATCACAGGTTAAATGAGCGCCTCCGTGTAGGATAATCCCAATACCAATCCCAACAGCAATCACCTGAAATTTCATTTGTATACCAGGTAAACTTTTAGACCCAAATGACTAGCTATATATAATAGTTTGAAAAGATAGTGTGTGTGTGTGTGTATATATATACCTTGTGAAAGTTGAGATTGTCATCAAAGGGCACTGCAACTCCTAATTTAGTCTTGTTTCTGAGCCAAGTGATGGTGTTCCGGCACACTGGAAGTAAAATCAAAGCCATGTTGAACTTGAGAGTCTCTGCACCTCCTTTTGCGATGCACACACAGTAACTCATCACATCAAAAACAGCTTTGCGACGGTACTGTACAAACTTATAAGCGAATAAACCTCCCACAATCCCAAGCCATAACATCATAATCCAAATTCTTTGCCAGTTATCCATCAAAAAGTACTTAAACTCCTGATACCATCTTTTCAATGGGTTGTTTTCCTGCGTAGGCTTCAGCTTTTGACTCAATAGCTGACTCATAAGCTTGCTATCTCCTATTCTCACTGATTGGTTTGGAGCTTGCAACAACAACATTTCCAGGTTCTCAATCTGTTCATCAATATTCATTGTACACTCCCTCAGTCTCTTTGGTTAAAATTAAATCATTACTAGCTTTGTGTAATTAACTACGTACCATGATGTACCCGGCATTATCTGGGTCTAATTCCTCCATGATCAATGCTGCATATTCATCTGCTTGTTTTTGAATATTAGAGAGCTTGTTTGCAGAAGCACTTAGACTAATGATCTGCAACAGCGCAAAATATAATGAATATAAGAGCTAATTCTAGTGTCACTTTACATCATAATATATATATATATTCGGAGCAATAATATAATGGATGAATTAGTGGGGACAGTGTGATATAGTTGAATTGATATGTGAGAGAGTTGAAGTTCTCACCTCTCTGACTTCTTCTTCGCTGATTCTTCCATCTGCGTCTTTGTCCACCCTACAACGATCCAATACATTAACTTGCTAGTTCGAAAAATCAATTGTCAAAGAGTAACAAACTATAAAGAATGCGTTAGAGAACTTACATGTCAAAGAACGTTTGGAGCCTGGAATCAAAGCTTTCATCAGAAATTTGATCCCAGAAAAGTTTAAGCTGCGCCTTGTTAATTGAATCCCCACTTACGCGATTCCTCCTGGCAAGTGCATGAAACAGCTCTCCTGCAAATTCTTTCGACTCTCTGTTCATCCCTGTCATTTTTCAAAAAGAACTATAAATAAATAAACAATTATTAAAACGTTAAAAAGTCAAAATCCCAAATGGAGCAGCATGCGTTAGTTGATCTTTCAAGCTACCTAACTGATGTAATTGTATACTATAAACGAAAAGATGGAAGAGAAAGTAAATAGAGGTGGTAGGTATGTACCTATACACTCCCCAAACAAAGAAGCAGGAAGCAAGCCGTTGGTAGATGCAGTGAGTTCATCGAAACGTTTCTCAACAGGAGGCCACGCGGCGTTTCCACCGGAACCCGTTTTCGAAGTGATGAACTTGAGACCTTTCAAGGCATAAGCTGCGGCGGATTTCGTCCTGTCGAAACGTCGAGCTGCAGATGACCTCCGAGAAATGACCCGTTTCAGCTCCTGGGACACCTGCTTGATATGAGCCGATGTGTTTCGGAACAACGACGACGACTTGCTATTCTCCAGAGTCTTCTTGGCCAACAGTGCCAGCTCGGGATCTTCATGTCCGGCGCCAGCCTGCACGCTGTGGACTGCTACTGAGTCATCGCGAATGTCGAGAGTGATCTCAACGTAGGAGTCATCACCACCGATGCTGCTGCTGGTTGAGTTAGTTTTATTCATCATAGTCATCTCCTGAGGGATGTTGAACCTGGCGCTCTTCTTCGAACCACGTTTACTGCTCATAGGTGCACCCAATGGTCCACTGAAACCAGTTCTATCGCTCGTTATACTCTCCGTGTCGGAGTTGTTCTCCGAGTAAGCTCCTCTCCCCCAATTGTCCTGCTCCCTTCTCATCCTCTCTCTCTCTTTTTCTATATATATATATATATTATAACAGAATTTGAAGGAAAGAAATGGTGGGTAATTGCAGAATGAAAGAAGAGATGATGGGTATGAAGAAAGAATGGATTTTGTTGAATATGAATTTGGCTTCCGAGGAGGTTGGGGATGAGGTTTATATATAAATGAATGGAAGGGAGGAATTTTCACATGCAGTCGTCTTCTAGGCGCGTTTTAGAAACTTGTAGGAAGCCCGCAATGCCGGTCAAACTGACCGTCTGACTCTGAATTCTTTGGCCTCCTTCTTTTTAATATTATATTATTGTAATAATATAATATAAGGTAAGACCATTTCCAAGTTGTAACAATATTCAGATAAGAATAATTAATTCATGATTCAAGTAACTAAAGAAATAATAATTGGAAATCTGATTATAATTAAATACGTTAATTAATCAATGATTTTGAGTATTTTCAGACATTCGCATGACTTGAAATTGGGTAATTAATCCCATGAATATTATAATTAAATATCTAATTGGTAAAAGGGAATTTCATTACGTTTGAATTTGATTTTCAAACTATTTAGTGATATTATCAGAAGATAGTGACATTAACAGACAACTATTTTATAGTTTGATTAATATTAGTAATAGGTACAGAACCGGCATGTTAATTATTATATTTATTTTACTAATAAAAATATAAATTTATACACATTTTATAATTAAAGTAAGCAAAAAAAAATTTATTTATAAAGTTATTTATTTAAAATATATTAAATAATAAAATTAAAAAAATATATTATTCTAAGTATATTATTAATATTAAAAATTAAAATATAGTTTTAAGTATTCAAACTTATTATAAAAGATTAAATCATCAAATCTACTTTAATTAAATGAATTGGTTTTTAATTATTGATTTATATTAGTTTTATTAACTGCTCAAGTTTTACACTTAATTAATGCATTTATCAAATCAGACTGCTTGGTTATCTGATTCACACTCAAAATTAACGAATTGGACGTAAATTAACAAGTGTATAAATAAAAATTTCAAGTGTTTATATAAAAATGTTGTACCAACCGGAAGTCGGGAACACTCATCATTCACGTGCATGAAAACACGTGCGCAAATTAAGAGAGAATTTGCAAATTGGAATTTTAGTAAAGACGTAATTTCTTCATTAATCCATTATTTGACTTTTGGAAGCATATACATACATACGTGTAAATATATCTATAACAACAAAAAAAAAAATGTTTGGTCCCCTTTTTTAAAAAAATTAAGAAAGCTTGGTTTATGGAACATCCATGGGGTTTTAATTGAATTTTAGTATGAAATTTCCACAATACGACCAGATTCATTTGATATTATTATAAGGAGCCAATCAGCCATAGCAGACATTTATAAAATTCTTAAATCTACAAAACGAAAAATAAATTAAATAAATATGCATGTGATGTTATATAAATCAATTATTTCAGCCTTCCGGCGACTTTGAATAATGTTCTAGAATAATTGAAGCCTAGAGGGCCCCCCTCCTCATGTAAGTTAGATGATAGATAATTTTTTTTTTTCAAAAAAAGAAAAAATATTAATACATTTAGGTAAAGCTTCACGACTCTTGACTATATATTATCATATTAATTTAAACAATTTAATACCCAAAAGTTAGACTTTTTACAAAGATTTTTTTTTTTTTCCAATGAAGAAATTTTATAAGGTTTTATTAGGACTAGTGAAACCGATTTTAACTCCAATCATTGTGCCTTATGGAATCTTAAAAAATAATTTTTTATTACATATAGTATCGTAGAGCATAAGGACACTCAATTAGAGAATGTACCCAAAGATTAAAGAGCTTCATCAATGAGGGGGTGGATAAATGGCAAGAAAGAAAAAAGGTATTAATGTGGCTTAGGATGTACCATGAATCGACCTTATTTTCTCCGCCATCAAGATAGTAGTACCTATAAGCCAAGGAAAAGTACTAGAGGGATTAATAAACATTTTTATATCGTTAATCTTAAAAATCTTCTTAAGATGAAACTAGAAAAATTAGTTGTACAACTAAAGCTAGAGTTTGGCACAAAGGATGTACCTTGGACTTAATCAAAATATTACAGTAACTGCTCTAAAGATGTATCTAGTAAAAATATTGTAACCTAAAGAGGTATGACTAGTAGTGAAGTGTGTTATATTAATAAAGAAAGTCAATGAAATGAGAAATTAAAAAAAGAGTTACCTAGAATAGAAGATCATCAAAGGTAGAAAAGGAGATTGAAAAGTTTCTATAGATAGTTAGAGAGAGTGAATATAGTATTAACTATGGAGAAGTTAATTAAGCTCCCTGCTAGGATCTCTTTACTAACCCTATTCTTAAGTTAAAAAATTCACTAGGATACCTTCATTGAATCGCCAAATGAAGCTTATATGCTCTCAAACATGTAGATAGAACATTTTTAAGATATGCTAATGACAATACTGACACCAAATTTTATTTATGTTAGAGATTTCGAGCTCTTATAAAGTGGAGTAGGGCACAACCCTTAGTATTCTAGTCAATTCATAATCAAAGTCCAGATAAAAATGTAATAGTGAGATAGAATATATGCATTAATTCTGATGAAATGACAAACACTTAATATATTAATGTTATTGTATATTAGTTTTTGAAAGCATAATTTTAGTAGAAGTTAAAACAACATAATAGAACCTAAAGACTCTTGGATATTGGTTGAAAAATAAAAGAAAATGGAAGATACAATAACTAGAGATTACATAGTTGCACTTGAAAGAGAAGAAATTGAAAATTTAACTATCTAGATATAGACATCTCCAAAGTAATTATGTGAGTTTTAATTATGCTTAGGAAGTATGGTTAAATTGTTTTGAAATAAGAAGCGAGTATATAATGCAATTTAGGATCTTACAATAAGGAGTTGGTATATCATGTAGTTTTGGTTCTTATGATAAAGAGCTTATGTTTAATGCAATTTGGGCTTTTTGATAAGGAGCTATTGTATCATGCATTTTAGGTTTTACACAAGTACCATGTGTATTTTATGTTTGAAACCTTCTATTTTTTAACATCACTTTAAATTTTGGTAATTTTAATGTATTTGCATATGACGTACAGTAAGTTGGCCACATAACTTCATCTTTCCATTTTTTCTATCCACGATTTGCAAGAGATTGAGCAATATGTACAATCATGTTTCTTGACTTGGATTATTGTCTCAATTAATCCTCAACCACACTTGACGCTTCATACAAAAGGAATAAGACTTTGCATTTTTTAACAAACCTTTTACTCACTTTGCATTTTATCTTTTTCAAGTTCATGTGCCTTATTTTTGAAAATGCTCGTCATTCTAAAATTATTAAAGAGTAATTTTTCAGATTTTCTCATTTTTTGGTTTATTTAAAATAGATATATAGTCTATTAAATATAAATACTCAAAGTATTGAGCCAATAAAAGGTTTAAGCATAGATGAAGAACATTTTAGGTTTTTTTTTTCGTAGAATAACATCATGTACATATTTTTCACATGATCATCTGTATTTTTAATTGTGGACATTTTTTTATATAAGACCATCAAAGCAATCCAAGGAGATTTCAACTTAAACAAATTCTAAGGAAAAAAATTGAATACATTGTAATTTTATTATGAAAGGCATTAGAGAATCAAACTGATCAATGGTTAAAATATTACTTGAGGTTTTTACCTAGCCAAAATAGAGCTCGATTATGTCTCCCTGTAAAACTTTATTATGGGTTCTATGAGAATGAAACATTTTTTTCTAAGATAGTCAATGATGTAATAGTACTTAAAGTAATTTAGCTCATTTACCCCTCATTTTTTTAATCATTTGCATCTTAAATCTAAAGTCTAACATATCTTTATCTAAGAAGGGTACTGTTTTGACTCCTTTTCTTTTATGGTCAATTTTCTTATCTTTTTGTTTATTCTTAAGATCTTTACAAAAGCAACATTAATTGTCATCACATTTTCATTGACATCACTTTTTCTTTTCCTGTTAACTTCTCTTTGTTGATAACTAAAAATGAGGCTTTAATTATTAGAGTCTAAATTTCTTTGAACGTGAGAGATTAGATACCTTTGAAAATGTATAACTCAAAATATACGACTTGAATACACATATCATTTAAGATAGACAACCCTTGCAGTCAACACTAAGGGGTATTTATCAATTGTTATAACCAACAGTTTTCTCGTCTTTTCTTTTACTTTGTGTTAGCAAGCTTAGTCATACTTATCGTTTGACAAGTGCAAAAGAATTAATTAAGAAACTCATTTTCTAGTCATCCCCAACTACCAATAGATTCGATCTCTAAGTCAATATACCAATCAAAAGTATTTTTTTTAGCAGTTTCACAAATTATTTGATAAACAGATCCCTATATGTATTTGCACAATTGCAAGTTTTGTCGAAGTAAGGCAATGTGTTATTTAGGCTTCCTCTTTAATTGAACTATTAACGACCATTAACACTATCATAATTTAAGTTCTTTTTGTGTAAGATTTAGAATAAAAAAGAGGAGTTTGTGATAGACACCATGTTGGGCTTTTATGATCCCAATCATATGTTATAATTGTTTTAGGAATAAGGAAACGATAAATGTTAAGGGGATTGAAACTTGTTTCAGCACTACTTTCATCTTTTTAGTGCTTGATGTTTGAATTAGGTCTTGAGGGAATATGTAGATCTTTATCTCTCCCAATTTGGACTTGAGTGCAACAATCTCCTAATCTTTATTATTTAGAACTTGGGATAATATAGATACCATTCTTTCATTTTCGATCAACAATTCTTCTGTAGGGAAGTATTTATCATCATAATTGACATTATTTCATAAGCAAAAGATGTTGTGTTTGCATGGTGAGGCAGATCATGAGTAGTACTTGCCTTCAAAGTCGTCTTAATGTTATGGGAGGACAATCACTTGACTCATGGCCACGGAAATATTTGGTGGCAGTAGTGCATTAAGTATTTGACTTAATTTCTTAGGATATTTATTGAAGGAGAAAGAGATGATAGGTAAAGTGGTCCCATTAGGCATGCCAAATTTATGATGAAAAATTTACAAACAAAATAAGTAGACACTAAAATTCGTTGCAAGGTAATTAAATAATTTATTTTAATGTATTATGAAGTTTAAAAAGTGATTTTTTGCTTTTTTTTACAAATAATATTCTAATTAGTCTGTCTCCTAGAATGAGTTCTTGACCTCAAACAAGAGCATTGAATTTATCTAGTGCTTTTGATTCAAGCATGAACTTGTTTAATTTCGAAGTACAATTAATTTTTTGTAGAAAATGATTGATTGAAAAAATAATTAAACACTTGTCATTTCTTTATTATTGAATGTCTTTAAATGATTTTGAAGTGAGAATCTTGATATATGAAAAGAGCTTAAATTTTTTTTTTCAAGTATGTATAATATTGTGGGATTCTTCAAATTTTTAAAGGATTTATGGTGGATTTTAATTACTTAAAGGTGAATGCTGATGATGAGATTTGCTCTCACTAGGGGGAAGGAGACACTAAGAAAGATTTTTACTCTTACTTTTGGAAAAAAAAGAATTTTCAGAGATAAAGGCTTTAAAGAGGAAAAAACGTGCTTTGGTTATTGTCTTGAAGGCATTATGTGTAACGGTCTCGGAAATTCATAAGGAAATACATATAATAATCTGAGTGCGGAAGCGAAATAAAAGATTAAGGTTAACGTCCCTTACACAATAACTTAAAAGTACTAAACAATATCACAGAATAAGTTCTCTAAAAAAAATACGAGAAATGAGAAAAATAAAGGAAAATATAAAGTAGCTAGGATCTACTCGCCGTCTTCTTGTGGATCGGGCTAGAGAACTAGGTCGTCCTGATCCGAAATGGTTAAATAAGGAATGAGCTATACTAGTATAGTAAGGACGTCACACTATATCACCGTCACAGAAGTAAATATTGGTAGAAAACCGAAAACAATCAATGGAGCACAAATTTTAAACCAATACAATTATTTAATATAAAGTCACTTACCTTTTTTTTTACCCTTGGAGAACCTGTGAAAACAATCTATAAAAATAATAACATCATACAAATCACAATTTCATGCATAATCAGTAACATAAAATACATCATAAATCTGTTTCCATTAACAATAACTGATTATCACCGTTTTTCGTTTTTACTAGCCTACTAGTATCCATGGGGATCCATAGGGGTCTCCGCTACACGTGAGCCATTCTCCTTAACAATCTTAATTCCAGGGCCGTCCCTATACCCCGTCCGGTATGAGCACCAAAACAATAGACCTCAATACCCCGTCTGGTATGAGGGTGAAGCGGGCCATTCCCATACCCCGTCCAGTATGAGCGCCAAATACCAAGTCTCCATACCCCATCCGATATGAGACAACGTTCACGGTAGGGTTCCCTATGAACCCGGTCCGTCCACCATCTCTCAGGATATCTAGTGAGGCTGTCATCTTATCCATTTATCAAATCCCATCCCATTCCTATTTGTCCTTAGTCTCCGTTACCAACTCAAACATGAATACATAAATAAGTAACGTACATCCAACAAGGCAAGCATATCTTAAATTCTCAAAATCACACAGTAGTGAGGTAATCAGTGATACATGCATTTAAAACCATAAAATAGATAGACCAGATACCATAATATATTTAAACTGTAAAATAAATCAAGCAAGAATCGACAGAGAATAATATTCGATTTCGGGCTTCATTAGCAACCTTAATTAATTATGCATATCTATTAATTGCACAAAATACAATATTACCATTTATTCGAACTTTAATTCCATGATAGGAAGTAGGGTGAGGGGTCCTTACTTGATTCGACGTCGAAAACTAGATTGTCACTGCGCCTACGGGTGGTTCCTGGGTTTCCCTGAATTTTTTTTCGGGAACTGAAATGCGCTTACGGTACCTACACATGTCCCAAAATAACCCAAAAATCAGATCCAGGTCCTACTCGGCCAATTTTGGAATTTCGGCACCGTGGCTCTGCCGCGAGCAGTGGCGATCCGCCTCAAGTTGGTTGTTTTCAGTCGTTTTTGGCCAAACTTGCATTGGTTCCTGTGAGAAAACATACTTAGCGTCCTCAGTGGGCTAAAAAAATATGGAAAACTGAAACTCACCGGCGGTGGGGCTCTCCGGTGCACCGGCTCCTCCGACTCACGTCACAGTTGGGTGTTTTGCTCTGGTCAACCTATAGAGGAGGAAACGGTGATCACAACGGTAAAAAAATCACATCGAACGGGAATCGAAAAGGGGCTCATCGGAGGCAAAAACTGAACACCCTGCGGCGGCGCCGCTGAGCTTCGGCGGCATTTTTCGGCCAATTGGCCGATGCTTTCGCTCTGATTTGGCCATAGATGGGTTTAAAATCAAATTCTGAGTAAAGGGTAGAATTTTTACCTCGTTTGGCTGCTGAAAATTACTTTGGTACGGCGGCGATCGGCTCCCCGGCGGCTGGGCTATCTTCTCCGGCGAGGGGCTCTGGCGGCTAGGGTTAGGGTTTGGGTGCGGATGAGGTTATTTATACAAATCTACTTTTGATCTGAGCCATCCATCACTTTTAATATGTACCGTCCGATCGCGATTAAATAGCTGGGCCATTTATCGCGATTCAATCTGGACCGTCCGTGCGCGATTCAATCTGGGCCTTTGTGCGTGCGAGAACGGATCTCAGTCGTTCGATCGTGCGCGTGTGGATCACCCGCATGGCTCCCTCCCGTGTAGCCTCCCGCATCAGTGTCTCTGCCACCTGGCGCGTCCTGGTTGGTCGGGGCTGCTGACCGGGCAGCTGTCGTGGCACAACTTTTTTAAATTGTGTTTTGACCCCCGATTTCCGATTTTTCTTTCAAAATACCCACATAACCCAAATTTTCATCCATTTTCCCCAAAATTGTTTTCAATTAAATCCCTAAATAATTTTTACCCCTTTTTATTATTATTATTATTATTATTATTATTTCTATTAAATTAAATTAAATTCTATTCATACTTAATTATATTTATATAGAATAAATAAAATTAAAATAAAATAATAATAATAAAATAAAAAAAATAGTTGTGTGCTACATTATGTGTTACCTCTTCAACAATCTTCTCTAAAAATGTTATCCCGGATGTTGATGAGGAACCTTTGTTATAGAGGTAGCAAAATAACTATATTTTATTTAGAAAACTTTGAGAATATGATGGCAACGCATGTCCACCTTTGTGGACCCATAGACTTAGTCTACTCGACATTTAATTTCAATTTGGCACATCTACAAATAAGACTAGATTTATTAATATAAATAGACATGATCCAAGTACTTTTAAATAGTAGTTAAGCAAAATTAAGTTTATTTTATTGGCTAGTCAAATAAAATTTTTAAGAAATCTTTAAATTTGGTATCTGGAAGAACGATGAAAAGAAATGAGAATTACTTATGAATTTTTGCCATAATCTCTTCTCCATGGACAATTTCTCTCCTTTCATGTATTCTTTTGTTTTTTTTCCCCTTCTTTTTCTTCTTCTTCTTAAGAATTTCCTTAATATTCTTTTTTTTTTTAGGGTTTCTCATATCTCAATTTTTACTATCACGATCTTCTCTCTTCATAGAAACTAGGACAAAGAAAAACTATCAGCTAGAACTCTTTGCTATCTCTTCACTCACATTTTCTCTCCCTCATGGTCTCCCAGCTTATTTTCTTCCTTCACCATAGTTTATCTAGTTTTCTGTTACATCTTGAAGCCTTAATCTTTTCCTTCCATAATAGCTGAAATAAGTTCTTTTTTCACCACACTAGCCTTGAGTCAATATAAATCATCTATGCGATAATCTTTTATATTTATTGAGAAAATCATAGTTTATTGAATCTCTTATCATCTAATGGATAGACAACTAAAAACCTTGAAATATTATGAACTCTTTCATCTACATTTATGACAAAGTAAGACCAACATGTCTTGATAACCTTTCATAAATATAATACCTTGCTACTTTATATTGAACTTTTAAAACACATGAAATTTTAAAGTAGATACCTCAACTTTTATTTGTCAAATATTTGTCAATCCAACTAATTTTTTTATAAATATTAAATTTTAATTGACTTATTAGCATGTGAAATGTGCATAAATATTGACAAATATTTGTTAATCCAATTCAATTTTTATAATATTAAAATTTAATTGATTGATTATAATATGTGTAGCGGGCCCAGAAATTAAAAGGAAATATATATATATTTATTCTAAGTGCGAAAGCGAAATAAAACAGATTATGATTAATATCCCGTACACAATAATCAAAATGAATTAAAGTATGAAAGAATAAACTAACTTAAAGGAAATACTATGAAAGAATACTGTAAGGAAAACTAAATAATTCTTTTGCTTCTACTCGCCGTCTTCCTGCAGAACGGGCTCAGGAACCAAATCCTCCTGATCTGAAATGGTTAAGTAAGGAATGAGTTACACTAGCCCAGTAAAGACATCACACTATCTCACTATCACAGAAGTACAGGTTAGTAGAAAACGAAAACGACCAATGGAGCATAATTTATACAACCTCATTTACCAATAATAAAATCCTTTATTGTCCACCTACCTCGGTGAGATTTATGAAAACAATTATGAAAACAATTACATCATAAATATTATAAGGTCACGCACACTCTGCAACATAACACATATCATGCTTTTGTATCTCAATCATCATGCAACAATTTTCTTCTTTTATCAGCCTACTAGTATCCATGGGGATTCATAGGGAGTCCCCGTTACATGTGAACCATTCACATTAATAACTTAATTCCAGGGCCGTCCCCATACCCCATCCGGTATGGGCGCTAAAACTATAAACCTCAATATCTCGTCCGGTATGAGGGTGAAACGGGCCGTCTCCATACCCTATCCGGTATGGGCGCAAAAACACATAAATTCTCCATACCCCGTCCGATACGAAAGATCACGTTCCCGGTATAGTTACCTATGGACCCGGTCCGTCCACCATCTCTCAGGATATCTAGTGAGGTTGTTGACATTATCCATTATCAATTCACATACATTTTTACCATTTTTCTTAATCTCAATTATCCAATCAAACACAAATACGTAAACCAGTAATGGACACCAAGCAAGACAACACAATATCGGGTTCACAATAATTCAACGCATAATAAATGAAACCGTGATTCATGCATAGGAAACCATAGAATAAACACATTAGGCACCATATTGCATTCAAAACTGCAAAATAAATCAAACAACACCTGACCGAAAATATATCAGATTCGAGCTCTATTAGCAACCTTAATCAATTATACATATCTATTAATTCATAAAATACCATTTTATTATTTATTAGGCTTTAATGCCGTGATAGAAAATAGGGTGAGAGATCCTTATTTGTTTCGGAGTCTGAAATCAGGTTCTCACTACGCCTACGGGCAGTCCCTAGATTCCCTGAATTTTTCTCCATAAACTAAAACACACTTCCAGTACATGCACATGTCCCCAAAAAATCCTAAATCAGACCCAGGGCCCTTTCGGCCAATTTCAGAATTCCAGCACGGCGGCTTCGCCGTGCTCCGACGACGGTGCCGCTGCCCACGGCGGCGATCCGCCTCAGGTTGGCCATTTTAGACCATTTTTGGCCGAATTCGGCCAAACTTGCATTGGTTCCTGTGATAAAACACCCATAGGGCCCTTGTTAGGCCAAAAAATTCCAGAAAACCAAGACTTACCAGCGGCGAAGCTCTCGGGTACGGTGGCTCCTCCGACGTGAGTTGCAATTCGGTATTTTGCTCCAGTCAACCTGTAGAGAAAAGGACGGTGGTCACAGTGGTATAAAAATTACATCGAGTGGGAAACAAGAAGGGCCTCATCGAAGGCAAAAACTGAGGAAACCTGTGGCGACGCCGCTAGACTTCGATGGTATTTTTCGGCCAATCGGCTGATGGTTTGGCTCTAATTTGGCCACAGGGAGGTTCGGCATCAAAAAACGAGTCAAGAGGAGAAATTTTACCTCGTTTAGCAGCCGAAAGTCCTCCGGTGTGGCGGCGGACGACAGCGGCCAGTTCCTCCGGTGGCCGGGTCGTCTTCTCCGGCGAGTGTTTTGGCGGCTAGGGTTTGGGATTGGGTGTGGATGCGATTATTTATAAACCTTCCCTTTTAATCTGAGCTGTCTATCATGATTTAATCTAGGCTGTCCGATTGCGATTAAATTAGAAATAAATATGGACCGTCCATCGCGATGCGATCTGGGCCGTCCACGCAGTCTTTGATCTAGGCCGTCCGTGCGTGCGGGAACGGATCTGGGTCGTCCGATCACGCGCACGCGGATCGCCAATGTATCTCCGTCCCATGTGGCTTCCTGCGTCAGCGTCCTTGCCACACGGCGTATCCTGGTTGGCCGGGGTTGCTGACCCGGCTGCTGATGTAGCACAATTTTTTTAAATTGCGTTTTGACCTCCGATTTTCGATTTTCTTTTCAAAAACACCCACAGAATCCAAATTTTCACCCATTTTTCCCAAAATCAATTTCAATTAAATCCCAAAAATAATTTTACCCTATTTTATTATTATTATTATTTTTATTTCTATTAAATTAAATTAAATTAAATTAAAACTTTATAAATTAAATATTAAAATAGAATAAAATTAAACAAAAATTCCAATAAAAATAAAAAATAAAAATAAAAATAAAATAAAATACAAATTTTTGGGGTGTTACAACTCTCTCCCCTTTAAAGAAATTTGGTCCCCCAAATTTGGCGCTTACTCTTGGTCGAACTAATGGGGATACTGGGCTTTAAAATTTGATTATAGCTCCCAAGTAGCCTCCCTTGGTGAGTGGTTCTGCCATACTACCTTTACAAATGATAATTCCCGGTTACGGAGTATTCTGCTCTTTTGGTCCGTGATACCGACTGGGACTTCCTCATAAGATAAGTTCTCTTGGAGTGGGAGCGGTTCATGAGCCAAGACATGAGAGGGGTCCGGGTTGTACTTACGTAGCATGGATACATGGAACACATTGTGGACCTTGGAGAGTTCTGGAGGCAGTGCTAGTTTTTAGGCGGCAGTATCAATCCTGTCTAAGACTTCATATGGTCCAATAAATCGAGAGTTCAGTTTTCCCTTCCTACCAAACCTACTAATTCTTTTGAAAGGAGTGACCTTAAGGAACACCCGGTCGCCTTGTCCAAACGCTAAATCTTTCCTCCAAGTGTCCGCATAACTCTTCTGCCTGCTCTGAGCCGTCTGAATGTTCTTTCTGATTTTAACTATTTTAGACGTGGTCTCCTCTACCAACTCCGGGCCGAACAATTTTCTGTCGCACACTTCTTCCCAACAAATCGGCGATCTACATGGGCGCCCATATAACACCTCATACGGAGCCATACCAATGCTCGCTTGGTAGCTGTTGTTGTAGACAAATTCTATCAGGGGTAGATAGTCGTCCCAATGGCCCCCAGAGTCAATGACATAAGCTTGGAGCATATCCTCAAGTGTACGGATTGTTCTTTCTGACTGTCCATCAGTCTGAGGATAGAAGGCAGTACTGAGAGACAGCTTTGTTCCCATGGCCTGCTGAAAGCTACTCCAAAACCGAGAAGTGAACCTAGGGTCCCTGTCGGATTCCACTATCATTGGAACTCCATGCAATCTGATTATTTTCCAGATATACATTCTTGCCAACTTCTCCAAGGGATCGGTTATCCTGATGGCTAGGAAGTGGGAAGACTTGGTAAGCCGGTCAATAATTACCCAGATGGCGTCATGTCCTGAACGTGCCTTGGATAATCCCGTTACGAAATCCATGGCGATTTGTTCCCACTTCTACTCCGGGATCGGTAAGGGCTGAAGTAACTCGCATGGGTATTGATGCTCTGCTTTGACCTGCTGACATACTAAGCATTCAGATACAAAGTCAGCTATGTCCCTCTTCATCCCGTTCCACCAAAACCGGGGTCGCATGCTTTGGTACATTTTGGTACTTCCGGGATGCATGACAAACTTGGAGCTATGGGACTCTGTTATGATGTCTCTCTTTAACTCACTGTCGTCTGGGACACACACCCTGTCCTGAAAATGGAGTAACCCATCAGCAGAGATTCAGAATTCTGAGCTCACTCCCTGTTCTGCATCATTCTTGTGGGCTACTAGGGTGGGGTCGACTGATTGAGCTTTCCTTATTCTCTGTATTAACTAGGGCTGGACTGTCAGACGGCCCAAACATGCGACTTTCTTCAGGTCCTAAAGCCGAACCTATTGTGTGGCCTCAATTTGTCTGCGTTCTGAAACCATTAAATGGGGTAAGATACCTGCATTTTTCCTGCTGAGGGCATTTGCCATCACGTTGCCCTTACCCGGATGATACAAGATATCACAATCATAGTCTTTAAAGAGTTCCATCCACCTTCTCTGACGCATGTTGAGATCCTTTTGAGTGAATATGTACTTCAGACTCTTATGATCGGTATAAATCTGGAAGGTCTCTTCGTATAAATAATGGCGCCAGGTTTTCAATGCGTGTATGATTGCGGCAAGTTCCAAGTCATGCGTAGGGTAATTCTTCTCATGATTCTTTAACTATCTGGACCCATAGGCTATGACCTTCCCATGCTGCATCAGGACACAACCCAGGCCTATATAGGAGGCATCACTATAAACTGTATATCCCCCCGATCCACTCGGTAAAGCCAGTACGGGTGCAGTGGTCAGCCGCTCCTTTAATTCTAAAAAACTTCTCTCACAGTCCTCATTCCACTCAAACTTGGCATTCTTTTTTGTGAGCCGGGTTAGGGGAGCCGCTAGACTAGAGAATCCTTCGACGAACCTGCGGTAATAACCTACCATTCCCAGGAAGCTACGGATCTCCTTAACTGATGTCAACTTCTCCCAACCAAATACCACTTCAACATTTTCGGGATTCACTGATACTCCTTCCTTCGATATTATGTGTCCTAGGAAGGCGGTCTGCTCAAGCCAGAATTCACACTTTCTCAACTTTGCATATAGCTTTTTTTTTTCTGAGGACCTGCAAAACTTAGGCTAGATGGTGAGCATGCTCTTCTCTGCTTTTTAAGTAGACCAAGATGTCATCGATGAACACAATAACAAATTGATTTAAGAATTCTCTGAAGACCCTGTTAATCAGATCCATAAAGATGGCCAGGGCGTTGGTTAGCCCAAATGGTATGACCAGGAACTCATAGTGCCCGTACCTGGTTCGAAAGGCCGTTTTTGGGATGTCTTTTGTTCTTATTTTCACTTAATGGTAACCTGATCGCAAGTCTATTTTAGAGAAGACCTGCGTACCCTGCAACTGATCGAAGAGGTCGTCAATTTTGGGAAGGGAGTATTTGTTCTTGATTGTGACTTTGTTCAATCCTCTATAATCAATACACAGTCTCAACATTCCATCTCCCTTTCTAGCAAACGTGACTCCGGCACACCAAGGAGACACACTGTGTCTAATAAAACCACTGTCTTGCAATTCAGTGATTTGTTTTCTCAGCTCTTCCATCTCAACACGGCTTATGCGGTAAGAAGCAACTGAAATGGGCTGGGTGCCTGGCTACAGGTCTATAGTGAACTCGACTTCCCTGTCCACTGGCAGTCCGGGTAGTTCGTCCGAAAACACATCTGGAAAGTCTTGCACTACCGGAATCTCTTGGATACAAATTTCTTTCTTGGGCTTGCCTAGTTAGAGAAAACAACAAGATTAAGGTACTAGAAAATTAAGGAAACTTGCCATCAAAGAATAAGTATCAAATGATTTCATTAATTTGTAAATGGCTCATCATTAGGAGGATTGAATACAATCTTCTTGTTAAAGCAATCTATGGTGACGTGATATGCCGCTAGCCAATTCATCCCTAAAATTACAACAAAATCCTCTGTGTCTAACCCTATTAGGTCTACACTCAGTTTTTATTTGTTATCTCCACGTCACAAGCCCTGTAGACAACTTCCCCTAATAGTGTTTCACCCCTAGCAGTAGACACAAACAATATTGAATCAAGTTTATCAGGTGATACATTAAGTTTGGATGCAAAAACATATGAAATAAATGAATGCGATGCACCAGTGTCAAATAAAACATAAGCAATATGGTCACAGATAGTGTACATATCCTGTACCACGTCCAGGTCGGCGTCGGCATACTGCTGGGTAAGGTTGTAAACCCTGCCCTGAAAAGGAGGTCTTCATTGGTTCTGGTTCCTCGGGCACTCTCTCGCATAGTGCTGGGCACTACCACATATGCGACAGGTGTTGTTGAGGCGATAGCATGGTTGGTCCCCGTGATCCCTACCGCAGTGCTGACAGATCTTGTCACGTGCTACCCCTGGAACCTGAGGGGGAGCCTGGATTGCCGGTCTAGGTCTCTTATTTTGTTGGACAGGCGTAGTAGGTGCTGGTCTGTGGGGTGGAACTGAGGGTCTGTGACTCCCTAATGACTGGAAAAGGGTGTTGAAACTCCTCTCAACGATTTGCACCTTTGCCAGAACAGCTAAATATGTCTTGAGCTCTAGTACCAACAAATGCCACTTGATCTCTGGGCGGAGGCCCCACTAGAACCTCCTGGCCTTCCTGCCCTCATCCATCAATGTTTCAGGGGAGTATCGACCCAGCTCTAGGAACTTACGAGCGTATTCCGACACTGTCATGTTTCCCTGAACCAGTTGAACAAACTCTGTCTCCTTTAAATGTCAGATGTGCTCGGGGAGGTACTCAGCATGAAAGGCTGCTAGGAACTGCTCTCAAGTGACAGGTGTGGGCAGGGTGGTCTGCTTGAGCTCCCATCAACGATCTGCTTCCCCCACCAGCATGTAGGAAGCAAGAGTAACCCTCTGCTCAGGAACCACTCCTAAGGTCTTAAAAGCCTTCTCTATCTCTGCCAACCAGTACTGGGCATCTTCGAAAGAGGACTCCCCTGCAAAAATGGAAGGGTTTAGTCTCTTGTACCTCTCTACATAGCCCGGGTTAATCAGGGAAGGAGTTGGGTCCCGTGGAAGAGGGACTGGGCCGGGCTGAGGATAGATTAGGGGGGCCCTGTGGTGGCACCTGCTGATATAGTGAGGGCACCGGATCATACTGTGGCGGTGCCGGGCAATATTGTGGCTGAGGCACCAGATTATATTGCGGCGGTGGTGCCGGGTGGTATTGTGGAGGAGCAGGCTCTTGCGGGGGTGGCTCGAGATTCGCCTGCTATAGCGGTGGCTCAAACTGTGGTAGTGGGGGAGGGTCGGGTAATTCTCTTCTCTCATCTCGACCTTGTTGAGCAGCCATGATCCCTTAGAGCATCTCAAATATTTTGTCAACATCCTCCCGAAGTAAATCATCCCGGGCTGCTCGGTTTAGTGGGGGTCTCCCTCTCCTCATCTCTCTGCACCTGCATTTCACAAGGAAGGGTTGAGTAATAATTCTTAGTTTGGTATTCCTCTAAGTATTATTGTGTAAGGGACGGGTCCGAGTAACGCGGTTCTGATACCAACTGTAACGGCCCTGGAAATTAAAAGGAAATGTATATATATTTATTATAAGTGCGGAAGCGAAATAAAATAGATTATGATTAACATCCCTTACACAATAACCAAAACGAATTAAAGTATGAAAGAATAAACTAACTTAAAGGAAATACTATGAAAGAATACTGTAAGGAAAACTAAATAATTCTTTTGCTTCTACTCGCCGTCTTCCAGCAGAACAGGCTCGGGAACCAAATCCTTCTGATATGAAATGGTTAAGTAAGGAATGAGCTACACTATCCCAGTAAAGACATCACACTATCTCACTGTCACAGAAGTAAAGGTTGGTAGAAAACGAAAACGACCAATGGAGCATAATTTATACAAACTCATTTATCAATAATAAAACCCTTTACTGTCCACCTACCTCGGTGAGATTTATGAAAACAATTATGAAAACAATTACATCATAAATATCATAAGGTCACGCACACTCTGCAACATAATACATATCATGCTTTTGTATCTCAATTATTAGGTAATAATTTTCCTCTTTTAGCAGCCTACTAGTATCCATGGGGATCCATAGGGAGTCCCCGCTACACGTAAACTATTCACATTAATAACTTAAT
>NW_019014654.1:1088070-1101550 GCF_000150535.2 Carica papaya | reverse complement strand
TGCCTCTGATGAGGCCCTTCCCAGCCTCCGTTTGATACAATTTTTATATCACCGTGATCACCATTCTTTTCTATACAGGTTGATCGGAGCCAAATCACCAAAACACGAACCTCGCCGGAGAGCCGCCGCACCCGAGAGCACCGCCGCCGGTAAGCTTCGATTTTTCGTAATTTTTTGGCCCCCTGAGGGCCCTAGGGTTGTTTTATCGCAGGGACTGATGCAAGTGTGGCCGAATTTGGCAGAAAACGGCCAACCCTAGGTGAATCGCTGCCGCAAGTGGCAGCATCGTCGCCGGAGCACGGCGGAGCCGCCGTGCCGGAATTGCGATATTGGCCGAAAGGGGCCCTGGGTCTAATTTGGGATTTTTGGGACACGTGCAGGTACCAGTAGTGTGTTTCAGTTCCCCAGAAAAAATTCAGGGAAAATTAGGGACTGCCTGTAGGTGCACTGTAGAGCCGTATTCGGACCCCGAAACAAGTAAGGACCCCTCACCCTATTTCCTATCACGGTATTAAAGTTCAATAATGATAAAACGACATTTCATGAATCAACAAATGTGTGAAATTGCTTAAGGTCGCTAATGGAGCCCGAGTCTGGTGTGTTTGTCGGTCAGTTGTTGTTTGTTCTATTTTACAGTTTCAAATGCAGTATGATGTCTGATGTTTTTATTTCATAGTTTCGTGTGCATGGATCACTGTTTCATTGATTATGGACTGAATGACTGAGAACCCGATGTTTTGTGTTGTCTTGTTGGCGTGAACTACCGGTTTGTATGTTTGTGTGTGATTTGATGATGGTGACTAAAGAAAAAAGGATAAAAAGTTATGTAAATTGGCAAACGAATAATGTGGACAGCCTGACTAGATATCCTAGGAGATGGTGGACGGACCGGGTCCGTAGAGAACCCTACCGGGATTTTGGTCTCTCATACCGGACGGGGTATAGAGACCTTATGTGTTTTGGCGCCCATACCGGATGGGGTATGAGGACGGCCCGTTTCACCCTCATACCGGACGGGGTATTGAGGTTTATAGTTTTGGCGCCCATACCGGACGGGGTATGGGGACGGCCCTGGAATCTGATTACAAGTATTAAGGGTTCACGGGTAGCGGGACCCCTATGGATCTCCATGGATACTAGTAGGCTGGTAAACGAGAAAAATATGTTGTGAAATGATTGATTTGCAAAGGACATGATAAGTATTATGTTATACAACTCATATGATTTCATGATGATGATAATGTTATTGTTTTCGTATATTGTTTTATGAATTTCACCGAGGTAAGTGGATAGTAAATGATTTTATTATTGATAAAAGAATTTGTTGTAAATTATGCTCCATTGGTCTTTTTGTGTTTTCTACCCACCTTTAACTCCGTGACGGTGAGATAGTGTGATGTCTTTACTGGGCTGGTGTAGCTCATTCCTTATTTAATCATTTCAGATCAGGAAGACATTGTTCCCGAGCCCGTTCCGCAGGAAGACGGCGAAGGGGACGCTTAAAGACTCCGTAGTTATATTTATAGCTTTTACTTTCGAGTTTCTCTTTTAGTTAGTTTGTTCTTTTATACTTTGAGCACGTTTTTGGTTTTAGTGTAAGGGATGTTAATCGAAATTTTTATTACGCTTCCGCATTTGACCTTTTTAATACACATATTTTATTTTAAATTTTCGGGGCCGTTACATATAAATTAATTTGGATGTTTTAATTATTTGTAAACAAATAATTATTCCGTCACAAGGGATGTGTATTAAAGTGTAGTTCCGCTACATATTTAATATTTATCTGTTTTACTAGTTGAAAATATTGTGCTAACATCCGTACCCACCAACATTGGGGTTCGGGATGTTACAGGTGGTATTGGAGCACACGTTCCTTGGAACCATCCCTTGTAACATAAGGCATAGAAATTTTAGGAGGTCTAAGACCTACAGAACTTAGGAGTTAAGAGATGCGTTAGACATTCTCTGAAATATTTTTTAACATGGAAAGTATGATGACAATATTCTACAAACTTAATGATAGGAACCATATAAGTTACTTTCTGGCAAACTTAGAACTCAACCAATTAGGGGTTCACCATGAAGTTAACAGATGATGATACTTAACCAACCACCGTCGTGGAACTTCACAAGTGTTAAGGACAACTATTAGAGCCTTAACCTTTTATTGACCTATTGACCCCATAAAGTCAAATGACAGCAGCCAAGCTCTTAGGAAAAAAATATTTAATTTCTTTTAAGATAAGAAAGTAGTTCCTAAGAGGTGAAGAAATCTCCCAACTGAGAGAAATTTCCCATGAGCGAGAAACACTTTTCCATTGGGACCCAATGTCCAAACTAAGAGACAAATTCCCATCCAAGTAGAAGCCTAGGGAATCTCACCCATGCTACCACAAAGGTCACTGTATCGTTGTTGATGGAGAAAGTCGATGTCCATGGTTGCACTGTTAGGTAGTGTTCATAGATAACTCATGGACCCCTAGTGAGTGTATGCATGAAATCATTGGGGTCAGTGAATTTTGCTTAGTTATTGTTCATATCAATGAGTTGGAAGGTTCCTGTTGGTCTCTAAAGGTTTTGGAGGTGGCCAAGTAAGGCGCAGTAGCTAATGGCTATGCTCAAGAATCATATAATCACATGGTTCTTCATGGATTGAGAAATGTAGTTATGAACTTTGTCAAGGAATGAAATTGTAGGGAGACCATTTTCCAAATTGATAACCACGTCCTCATCCTTAATCTCAAGATCTTTTATTTTTTTATCGGAATGCCTAGTGTTTGTTTTGAAATGAGACTCTTTCACGACTCCAGGTACCATTGTTCTTCGTTCCGTCTCTTGTTGCTTCCACACAATCCTCTTCTTTAGTAACAACAATCTCCATGTCTTTCGCCTCATCCATTTCTTCATCACCTGTAGATTATGCCTCTTCATCATCATTCGTTCTTAAACTAGAGGCTTCATTCCTTATCCTTACCTTTTTAGTTGATCGTGTTAATAGTAATTTAGTTATTTGCTGAAAATATTTTATTTTTACAGATTTTTATGGTTAATGCTTTGATGATTCTTAATTTTTAGCATTTCAGTTTATGTTAGTGGGATTATTGCTTTATATTTTATAAGAATTATGAGTTAGTTGTTTGTTGATTATAATGTCTATTTATAGGTTAATTTGCTATCACTTTTATATCAAGTTAATTATTGGTTAAGTATGGAGGGTTTATTAAGGTTTAATGAGGGATCATCACAAAGTAGGCGCAATCAAAACATAAAACCTATTTTAAATCCTAAGCTTAAAGGCTCTAGTAATCTCTTTTTTTTTTTTGAAAATTAACGTGTATAAGTCTAAGATGACAACCATTTTTAAGAAACTTTAATTCTTAGTCTTCATTACCTATAAGCTAAATGGCTATAAAGGCAAATGTTTTCTTGGAAAAAGTTTTATTCGGCTAAACCAGCATTGATAGAAGAAAACCTAATGCATGATAACTTTTTATGGAAGTAAGGGTTCTAGTTGGACCTTTACTGGGATTTACAACTCTCTAGCACATAATAAAAAGAAGGCTTTCATCTCCAAGCTCATGAACTTGACTGAGTCTTCACTTCTTCCATGGCTCATTTTTAAGGAATTAAAATCACAATAAAGACACTATAAAACAACATATTAGCTAGTAGCCATAAAAATCTTAACACCTTATTCAGTGAAATGATTGAGCAATTAGTTTTAGTTGATCTAGAATTTGTCGGTAAGCCATTCACTTAGAGTAACAAAAGAACCAACCTTGCTAATAGGAAAAAAATATTGAACAAGGGAATGGCTACTCATAATTGGATAAATCTCTATCCAGATAGTTCAATATATCATCTCTCAAAAGTCTTCTAAAATAATTCCCCTTTATTATGAAAGCAAAGAGATGAAATTAAAAGTTTATTAGTTCCATGTTATTCTATTTAAGAATTAGCTTTAGATGTGTGGTATCTAAATAGTGAATGCAGTGTTCACATGACAGGACAACTTAATCTTTTTAGTAGTCTTGATAAGTTAATAAATAGTCGAGTGACTATGGACGATGAATCAATTAGAAAGGCTCAAGGAAAAAGTACTATGAAGATAAATATATGTGGTTTAGAGTGCATTAAAAATGTACTTTATGTACTTGATTGAGATTCAAATCTATTGGGTTTGAGATAATTCTTTTTAGATGGTTCGTCACTTGTCTTTAAAGACTCAGCATATTACATTTATGAAGATAAGTCTAAAAACCATTCGTTGCTTAAGGTATCACGATTACTAACTATATTTACCTATATCATATTTATAATTACTTGCATTGTTTAAAATATTTTGTGTTCTTTTATTGATATTTTATATTGTTTCAATTTTCATAATTGTTTTTATTGTTTCGAAAATGCTATAAATTGCAACCATATTGGCTACATCATTTTTATAATCGATGGATTGTTTCAATAACTTTCTTTTTTATAACATCTTTTACTTGTCTTATTTTCACATATTTATTTATATTCATATCTTTTTTCACTTTTAGAGTGAATAATAATATTATTTTGTTCTTTTAGAAACTTTTAGAGAAGACTGATATAAAAGGTTAAAAAAATAGAATAGAGTAAAATAAAATTTTAATAGAACATTATTTGGTTAAAACAATTAAAAAAAATTATTTTCTATTGATCATACAAAGTAATAGAATAAAATTTTTACTAATAAAAAAATAATTTTGAGAATTTATTAGTTAGAGTTGTTATATATAGATTAGAGTATTTAAAAATTTTCTAACTCTTAAATGGGTACTCTTCCAAACTCTTAGTTTATTATGAAAGAGAGATTTAAAAATATTTTAGAAGAATTTTAAGAGTAATTTTTTTACTTAAATTTACTCAATACTTTTTTTTTTAAAAAAAAGTTAAATTAAAATTTATTCAATACTTATTTTTTAAAAAAAATTAAATTACTAATTTAGTGATATTTATTATAATTTAATTCATAATATTTTTTTAATTATAATTTAATTTTTAATATTTTATATTTATTAAAAAATTTCAGTTTTTATCGATTTTTTATTCGAAAACATAAAATAATTAAATCATATTTAAGAAATTTAAAAATAATGTAATTATATTTAGAAATTTGAAATAAACTACTTTTCTAAAATTTCTAAATATAAGTAAATTATTTTAATTTTTTCTTAAAAAATATATAAAATTATAATTTTAAAAATAAATATAAAATATTAAACATCAAATTAGAAGAAAGAAATGTTAGTTCTCAAACTATGCTTCAATAACAAATTTATAAATACTCTGTATTCTCCCTCCCTCTGAACTCTTCAACATTATGAATACCTATTGATTGCTGGTTTCTTCTTCTTTTTACCTGCCTGTTTCTCCTATTCTCACTAAGTCTTCCTCGGCGTACACTCAAATATAGACCCCTCTCTTCCATTCCCTCATCACCTAAAACCATCAGATTTCATCACCCTAAGCCGCCAAGTAACCTTCGATATCTTCATCTTTCGGAGAATTATTTCTGCTCCAGGCTTTCCGAGCTGCTAAATGCCTACGAAAACATAAATCCAAAAGCTTCTGCAGGCTCTTCTGGCGTCGCCCCGATCACTGCACGTTCTGGTATTCACTTAATGGATGCACTCCCAAAATGTTGTGAATCCCTGATTTCGGTACGTCTTCCAATAAATGAATACTTCGCTGCTAAGCATTCATCCTCACCCGTGCATCGTTTTTTCCGATTGAGATTGGCGTCCCACTACCTGCAATGGTCGTCTTTCTTCACGGTTTCCGGCTTCTTCCGAACGGTTCAATCGGTAACTTTTTGTCTTTTCTCAAATTGTCTATGCAGGTATATATATATCTGTGTTGGAATCTTTAGCAAAGAACAAGAAAGTTTGTTTAAAAGAAAAACTAGTTAGATATTATACATGGATGCATAAGGCATACTATTTGGGCAATCTCTATTGCTCTTTCGTTGTCGTGTTTGAGTAAATGTATAAAATCGATTGCTGTTTGGCTTATTACAGTTTTAGTAATTTGGGTTAAGTTTCCCTGCTTGTTCATTGAAGAATGTCATTTTACCATGGCGCTTGGACTTCGTATGTATGATTTGTTGAAAATGTCGTTTTGGAATAAGCAAAGGTTGTGATAGATTTGCAGTGTGTTGATTTTGGCATCAATTCCCCATTTGCTAAAATCCATGCATGGATAATCTTTTTGTTTTGTGTTTCTTTTTTTTGTTCCTTTACACATGTTTAATCTGTGATTATTTGACCTCATATTACTTGGTTGAGGTAGTTGCAATTGCTTAAGAACATGTTAACATTTTGATCTAGGTTGTAGTTTCTTGTGTTGATACGTAGCTAATAAGAATAAAGTAAAATTTATTCAAGATGCTGAATCACTTTCTCATAAGCTGTCTCAAGATGTCAATATGAATTTTCATAATGAGATAACAGCTGTATGACTATTATGGCTTCCGCTGGTTTGCATAAATTTTGTTAACACTCTGAGTTATATTTCTCCCTAGCTTTTAGGCATTTCGTTTATAATAATGATTCTTTTGGGATGATTGATTGCTATATCGTCAGTAAATATTTGGGAAAATACTTGCCATCTAAATTAAATGTTTGGATTTATTCATTCTCTCAATCCCTAGATATGAGTGTTAAGTTTCAATTTTTATCTTCTTTTCCTGAGTTTAATTCTATGGATATTAGATGCATAGAGCACTTAGTTACTGGTTAGTTAACTATAACATGATTGCTATCTAATATCTTGCCATGTCCGATTTTATTTTTCCTACTTAAAAGTTCGTTTGGCACGGTTTTTTGTTACAACTTTTATGTTTTAAAGTATTTTTGCAACTAAACAGGTAAAATATAAACTATTTTTTAGCAACAACCAAATTCAAAATTTGCTTTGATTGGTTTAAAGTCAAAAGTTACAAGCTGAGTTTTTAGAAAATAACTTTGGTTTTATAAAAAATTTACACTTAAAATTTCAAAAATCAATTTCATTAAATATAAAACTTTTATTTTTTAAAAGTGACAATAATTTCTACCAAACATTAAATAACTTTTGATTAAAAGTATTTTTGGTCAACAGTTATTTTAACAATATTTTTAGAACTCAGCACAAATACAATTTGTCTAAACATTCGCTTAGATATTTGTTGACCAGTTATAATTTTGTGTTCTGATCCTGTTATAATCCATTTTATTGGTGACTATTAATAATAAAATTTATTGTTTTAGGCATGTTGTATCTAGATGAGATTACTACGCTTCTTTTTTAAAATGAGGAATGAGATTGCTAGACATGGTGACTCTACTTGAGATTTAACTTTAAGAATTTACAAGTGATATCTAATAATTGGAGCCTCAGGTCTCCACGTTATTATTTCTTTAGAAACAACCTGTTCAGGATATTCAGTTGAGATGTTTTATTTTGATTTTTACGATTTATTAGGTATAATATGCTTTTAGGCTTTATCTTCTGTATATAGTTCATGTTACATTGGCTGTGTGATTAGCGTTGTATTGTTTGTATATTATCTGTTACAGTTTATACATTATTTATCTTCTATATGTTATCTTTTAGAACATTAATGGGATATCCATGGATAGAGCCTAATTCCATTAGGAATTACTTACAAAGAAGTGAGCCTTAGTTTGGTGCCAGCCTATGAGTGCCTGACTTAGAGCACGAATAGCCCACTATGAGAGTATTACATTTATATAGCCCAGCTTGTAGTACCATGCTCGGCACTATATGGCTTCCTTTGGAAACTCAGACTGCCCGTTTAGCTCAAAATCCATTATTGCATGTCGATAGGGGTTTCATTGTTATCATACTTTTGTTTTCTGAATTCGCTTCATATTTACTTGTATTTAAAAATGTGAATATTTTATTTATTTTGAATTTCAGAAGAAAAGTAGAAAAAGTTTCTCTTGGAGATCGTAGTAATCACTGTTTAGTTTAAGTTAAAAACTTGGAAATCTATATTTAATCTCATATTATTCTGTAGGAATAATCACAAAGCACCCTGTTTGTGGGGGTGTTGTAATAAGCTATTCAATTTGTAGGAGCACTTATATTTGAGTCATATTTATCCAAATAAAAGTGAATGTTGGGATGATTACTCAAACCTTTTGTTTAGCTCACTAAAGATTATTTACTTAATTAATATTTGCACATTTCAATTGTTTCTTGATGAAAAAAGTTTGTTCATTTGTAATGTTAAATCATGTCTTCTTTCTATACTTGGACTAGGTATGTAGTTATATTTGTTGTAAAATATGGTTAGTTGCATCGCTATTCTACTGTTGGTTTATGGCAGAAAAATTACAATTATCTCTACATATTCGTGCACTGAGTGGGTTGTGAGGTGGAGACGAAAGTATACTGTCATTTATAGATCTACCAACAAGTGTTAATAGGCATCAGTGGGGTGCATGTGGCAAAATCATCTACACTTACGAAAATAGTTCTAAATCACTGCTAGAATAGGGAATATATATTTTATTGTATTTTTCAAAATCTAACTCCACCAAAGGACGACATATGTTTCTCTTTTTACTCTACTGTTGATTATTTTTTATCCTTAAACACATAAAAAGGGGAAAATCCTGAGGAGCAAAGATTCTTTGGAAGAAGAATCCTTGGGAAGGAGGTTTGCTCCGAAGTGTTTATACTTTAAATTGCTTTGAAGAGCTTTTTAAGATATTTGATTGAATGATAGATAGAAATATTGTTTGCTTTATGTTTCAAAACAAAAACTAAGAAACACTTTGTAAGGGGGAGACATCCTGAACTTAGTAAGTGAGATACTTAATGATTCTTACATGATATGTATATACATTTTGAAGAAAATAAAATTTTATCATTCATAAAACGAAAAAGATTGTTGAACAAAATTAATTTATTTTGATAAATTACATAAACTTAATTTAAGTTAGCAAGGAAGAGGGACTCAAGAAAGTGGAATAAACTATGAAAGACGATAAGAACATCAACAAGAAGAGAAATAAATAGAAGAACACGAATAAGCTTCTTTTAAATTTGTTTTTATACATAAAGTATGTAGCATATGGTTGAAGGCTCATAAAGATTTTTTTTTTTGGGGTGAAAATCTATTTGAAAAATTAGTTTTTTTGAAAATAATTTTTCATTATTTATTTAAAAGAAATAATTGCATAAAAAATAATTATTAAATTATTTTAAAGTGAGATTTGTATGTGGAAGAAATTTTAAAGAAAATAAATTTATTTAAGAGAATAGTCTTTTGTTAGCATGTGTAATTATAAGAATGATGTTGATGTGGTTTAAATTTTAGTGATATTAATCTATATTCTGGGAGATAGTTTATATCTATCCTATTGGGTATTTTATATATATTTTAGAGATATTTTGTATTTATAATAAAAAATAGTTGACGTATATTTTAAAGAATTTTTGTTTGAGAAAAACTATACTAATATCTTTATATATATAGATTTGTTAACTTATTAGTGATATACTCTCATTTGATTATAGTAGAATTTTTTCTTGTCGGTCTTACTCGTAGATATAAACACATTGTTAATCATGTTAAAATCTTGTATTCTTTCTTTCTACTTTTATTTTGCTAAGATTGTGCATGGTTTAAGAATTTATTTTTCCAACAAGTGGTATCAGAGTAAGGTTTAGAGAGAAAAAATCAAATTAAGTTAGAGAGAGAAAAATAATCATTTTAAACCTGTGTACAACGACGGTAGCGTCCAACAGTGGAAGACGAAATTATGCATGGCTGTTATGTTTGAAGAAACATTAGATCTGGTGGTTCGACAATGTGTGATGCGGCTTGCTGAAGACGAAATTGTAGAAAATCGAAAAGAACCAGATCAATCGGCTAGATCTGGGCGCAAAAACAAGATTTCTCCGTGTCAGGAGCCAGATCCACAAGTGAAAAAAAGAGCTGCGCGGAGGCTGCAGAAGAAAATAGATTGGTTCTATGATTTATCCAGGAAGGGGAAGATGACCAAATCTGTTAGCGCACTGTGCTGCAGCAGGGAGCGCAATCGGTTGTGATTGAAAGAAGGCCAGACGAAGCCGTCTACATGCGAAACGATAGCCAAAGACAATGAATGCGCGCCAGAGAAGAAGACCTAATCGTGGTGGCCCCCTTCGCGCGAAGGCATAATCAACATGTTTTTAGCATGATCTCACTAGATCCATGCTGAATCTGAACACTGCGACATGTTTAGTATGGTTTTTCAATGATTTTCGGTGGTGGCGAGCGGTGGCCGCAGAAGCACGTGAATTTCCAGTGACCGCGCATGTGGTGGTACACGAGACCCTGGTGGTTGCGCGTGGTGGCGTTTTCTGCACGGTAGTGCTTCCTTGTGAGTGGTTTTTTATTTTCTAACAGTTATATTTCACTTTGTTTTATTTTTTAGTGCAAAATTTAGGGATTTGAGATGACATCTACAAAGTATAAGATAGAGAAGTTTGATTGTGGAATGAGTTTTAATCTGTGGAAAATTAGAATGAGATTATCCCTTATTCTACAAGGTTTATGAGGGACAATTGAAGAAAAATATTGTAACACTCGGACCCGAAAATTGTCCCAGTCCTGAAAATTAACCCGGGATGATGTTTACGGATTATGAATATATTTATTAAAAAAATTATTTTATTTTAATTTGATTGAATTTTTGAGAAAAAACGAATTAAGGACAAAATTAAAAATAATTTTGGAAAACAAGGGTAAAAATTTGAGTTCAGTGGATGTTTTTGAAAGAAAAATTAAAAACAGGAGATCAAAGTGCAATTAGAGAAAGTTCGGCTATGTAGGACTGCCTAGTTAGTAGCCTCGACGAACTGGAATGCTTCATATGGCCAGACGTGCTGATGTTGACGCCATACAGGAGGCCACATTAGCGATCCGCGTGCCCCGCGATCGGACGGTCCAGGATCGATTATGCACATGTGGATGGTCCAAATCTGCTTTCCCCTTAGGCGCGATCGAACGGTCGAGATCAAACGCAATGAACAGTGTAGATTCATTTTTTCTTTAGGCGCGATCGAACGGTCGAGATTAAACGCGATGAATGGTTTAGATTCGTTTTCTCCTTAGGCACGATCGGACGAGCGAGATTGATCACGATGCACGGTCCAGATTAACACGGGATGAGTATAAATATTTCGTATTATACAGAACTCGGATCCTAACTGCCAGCCCCCCCCTCTCCCGGGGAAAAAAGAACCAAACGTTGGAGAAGGAAGTCGATCGCCGACCGCAGTCGCATCGAAGCCACCTCCTACCGCCAAAATAGGTAAAAATTCTCATATCCGCTTGGAATTCAATTTCGAGCACTCCTGTGACCATATCGGAGCAAAACAAACGGTAGGTGAGCCGAAAACTGCGAGAAAAGCTCGACAGGGTCGCGGCGGCCCAAAACCCGCAACCTCCTTCAATGAGCCCCTTTCCAGTTCCTGTTTTGTGGAATTTTTTTACCATTGTATTTACAATTATGTTTTCTGCAGATTGACTGAAGGAGGAATCCCAGTCGCGAAGGAGAGCTTGCGGAGCCGCCGTACCCAGAAACCTTACCACCGGTAGGTTTCGATTTTATGATTTTTTTTGCCAACTAAGGCTCCTTAACGTGTTTTTTTGCAGGGATATGTGTAAAGTCAGTCGAAATCGGCCTAAACCAGTCAAAAATGGCCAGACCTAGGTAAACCGCTACGGGCAACGGTGCTGTCGCTGGAGCACGACGGCGCCGCTGTGCCTGAATTCTAAAATTGGCCGGAGAGAATTTTTAACACCGATTTTGAGTTTTTTGAGTATTTTTTATATACATGGAGCATGTTTAATCTCCGCATAAAAATTCAGAAAATCCAGGGACGGTGAGAAGGCGTAGTAAAAAGTATGAGGCTTCAGACTTCGATTCAGATAAGAATCTCTCACCCTATTCCCTGTTATGGAATTGAAGCTTAAAAATCAATAATATGGTGTTATGTGAAATTTAAAAATTTTTGGAAATAATTGCAAGTCACTAATGGAGCTGGAACCGGTTAGTTGTTTATTTGTCTTATTTAACTGATTACTTGCTCGTACAGCTTTAAATACATGATAATATATTGAAATAATTAAATGATTCAGTTGTATTTTCTTGATACATGTATCACTTGTTTTGCATGATTTACGGTTGATTGTGAAACGTGAAATTAATATACATATGAAAAATTATTTGATGATGTGAATTAATAAATGGTTGTCTTATTGGATATCCTGGGAGATGGTGGACGGAGTAGGTATATAAGAAATCCTGCCATGAACGTCACCTCATACCAGATAGGGTATTGATAGATGGTATTTTTGGCGTTCATACCGGACAGGGTATGGGGACAATCCGGTCCACTCTCATACCGGACGGGTATGGGGACAGTCGGTTAATCGACAAGTTAAGATATTAGGTTCATGCGTAGGGGGATATCCCTATGGACCCCCAGAGGTGCCAGTAAACAAATAAAAAGGAAAAGTTGTTGTTCTTGTTTACTTGTATAAGAGATCATAATGTCGTTTGAGTTATTATCTTTATAGGTTGATTTTGAAAATCTCATAACAGTAAGTATGCAATAAATGATTTTGCTTATGATAAATAAACTTACTTAAATTAAGAGCTCTATTAGTTGTTTTATATTTTTTTTTACCAATATTCAGTTTCCATATCAGTGAGTAGTGTGATATTCTTATTGGGGTAGTATAGCTCACCCCTATTAACCATATCAGATCAAGAAGATCAAGACTCATATCCTGATCAGTAAGAGGGTTGTAAGTAGGTGTTCCCAGATCCTATCAAGAGATAGTAGATGTTAACCTCCCCACAATATTTATTTACTATTTTTATATGTTTATTTCATTTTTTTATGCACTGCTATGAAATAGACATTTTCATAATCCTATTGGACATTCAAATTTATGTGTAAGGAACGTAAACTCTAACGTTATTATACGCTTCTCCATTAGATATATGAATTTATTTTCTTTTTTGTTCTGGGTTGCTTCAAATATTATGAGAGTATGAGAGAATCAAAAAACGTAAATTTGCAAGATAGAGTCTTATGTACAATTTTTATAAGTGTGAATGACAATGTTCTACTGGAAATTGCTAGAGAGATTTCAGTTTCAGTTGTGTGGAAGAAACTTGAAGAGTTATATTTTGTAAAATCACTGACGAATTGCCTTTATCTGAAGAAAATTTGTACAATATAAAAAATGATTGAAGGTATACCCATTAAACAACATCTTGATAAGTTTAATTCTATAATTATCGACCTAAAGAACATATATATTAAGATTAAAATGAGAATTAGGTATTGATTGTATTTTGTTCATTACCATTTTTTTATGAGACTTTTGTTGATACTCTATTGTATGAGAAAATTAATATTTCACTGGATGATGTTA
>NW_019014654.1:1060346-1075102 GCF_000150535.2 Carica papaya | reverse complement strand
AATATTTTATTTTCAAAAGACAGTAATACCAATTTGTCAATATACAAATAGAAATCAATTATATCTAAATGATGGTACAACATAAGTTTTTTGTAAACTCAAATAATATCCAGTTCTTAATAATAATTTAAATATGGCCAATCGCTTTCACCACCACTGATTTTGCCATCGCCGATATAAATGAATATGATACCTTCACTTGACTTGTGGCTTGCATGGACACACTGATATGAGTAGTAACACCAGAATCTATCCACCATGCGTGTCTAGATTCAGACGTTAAATTAACCTCATAACAAATAAAGTTAAGAAACATAGATTTCTTTGTGTTCCACACATGATAGTTGACACATTCCTTCTTCTGATGACCTGGAGCTTTATAGAAGAAACATACACTATCATTTTGTTCATTTTGTTGTTTCTTATGTTACACTAAAACTACAACATCTTTACCTGTTTTTTTTTACTTTTTCTTCTTGTCCTTTGAGATCATCGCTAGATGAGCACTATCTATCTTCTCATACTTAAACCTTTCCTTCTCTTGAACACAATATGAGATGAGCTCATTGAGAGTCTAGGATTCCTTCTAACAATTATAGCTCACCTTGAAATGATTAAACTATTGAGGAAGAGAGATCAAAACAAAGTACACTAGTAATTCTTCTAATAAATCCTGTCTGAGTGCCTTGAGCTTAACATGTATGTGAGACATTTTTATTATGTACTCTCTTATGTTTTTTTCCCTTTATATCTCATAGAAGCAAGGTTCGCCAAAAGTGTACAAATTTCGGTCTTATCACTCCTAACAAACCGTTGCTTGATGGATGTAAGGAAATCTTTAGCTGAAGTGATCTCATCATATATACAGCTCCTAGAAACTTCTGGAATGGATGGTTGCATTACCAATAAACTCATACGGTTTGACCGATCCCATCTTTCAAACTCCCTTTTTTCCTCAATGGTATTGTTAGGAGTAAGTATCGCCGGTGGATTGACCCTAAAGCCCAATCCAAATCCATAACTTCAAGAACAATTCGAACACTATTAACATTAAACCTTTAATAATAATAAACAGAGAACAGACAACATTCAATCAATCAATACTCACATTAAACCTTAAACCATAAATAGTAATAATGAATTTAAATAAATGGAAATTTCATCTTAAGATATCGGACATTCTATTAATACTCTATTTATGGATAAAATATTAACTTATAAGTTATATCTTATAATAGTAATTAAATACTGACAGTAAGAACACACACCAAATAATAAATCTTTATTTAGATCGATTTATAGTTCATATGCAAAATTGAATAATTATCACGTATTTATTACTTCTAATTAGAATGTAATTATGTTAAACATTAACATTTCTTTCGGCTGCCGCCTGGCACCGCATCTTCTGTCGTGGCCAAAACAGTTGCGTCGTCTCGTTAGTGCGATCATAGGACTGTGTCGATCCCATTGTCACAGCTTTGCAATCACAGTTGTGTGACTTTTCTTCTTCTTTCTTCGTGTGTCGGCCTGGCCGCCACATTTATTTCTTATCGCCTCGACCAGAGGGTAGCGGTTGCTTGACCGGCACGCCCTTATAATTACATCACACTGAATGTGGTCGCAGCAGCCGATCGACCTTCCTTTGTGTGTTTGCTTTTCTTCTTTTTTTATTATATATACATATATATATATATACACACGTATGCATCTGGTATATATAAATCCATAATTTTTGTTTCTTAATGCATAATTTTTGTTTAAAAAATTAATCTGAAAATTAAAAACTAAAACAAAATCACCAAAAAAATTATATATATTCCAGATCTGAAGATAAAACACAACCACATGTATCCAAATCCGAAAATCAAAAAAGAAAAAGTCGAATATTAAATATTCAATACGAGGTAGCTCTGATACCATTTGTTAGAATTAAATCAAACTAGATATGAAAATAACCGTAAATAAATCTCGTACTGAATAAAAAAGAATAAATGTAGAAGCGTACTTGAATCCATAACATAAGAAATCTTCATGCAGTACGATAAATTATCCAAATCGAAACGCAGCCTGCCAATCTTTTTTTGTTGATGGGATAACAAGAAGATAAAACCATGCGCGCGATTTGGGGACCATAATTATTTTTTTATATCATCAACTTTTATCGTTTCTTATTTTGTCTATCATAAAATGAAAAATTACAAATATGATATTTGCATATATTACAAGTTCATACTTAAGTCTAATGCATTAAGGCTCATAATCATTTAAATGTAATTAATTACTTTTAAACAGACCTAATAAATTAATAATTTATTATACACAAAAAAGAAATATATTAAGCTCTTTTTTAGATAAAAAAATCCAACAGTTGCATGTCCTACTTATGCTTAGGTTGTGTGACAACATTACAGTAAAAGTTTAAGTGGATAAAGATACAATGAAGTATGTAACCCACCAAATCAACCCTTTAAAAACAAACTAAACAACACTTTGTCTTTCAAGTTTATCTTAATATATATTTATTCTTATATACCATTTTCATTCTTAAAGATATTATATTAATTTATTTTAATAATTGCACACAATAAATTATTAAAACTTTTAGTTTTTCTAAATAATATTAATAATTATATATTATTAAATTATTACAAAAAGAAAAAAGAAAAAGTTGTAGGGGGTCAGTTGATGGAGCTTGGAGTCAACTATGGATAAAGAAAAAAAAAAGAAATTTAAGAGAATTATCATACACCTCAAAAGTAAGAGAAATTATCACAAAACGTCCTTACAAAAAACTTCTTTTGCTTTTATGTGTGTTTTATGGTAATTATTATTTTTTTAATAAATCCATAAATTTTATTAATTAAATTAACATTTACAAAATAATAATGAAGCAATCTTCTATTAATGTAATATAACAAAATACACCAGATGTACAACATATAAGTCAAATTGAAACTTCAATACAAAAAGGAAAAAATATTCATAATCTAACAAAAAGTAATTGGTAAAGGATAGTGGATATTCAATGACACTTGATAAAAATTAAACTGGGATTTAGTAAAAAGATAAATTATTTTAGGCATTCCATACAAAAACTTATTTTTCCAACAATATATATATATATTTTTTTTCATTTAAACATTGTCTGGGAGAACAGGGTGCAGATCAGACTGGGACAGAGAGTTTATAAGCATTGACTCCCTGTTCCACATGATGATCCGATCCATACACCAAATTTGGACCTGTCTGTTCCACAACCTCAAGAAAATACATGTGACATTTCATATCTGTAATTATAACATGCATATAAATCTCTTCAAAATTAGTTGAAACGTATACATTTCATTCATGTTCAAGAAATAATAATTGATTTATTATGATTTCAGAGATGTATCAAATAATGCCCTTCATTATTTGAAGTTATTAAGTAGTTGTCAGAGGATCTTCCCATCTCTTTTTTTCTTTTTTTTCTTAAATACATGAAAAAATTTGAAATCCATACAAATTAACTATTTAAATTTTTGTACTTATAATTTCAGCAAAGTATATCTTATGAGGTTTATAATTAAATCCTCCCCAACCAACCCCTCTCTCCAATTGCCAATTAAGAGAAAGATCAAAGGGGACAAAAAACAAATCTGTGTGATTGATTTGGATCTTTGAACACATACTATTTGTAAGAAAAAAAGCTCATATACATGAATTTTAGAAGAAGATAATGTACTTGAAGATTTGAAATCTCTTTAATTCATTGGTTTTAACTTGTTTATCCATCTTTTTTTGCCTTGGCAAATTGTTGATAAATTAATTATTTTGGAGAAAAAGATTAAAACAATAAAGAAGAAATAAAAAAAATAATAAGAAAAAAGAAGTTTAAAAAAATTGGGAGAGAAGACTGTAGACGTAATATGGGCTCCTTTAGGGCATTATTCCTCGTGTCCAATTGAGAACTTTTTCCGGAAAATATGTTGAACCTCAAGGCATGGTTTTAATGACTAATAATTAACACTTAATATGTTGTATTAATAATATTTTTTAATTAATTTATTATTTAAAACAATTAAACTTAAAGTCAAGGTCATAGTAAATGTATATATTAAGAAATTTTTTGCCTAAAAGATCAAGTTTCAAGTTTTCAATAAATAAATACATAAATAGGTAAAGATGTCAAGAAGCTTGAGTAGAGCCATGGAAGAATCGAAGAATAGTTTATGAAAGCTAAAGAAAAGAGAAATATAAGATTAAATATTAAAGGTTGAAGATTTTCTCTTTCATTTTTATGGTGATATTTGTTAAATAAATTCAGTATTTATTTTTTATTAAACTTTTAGTTACTCTAAATTATATATTATCTATAAAGTTAATAAGTGATAAATCTCATCTATAGGGATTTTATCTATCATCTAGGAAGATGATAAGTGAGACTTAATGTATAGTAATTGTACATATCATCTAGGATGATGATAAGTAAAAATTCATGTTTATCTTTTTACTATAATTTTTCTATTTAAATACCGGTGCCAATTTGTTAAAAATTTAAATCAATATCTAATTTTTTTTCTTATCTCCCTTGAATTTATTCTTGTTTTTCGCTTCTTAAGTTCGAATAGTGGTATCAAAATCTCTCAAAAGTAAATTGCAGTAGTTTTACAGAATAAACAACAAATGACATAAAAATCTTATTCAACTAGAAATTTGACAATTTGATGGTCATTATGATCACTGAAGTATACTGATGGAGAACTTTTTAATGTCCAAAAAGTATTGGGCTATGGTTACTTTTGGAGTACCACAACCAACAGGTGTTATATTCACGAATGCTCAAAAAATTAAGCTCGAAGCACAGTAGTTAAAAGATCTAAAAGCAAAAAACTTTTCTTTTCTAGGTTATTGATCACTCAATTTTGGGAATTATTTTTTGTAAAAACACTTTAAAGCAATTTTAGGACTCCATGAAGGGAAGGTATAGGAGACAACAAAAGCAAATCGAGCACAACGTCAAGCTCTTCGTGTTGATTTAGAGACTTTATACACGAAGATAGAAGAATCAGTTTTAGATTATTTCTCAAGGGTCATGAAAATTGCAAATAAGATGCAGATTCATGGCGAAAAATTGGAAAATGTTACTATTATTGAGAAGATATTTCGCTCTAAACAACCAAATTCAATTATGTTGTCTGTTCAATTGAAGAATTTAAAGACACTGATGACCTTAGTTTTTTAGTAATTCATAAACATAAATGAGTGATAGGATAAAGAGAATGAGACTCTAAAGTCTCTTCTGATAATCATTTTATGACACCAAAAAGAGTGATCGAGGAAGAGGAAGGGGCAGGAGCAGTAATGGTAGTAGAAACTCACATAAAAAATATGAAGATAATAAGTATTCTCATCCTCAAGGAAGAGGAAGAGATCATGACAACAGTCATTCAGTTCATTCAAACAAAAGTCAACAAACAAATTTAAAGTTGAATGTTACAGATGTCACATTATGAGCATTATGAATCAGAATGTTGAACTATCTTAAATAAAGATATCAGAAGACAATCAACGTCTGCACAAAAAAAAAAATCTCTACATTATTGGCTTGCCAATTAAAGGAGCAAGCCAAAGAGAAAACTCATTAAATTTTTTAGTAATTAGATATTGGATGTTGTAACCATATGTGTGGGAACAAGTCAGCTTTCTATACTCTAAATGAGTCATACTAAGACTTAATAAAGTTTAGAGACAACTCTGAAGTCTCAGTAATGAGAAAGGACATGTGATGTGGAACCCAAGATCAACAACGCAATCCAAAACCTCGTATATAACATTAGGAATAAGAAAACTCAAAGTTCTTAAATAAACCCTCCTTACTTTACCCACACCTAACCTGTGGGGGTAACTGGGAAAAAATTTGGAATTAAAAAGATGCCACGAGATTTACTCACTCACTGAACCCACTCTTGAGAACTAAATGCTATTAGTAAAAATATCAAAATATTATTGATAATCTGAATTATAAATACAAAGGGGGTAATTGCCTCCTTATACAAAATTGCCATCAAATAGAAAAACCAAAACTTAATTAAATAAACTTAAATAACTAAAAAGGCCTTTTTTTTCGTGGACAGTTTCTAAGACTCCCTCTCGGTTTTAAAACTTTAATTTCTTATCGGCTTAAAGTTCTTGTTTCTCTTGCTGTTTATTTTTGTAAATTTTAAATTATAAAGAACTTTTATTTTGCGGTCTTTAAAATCAAAATGGAAGATGGAAATCGGTTAAGACTTTGCTCCCCTTGGCTGGTTTTTCTTTTCATGCTTAGGTGTAGCTTTCTTCTTATTTTTGGTTTTTTCTGTTTAAAGCTGCATCGAACTCTCTTCTGTAGAGATGTAATCTAATTATAATCTTTATTCTTGAAAAAGTCTTGTGGTTAAACATGGTGGATGTTCCCTTTGAATTAGGTGTTCTTCCTGCGGGTGAAGTGGTCATCTCCTTCAATTTATATTCCACTTCTTCTAATTCCTATGTTGATTCTAAGTTGTACTTTCTTCTTTGCATATTGCTTTTGAGTCCAATTTAGAGCCTTCAAATATGTCCACAGGAGAAAAGGTGTCGGTTTTCTTAGCTTGGTGAGGAACCTGAGAAGGTAGGTGGTGATTCTCCTCCATCCTCTCGTCTATGGACTTTCAAGGCTAAGATCATGCATGGTCGAGCCTCTTCTTGCCTTCTTGATCCTTTTTATATTGATTCTTATGCCTATAATTTTATTTCTTAAGTGAATTACTCTTAGACAAATATGTTGAAGGTCTTTTGAAAGTTTTTGGCTCTTGCTCGGGTAATGGGGCATTATGGGACTTGGATCTTTCTTCCTAATTCTCCTAATCCATATTCTTAATGAGTTTTGATTCTTTCTTGGTCAGGAATTACATTAGGAATCAAAACTAGGTGGTTGAAGCTTCCTTCCATGGTGTCAAACATGTGGGAATCTACCTTGGGGGAGGAATTTGTAATCCTGTAGATTTTAGTTTTCCCGTGTGCACAGATCATGTCCTCTGCATGCTAGGCGTGTGTGTGTGCTAGGTGAGTGTGTCCTATTTCTGTGCGCGTGCAGATGGCATCTTGTGCTATCATCGTGCATGCAAGTATCTTTTTTTACGCAGACAATCTCACGGGCGCAAGAGTTTTTCTGCTGCTACAAGTGTTTTTCTCTTAGCTCTCTGGGAAAGTGCTTCCACTTGTGTCTGGGTTTACATCAATAATTGATCACTAAAACAAAAAAAGATGTTGCTCAAATAATTTCTAATGTTCTTTATGTTTCATATTTGGATACCAATTTTTGAAGTCTTTGTTAATTGAGAAGGGTATGAGATCCTCATTAAAAATGGAATACGTAATATCCAAGACAATAATTTGGGTTTAACTACTCAAATTAAAATGACTGCTAATAGAATGTTCCCTTTGTATGTCAATAACATACAACAATCATTTTCTTCACTAAAGTAAGTAGATGAAGCTTGGTTGTGGCCTTTTTGTTATGGTCATCTTAATTTTAATGGATTAAAGACGTTACAACAACATAATATGATAATGGGTCATTTTCAAATTTTACATCCCTCACAAATCTATGAAGAGTGTATTTTTAGGAAATAACATCGCAACTCATTTTCACAAGAAAAATCATGGACAATAAATAAGACACTAGAACTTATTCATTCTAACATTTGCATATTCATAACACCATCTTCAAATGGACATAAAAGCTACATAATTACCTTTATTGATGATTATACTTGAAAATATGGGTGTATTTCTTGCAAGAGAAATCTAAAGCTTTTGAAACTTTCAAAAGCTTTAAAGCACATGTAAAAAAGAGGTCAACAATTCAATAAAAGCTCTTTGCTTACATTGTGTGGTAGAATATAAATCACAAGAATTTATAAATTTTGGTGAGTTTTATATGATAAAAAGGTAACTTATAATAGCCTACTCACCCTAATAAAATGAAGTCTACAAGAGGAAAAACGCACTATTATGAATATGGTGCAGAGTTTGCTAAAAAGTAATAGCATTCTAAAGACTTTTTTGCCTAAAAGAGTGAATTCAATATTTACATTTTAAATAGAAGCCCCCCATTTTTAGTTTAAAACATGATTCCAGTGGAAGCATAGAGTGGATAATGATCAGCTATAGATCATTTGAATGTTCAAGAGTGTAAAATATACCCATATTCTTGATTAAAAGAGGTAAAAGCTAGATGACAAGGGAGAGAAATGTATTTTTCTTTATTTTATTGATCAATCAAAAGCCTACAAGTATATAATCCTAACACTAAGAGAATAGATTAATTAAGCGCTCATTAGAAAGTGTCCACGAACGAAGATAGGCCACAAAGAATCTTGCCAAGTAAACACCAAGGAAATAAGTAATTTTGGGTACGTTTTGTCTCCTAAATTAAATAACACTGAACAGGAAAGTAGGCACACCCCTCAACACTTTTCTAAATGGGAGCATTATCAAGAGAAGCCCAACAGAATACAAGAAGGTGGACTTGAAGCCTAAAAAAGAGCCTGTGGGCTTGAGAACTCACTTGGAAGAAGGTGGACCAAGAATTGGTCCAAATCTAAGAAGAATCTCAGCCTCATGAACATGAAGACCCATGACCCAAATAACCAACACTAAAGGAGGGTGGGCTAAACCACTCTGTGCCCTTGGGCAATTTCGGCCCACACGTGAGAAAGGCTATTTATACAAAATGAGGCTCCCGCACATGCGGGTATACAACGTGCATGAGAGAGCTGGGACACATGTGCACGAACATTGTTGCATGCCCACTTGTGTGAACTGGGCAAGCTGCACGCATGGGAAGCACGAATAGAGGTCGCACGGGGAAGGCATACACGCAGTAAAACCACATACATAGAATGCCACACAGGCGAGCAGCTCACGCATGGGGGATTCCAGCCCGCGCGGGTGAGTGTGCGAGTGAGGAGATATGTCCCTTGATGAGTCTTCTTTTTATTTTCCCTATATGTTTTTTATGCTAATTTTTCCAAAAATGACTCTTCTACAAATTAAAGTTTACATAAGAATTAAGGTGTAACGGCTCTGGGATTTTAAAATGAGATATGTGTATTAAAAAGGTCAAATGCGGAAGCGTAATAAAAATTTCGATCAACATCCCTTACACTAAAACCAAAAACGTGCTCAAAGTATAAAAGAACAAACTAACTACAAGAGAAACTCGAAAATAAAAGCTATAAATATAACTACGGAGTCTTCAGGCGTCCCCTTCGCCGTCTTCCTGCGAAACGGGCTTGGGAACAATATCTTCCTGATCTGAAATGATTAAATAAGGAATGAGCTACACCAGCCCAGTAAAGACATCACACTATCTCACCGTCACGGAGGTAAAGTTGGGTAGAAAACACAAAAAGACCAATAGAGCATAATTTACAACAAATTCTTTTATCAATAATAAAATCCTTTACTATCCACTTACCTCGGTGAAATTCATAAAATAATATACGAAAGCAATAACATTGTCATCATCATGAAATCATATGAACTGTATAACATAATACTTATCACGCCTTTTGCAATTCAATCATTACACAACATATTTTTCCTCATTTACCAGCTTACTAGTATCCATGGGGATCCATAGGGGTCTCGCTACCCGTGAATCCTTAACACTTGTAATCAGATTCCAGGGCCGTACCCATACCCCGTCCGGTATGGGCGCCAAAACTATAAATCTCAATACCCCGTCCAGTATGAGGGTGAAACGGGCCGTCCCCATACCCCGTCCGGTGTGGGCGCTAAAACACATAAGGTCTCCATACCCCGTCCGGTATGAGAGCCCACAATCCCGGTAGGGTTCCCTACGGACCCGGTCCGTCCACCATCTCCTAGGATATCTAGTCAGGCTGACCACATTATACAATTATCAATTTACATAACCTTTCATTCCCCTTTTCCTCAGTCAGCATCATCAATTCACACACAAACAAGCAAACCAGTAATTTATGCCAAACAAGACAACATACAACATCGGGTTCTCAGTCATTCAACCCATAATTAATAAAACAGTGATATATGCACACGAAACTATGAAATAAAAACATCAGACCCCATACTGCATTTAAAACTGTAAAATAGGCCAAACAATAGCTGACCGACAGACACACCAGACTCGGGCTCTATTAGCGACCTTAAACAATTTCACACATCTATTGATTCATGAAATACCGTTTTATCATTTATTGAACTTTAATACCGTGATAGGAAATAGGGTGAGGGGTCCTTACTTGTTTCGGGGTCCGAATACGGCTCTACAGTGCGCCTATAGGCTGTCCCTAATTTTTCCTGAATTTTTTTCGGGGAACTGAAACGCACTACTAGTACCTGCACGTCTCCCAAAAATCTCAAATTAGACCCAGGGCCCCTTTCAGCCAATATCGCAATTCCGGCACGATGGTTCTGTCGTCCTCCTGCGCCGCCGCCGCCGCTTGCAGCGGTGATTCACCTCGGGTTGGTCGTTTTCGGCCGTTTCCGGCCGAATTCGACCACACTTGCATCAGTCCCTGCGATAAAATAACCCTAGGACCCTCAGGGGGCCAAAAAATTACGAAAAACCGAAGCTTACCGGCGGCTCTCCGGCGAGGTTTGTGTTTTGGTGATTTGGCTCCGATCAACCTGTAGAGAAAAGAATTGTGATCACGGTGATATAAAAATTGTATCAAACGGAGGCTAGGAAGGGCCTCATCGGAGGCAAAAATTGAGGAGGGGCGCGGCGGTGCCGCTGGGTTTCGGCCGTATTTTTCGGCCGTTTGGCCGGGATTTTAGCTCCGATTTGGCCACAGGGGAACTCAGCATTGAAAAACGAGCTGGGGGTATGAAATTTACCTCGATCGGCGGTCGGAAAACTCCCTGGTGCGGCGGCGGGTGGCGGTGGCCGGCTCCTCCAGCGTCTGATTCGTCTTCTCCAGCGAGGGCAGGCGGCTTGGGTTTTTGTGGTCAGGTGTGGGGGTTTTATTTTTACCCTTTTGCCTTTTATTCACAACCATCCATTTTGATTAAATCTGGACCGTTCGTACTTGATTGAATCTGGGCCGTTCGTGCACGTGCATCTGGGCCGTCCGTGCGCGTGCATCTGGGCCGTCCGTGCGCACGCTTGATCTGGGCCGTCCGTGGGTGCAGGGACGCATCTGGGCCGTCCGATCGCGCGCACGCAGATCGCCCACGTGGCCCGTTCCCGGGTCGACGTGGTCTTGCCACGCGGCAGGTCTTGGTTGGCCAGGGCTGTTGACTGGGCCACTGACGTGGCTGCTGACGTGGCGCTGACGGGGTACAATTTTTCTAAATTGCATTTTGACCCCCAGTTTCCGATTTTCTTTTCAAAAATACCCCCAGAATCCTAATTTTCACCCCTTTTTTCCAAAATCAATTTCAATTAAATCCAAATAATATTTTTACCCAATTTTATCATTATTATTATTTTTATTTTTATTAAAAAAATTAAATTAAATTAAATAAATGGGATAAGAATTATCTACTTAGTTTTTTATTCATTTTTACTTAGCATTTTATCCCCCAACTCACGTATAAGGGATTCCTGCCCGCACAGGTGAGCATGTAAGTGAGGAGATGTGTCCCTTGAGTAGTCTTCTTTTTTCTATTTTCCCCATGTGTTTTTTATGCTGATTTTTCCAAAGAGGACTCTTCTACAAATTAAAATCTACATAAGAATTAAGGCACATGGAAATTATGGTAAAATGGATGAGAATCATCTACTCAATATTTTATTTGTTTTTACGCATCATTTCAAAGGATCCCAGGCTGTGTGGGTGAACATGCAAGTGAGGAGATGTGTCCCTTAAGGAGTCTTCTTCTTCTTCTTATATTCCCCATGTGTTTTTTATGCTGATTTTTTCAAAAAGGACTCTTCTACAAATTAAAACCTACATAAGAATTAAGGCACATGGAAATTATGGTAAAAGGGATGAGAATTATCTAATCAGTATTTTATTCATTTTACTCAGCATTTTATCCCTCAACTCATGCAGAGGGGATTCCAACCCGCGCAGGTGAGCATGCGAATGAGGAGATGTGTCCCTTGAGGAGTCTTCTTCTTCCTATTTTTCCTGTGCGTTTTTTATGCTGATTTTTCCAAAACGGACTTTTCTACAAATTAAAGCCTATATAAGAATTAAGGCACATAGAAATTATGGTAAAAGGAATGAGAATTATCTACTCAGTATTTTATTCATTTTTAATTTTTATTTTAATGTTGAATTTTATCTTTAGGAATATCTTAATATTATTTTTGGATTAGGATTTAGATCAGTATAGATCTTGAATAGAATTTCAATTAAATTCAAGTATTTGTATTTGAGTAGATTTATTTTGGTGAAAGCCTATATAACAGCCTCACCTTAGTTGTAATTCACAATTCAGTTGAGTGATAAATAAAATTTCAGCTTTTGCTGTTAAAACTAGTTTTACTAATTTTTGAGTGTTGATGTGAATATGGACATGGACCATAAAGAGAAGGCCTCATCCAGAGAAAGAGGAAAACAAGCCTAACCAGTTAACCCAATAGCATAATAATGTCATCAACTTGCTTTAAACACATGATGAAAATGGGTAAGAAAAAGAAGCAATCAGCCAAGAAAAGAGGGAAGATCATATCTATCTTAGTTAGGAATTTAAACTTTAATTTTAATTAATTTTCTATATACTTGCACCTAGTTAAGAATTTAGACTTTAATTTTAATTAATTTGAATTGTAACTACACCTAATTAGGGATTTAGACTTTAATTTTAATTAATTTTCTATGTAATTACAATTTTAAATTAAGAGATTTTTATTATCTTTTTTATTCACATGGCTTACCCTATAAATAGATCGTCAAGTTTTCATTGTAAGCATTCAAAAATTATCTCAATAATATTAAGAGTGTTTCTTTTCAAGAGAGGTTCTTCTACCATCTTATTGAGTAAGGAATGGATCTACTTATCAAGGTACAACCTTGTTGCATTTTTTCATTCTATTTATTTCATTTCTAGTGACCTTAATTTCTATCATTCTTGATAGTGGGTTAAGTAGGGAGGGTTTCTATAGGATTAATTTCTTTGATGTCTTTAAATGAAATTGTGTGAGTTTCTGATCACGCTAGTTGATTTTGGATTTTTCATCATTTTGTGTCAAAGCTTTGTCTCCATCTAAACCTACATATCTTTTACTTTTACACTTTTAAATTTTTGCAATATTTATTTTCTTTTGTTCATCTATTCAAAAAAAATTGTCTCATTAATCAATTTGAGTAAGACATAATGTCAACTGACCTTTTTTTTCTTGATAAAATCGTTGTTGAGTGCCATTTTTTTTAATATACTTTTCTTGTAATTTTGTTTCCTATGCCAAAAAAAAAAGAGAAAAAAAAAAGAAAAAATGAAAAAAAATGAAACAAATGAAAGAAATCCCGATCAAGTAAACATACTCATTTGGGAAGTACTTACCTTTTAGTACTCAATCATCCTTATTTGAAACATTGCAAGAACCAATTCACAATAAGGCAAAAACCACTTTTATTCTTTTTTTTTATAACCACGTGCATTCACACTTATACAATTCATTAAAGGTTAGATTTTTTTATATAGAACACAATGTATGTTGGGAATAGATTATTAGAAATATCTTTCGGATTTTTCTTTGGGGCAATACTAAAGCCCTACATCTTCTATAAACCGTTAATTTTTTTTATATCCTCAGTTTCTTTTATTGTTCTAAGCTTTAGTTTCCTAATACATTTAAGTGTCTAATTGTATCTTAGAGCTTAGCATAATTGACAACATACTACTGTTTTCTCTATGTGTTACACTCTTACTTCTAGTATTGGTGCAGTATTTAGTTTTTAGGACTCCTTAAGGTGTCTTAAAATAATACTCGAGAATACTTTAATTCAAGAGGATCTATTTGATATTCAACTTAAGGGTGGAAGATATAAAGGTAAAAAGTAAGAGTGTGTGAGATTATTAGAGGATAAAAGCCAAGTGAGTGAAGTATGAGAGAACTAGTGAGGAAATTTTTTTTTATTAACCTTTTTGCAAAAAATCTTCTTAAGATGTCAAGTGAGCATCAAAGTCCTGCCAACATAATGCTCTTTATGGAGGCTATGTATGCAGAATTGACATGACTTAGTTAGAAGGTAGATAACTTGAGTAGTGGTCAAAGTGAATCAAGATACTAGACCCCTAATACAAAGCAGCCTAAAACTCAACATCCTGAAAATGAGACCAGGTCTTGAATGATGAGGAGGAAGACCGAATTAGAAGGAGAGAAGATAAAAGGGACAATAATATCAGTTCCATCAAAGTAACGGTACCACCCTTCATAGGTAGGGATGACGTAGAAGTCTACTTGTAGTGGAAAAAAAAAGTAGAGTCGATCTTCGACTGCCACAACTACAGCAAAGAAAAAACAATCAAGTTGCAGCTGTAGAGTTCACTAGTTATGCTCTAGTATGGTGGAATCAATTAATCCTCACTAAAAGGCGTAATAGAGAACGATTAGTCTCTACTTGGAGAGAGATTAAGGCCATCATACGAAAAAAGTTTGTACCCTTTTATTATTATAGAAAAATGCATCAAAAATTATAACACTTGATGCTGGGATCTATGTCCTTGAGGATTATGATAAGGAGATGGAGATGGTCATGATTAGGGCGAATATTAAAGAAGATCCTGAAGCAACCATGGCTAGATTC
>NW_019014654.1:993484-1005361 GCF_000150535.2 Carica papaya | reverse complement strand
AAGAACATTAAAAAATTAGAAAAAGCTAATTTAGAAACAAACTAAAAGCTTGCAAAATTTATTAACATGAAAGTTGTGATTACAACCTAAGGATTGAAGTCTTTATATAAGCTTTTATTTACTAATTCAACTAGAAGTAGGATTACAAATCCTACTTAAACTTTTAAACAAAATTTAACTCAAACTCTTAAATAAAAATATTAAAATAATTATTATAAATTTCCTTCTCATAGCTGAACTTGAACTTCATCTCGGTTTAGGTCTTCTAGTTGCACTCGAATTTATCTACTTTTATTTTTTTAGGGATTTTTGAGTAGGATTCTTGCTGGATTTTTGCAAGACTTGAAGTAGGGCTCATTAAGAGAACTTTGGCTTTGAAAAGGCTCCCTTGTTTGAATGTATGTCGTTCTTGGACTCCTTTCTTAAGATGAGTTCTTTTCTCCCTTTCTTGGTTATCATGATCCTTATTGAAGTCTATAATTTCCAGCAAGGTTACTTCTATGGAGTGGGTATCTTTTTGTTGGACTTGAAGTAGTAGAGTTGGAAGAGAAGTCTCCTCCCTTTTGGCATTGGACTCCATCAAGCAATCTCCCTCTTCCTCTTAGTTTTTGAGTCTTTTAAGATCAAAAACTCTCTTGGTCGATTACTCCTCCATTGGACCTTCTTGGTCCTTCTCCTTATCGGTCTTGGATAACTCTCTATCCTCTTCTAAATTGTATTCAAGAAGGACAAACCTTCTTATGTTGTTGAGCCTCCTTTTTTTGGGTATCATGTTATGACAGGCTTAGATCAAGATCAGGCTTAGCCGAACCTTAAGCCTCTTATTAGGTAGTAGCCACACTTCTTCTTGATCTTTCAATACTGAATTCGGGCTTACACATCTTGAACCTTCTCGGGTTGGACTTAACAAGCCATTTTTAGACTGGTTCTTGGGAGTAAAGTATTGGGCTTTCAGATCTTAGGCTTTAGCCTCTTCAGTCGGTTGTCTTGAAGCATCTTGGACTCACCTTTGGCTTCGATCACTTGTTGGGATTCAAGAAAATCTAGCCCACTCGAATTGGCCCACAAGCTCGCAGGAATCCTCCTGTAGGTAGGAATCATTTTCCACACGGGAAAAAGACTTACTGGTGTGCGCCACTGTATGCACACCATGTGTTTGCACATTGGTAGTGTGTGTGTGTGTCCCTTGTGTGCGTGTAGATAGTCTGATGTGCGCATGCATGTTGTCCATGCCTCTCATGCAGTTGCTCTTGCGTGCATATCCATGGGTTCGTGGGTAATCGACCCGCAGGCATGCTACTTCTCGCATGTCTCCCACTTGATTTAGGACTCCTATTTTGACTTGGATTTGGAGCTCTTGGTCATAACATAAATCTTTAATTCTAGGTGCCTTGTTAACAGAAAGGTCTACAGTGTGATTATTGATAGAGGAAGTTGCACTAATGTCGTCAACACTTTACTAATAGATATGGTAGGGTTGACTTGTATGCCACACCCTAATCCCTATAAACTACACTGGCAAGATGGTAGTAAGGAGGTTAACATCACAAAATAGATTTAGGTTTTGTTTTTTATTGGTATATATGAAGACGAGGTACTAAGCTATGTTGTTCCTATTCAAATGAGACACCTATTATTAGGGAGACCATGATAGTATGACAAGAATGTTAATCATCCTGGGGGAAAGAATCATTATTATGTGTGTATAGGAGGTTGCATCCATGTCCTAACCCTATTATCAAGAAGAGAAGAACGGAAAGATGAGCTCAAGATCAAGAATGTCTTATAATGAGTTCATAGGTCAAGAAGTAGAGAAGGATAATGCCCCAACAAGGACCAAGAATTGTTTCCTCATGTAGGACACTCAGCTGTACCTAGCTATTTCTTAGATTTCTTGGTACTATCTTTAACTACTTTGTCTTTACAAGGGAAAGTTGTAAAAAGTACAGATTTTTAGGATGAATCTTTCAGAAGAAGGGGGAAATTATGTGATAACGAATGAGAAAAGTCCTTGTAACAAGTGGGAGACTCAAGTGGGGGAATATTTCTAGTACTCAAGCATATGTGGGGATATGGTAACAAGAGGGTGTAAGCAATCATGTAATAAGTGCTTCCAGGGCATGCTAGGAAGTGCTCTCGAACAAAGATTACCTGTATAAGATCTTTCTAAGTCCATTGGCCAGAAAGGAAGTGAGCTAGGGGTCTAGAAAGAAATAAATAGGCTTGGACATTTGCCTAGAAGGAGAAAGAACAAGTGTTGGCCTGAACAAGGAAATTACTAGGCCTCACGGCCAAGGAGAGGAAGTCTAAATAAGAGAAAGTCCAAACCATAGTATGAGCGTGGATGCTCATTGGATACATACGCATGGACCGTCACATGAGCAAAAAAAGCACCATCAAAGGCGAGATCTTTTCTCAAGTGAAGAAGCACGTGAGGCAAATAGGGCAGCTGAAGCTGCACGGAGTAAAAGCGATCATGTGCGTGCACACCCTTCAACATGTCGGGCAAGAGCATGCATATAACATCTCTGAGACTTAGAGAGTAAAAAAGAGCCAATTACCAAATAGTTATGAGTGTTAATAAAAAAAAACTTATCATTGAAGCAGAAGATAATGAGTAGAAGAGAGCCAACTACTTAAGTAGTTATGAGTGCTAAAACAAAAATTGATATAGAAGCATAAATAGAAAACACCTTAGAAAGCAATCTAAGATTTTAAAACTTATATCAAGGCCATAAGTTGGTAATCTTAAGTATAAAATACAACTAGAGTTCTGACGGGATTTTATATCAGAGTACAAAATAACTATTATACTCGAATTATTTCCTAGAAAACTTTTAAAAAATCTACGAATGGGTCTAGTCAAGTCAAAGGGATGACTCGGGGAGCACTTCCTCAGTTTTCTCATCATCTAGGGGACACAGATTAGGGGTGAGTTCTATATAAACTCAGTAAAAGAAACAATATTTAAAACTACACAGCTAAGGCTTAAAAAGTAAACAACATAAACAACACTTTATATACCTCTTACCTGGGGAAGCTATCGTGGGATGAAGTCATATAATCATTCAGAAAAATCTTTTGTCTTTATTAAGAAATTTGACAAATCAATTATATAACCAAGTTAAGAACACCATTACTCAACATTTAAGTAGGCATGCTACGTCACATTTGGCATACCCGAATGATGTATCAAACATACAATCTAACAATGGCATGCTCAATAAATAGATAAACAAAAAATACAAAACATCGTAGAGATACTATTAATACAAGCATCATGCTTGTAAATAGAAGAATTATCATACAAATCATGATTAACAATCTTAACCGCATCTAGGTTTTATTAAGTTTTTTACTGATCTCCGTACAAAGTCGTTACAACATATATCCATTAAGGGTAGAAGGGATCCCCGACTATCGCTGTGAATCATCAAACCATTCTTGAGTGATTCTCATTTTCCCATCTAAAATACGACCACAGCTGTACTTCACCACTGTGCCCCTACATGTACTTAAGGTGTATCTTCTCTCGTTAGAAGGATCGCTGATCATCATAGGGAGCGGTTCACCAACACGTTTTTAGAGGAAAGAGAAACAAAAACCCTTCAGATAAATAGTCAAATGTATTTTTCCATTATTTTCACTTGTTTATTTCATACTCACAATAATTTTATATCCTTTCATATGCATACAACATATTTAATTCAACCATTTCCGAATTTGCCGAGATTCTATAATTTATCTAACTCATAGGCCCCTTTCTCACCTATCTGACCCGAAGGCTCATTTTATATGTTCGGTCTGAAAGCTCATTACCCGAACTCAACCTGCAGGTCATCCTCTTAAGCCAAGGCTCACTAGGATAATCCTCTTCGCCATTACCAAGGTAAAGCGAAGGGATAAACCCACATGAAATTTTCAATCATCATGTTTTCGTGTATGTTATGAAATATGTCATGGTTTAGACAGTGATCAAATATCGAGAAGACTAAAGCATCAATCATCATGTTCAACAATACTATTTACGTAAACAAGCAGAAAACCTAGTAGGAACTCATGTATCATAGTCATGTGGTACGATTATTATATTTTATACTTTACATAATCATAAATATTCTGTGTTTCACTTTAAGAAACTAGGTGGGGTTTCATTGACGTATTCGGCCAAGGGCTACACATACTCAGATTTAACCATTCGGGATATTCTCTAAAGCTGAAGCTCCTTAGAACAACTCTTTTTGTCATTACCAAAGGTAAGACAAAGGGTCAATCTCACATGTATCTCAAATCATTATTCTAACATATTTATCGTGGAAGAATCTTCACATATCAATAATAAATCACCAATGCAAACATAGAAATTTTTCCACAATCCTTCAATTTTTACCAAATTAATTAACTAAAAAGAGCACTTATAAATGTAGATAAAAATACTAAAGAATCTCTTACTGAAACCGAGTCAACTTAGTTTTTGTAAGTGAAGGAAAGAGCTCCTAGAAACTCTTAGAACAAGCTTGTAAAATTCCTATTTTTATCCTTATTTCTTGCTTCTTCCTTTCTCTAAAATCTCCTCTTTCTCACTCTAAAATATCTCTTTAGAAAGGGGAAGTGGAAGCAAAATTAAGGTGCTAAGGGAAATGAGAAATGGAAGGGAGGAGGAAAGGTGAAAAGAAGTGGGAAAGGGAGGTCTTTAAATAGGCAAAAGAGGTGGTTTGGAAGTGTGACAAATAGAGAAAATCCATGAAGATGAAACGAGGGGTGGGGGAAAGTAGGACCCATTTGGCATGGCCAAGCATGGCCAACAAGACATGGCAGTCAGTTGTCTGTCGATGGTTAGGTGATAGCGCTCAGCTACATGCTACGCGCGACCATGTTGCCCGTGCATTGTGCCCATAATTGCACTCAATGCGCACATCTGTGCGGGCTCGTTGGCGTACGGGCTGCGGGCTGAGGGTTTTTGCTTCCTGCTTCGCTAATTTTCACTGATTCTTGCCGTTTTCATGAAAATTAAATTAAAAATAATTTTAGAATAAAATGAATAAAATTATATAAATTACTTAAATTATTTTAAGGTAAAATACCAGTAATTTAAATACTAATGGAAATTTAAATGACCATGAGGCCTAAAATAATAGAGTTCGATGTATGTTAAATGCAAAGGATTTTGGGATATTATATTCCCCTCACCTTATAAAAATTTAGTCCTCTAAATTTGTAGAAGTCTTTAAATCAAATCAGGATATAAGTCCCACATCTCTTTTTCTTCCTTCCACGTCGCCTTGTCGGTAGTGTTGTGTTACAAATGCACTCTGACCATAGAAATCCTCTGGTCATATAGAATCTTCTCCGTCCAATCGATGATCTCTAAAGGATACATTGCATAAGTGTTGTCTGTGCGGATAGGAGCTCTTGGGTGCATGATGTTGAGAGAAGAGTCATGGAGATGTTTCCAAATCATAAAAACATGGAAGACATTGTGTAAGGAAGCATACTTGGGGGTCAAAGCGAGGCAATATACATTCTGTGATCTTCAAGGGTCCAATGAAATGAGGACACTTTTTTCTCTGTCCATATTGCGATGTTGCCCGACAAGAATAGATCTTAAGGAAAGCATGGTCACCACCACAAACTTTAAGTGCCATCTCTGATTTTCCATGTAACTTTCTGGCAATTTTGAGTAGTGAGGAGGTGTCTTTGGATAATGTCAACCTTCTCGATAACTTCCTGAACATAGTCTAATACAGGGAGATGCATGTTTCTAACCCCATTTCAACGAGTCAGAGATCGCAAGCCTTACCATAGAGGGCTTCAAATGGAGCCACGCCAAGGCTAGACTAGTAACAATTGTTATAAGCAAATTCACAAATGGAAAGGTGTTGATCCTAATTGTTATCAAAATCTACAACGCAGGCACGCAACATGTCCAGAAGGATCAGAATGGTCTATCCTGACTAGCCAATCGTTTAGGAATGACCGACAGTATTGAGATTTAGATTGGAGCCAATAGTTTCTTGGAAGCTATCCTAAAAGTGAGGAGTGAATTGAAGGTCCTTGTTCGATACCAGGAAAGTAGGAATACCATGAAGTCAGACAATCTCCTCAATGAATAACTGAGCTAGTTTCATGGATGTGTTAGTGGTCTTTGTTGCAAGAAAGTGGGTAGACTTTGTCAGCCAGTTTACGATGACCCAAATGACATCTTAGTTAGCGCCGGTCTTGGGTAGTCTTATGATGAAATCCATTGTGATGTGTTTCCATTTCCATTTAGGAATGGGGAGACCTTGCAAAAGACCCCAAGGCATTTAATGTTTAGCATTGATTCTCTAGCATGTGGGACATCGGAAGACATATTCAGCGATATCCCTCTTCATACTAGGTCACCAGTATTAGCGTATCAGATCGCGGTACATTTGGGTGCTACTAGGGTGGATGAGTAGCTTGGATGCATGTGCCTCCTTAAGAATATCTTATCAGAGTGTGGGTCTATTAGCTAACCAAATCTGATTGTGGAACTGGTACAATCCCTCATTAGTCACTTTGAAGTTATCGTTGTTACTGCTATCTCCCTCGAGGCAAACTTGCCTTTGTGCTCCATAATCTCTAGGTCCATCGTCTGGGCTTCCCAAAGTCTAACGGGGATGATTGCTGATCCTGAATCTATGCAAGGTCGATACGGTGGTTGCAGTTACTCACTCGAAGTTCCTGAATCGATTATACTACCTCGATTACACTACCTCTATTTGGATGATGTAAGATCGTGCAATCATGATCCTTCAAAAGATCAATCCAGCGCTCCTGCCTTTTATTCCATTCCTCTTGGGAAAATAAGTGCTTCGGACTTTCATGATCAGCATGGATCTCAAAAGTCCGACTTTACAGATAGTGACGCCATATCTTTAAAGGGAAGGCAATGATAGTGAGTTCAAGGTCATGAGTGTAATCGTGCTCATATAGCTTCAGTTGTGTGGAACCATAACCTATAGCTCAGCCTTGTTGCATGAGCACACAATCCAAACTAGTATGAGATGCGTTACAATCTATCTGAAGACACTAGACATTGTTGAGAAAAACCAACATTGGACTGGTGGCAAACCGACACTTGATTTCTAAAATACTTCCCTCACACTCGAGGTCCTAGTTAAAATAGAACTCCCTTTTAATGAGGCTTATCATAGAAATAGCGAGATGAAAAAAGTCCTAGATGAAATGCTAATTGTATCTAACTTTCCTAACAAATCTGCGGACATCCTTGGTGTGGACTAGTTGGTCCAAACTGATGACACCCTCGACCATGGCAGGGTCAAGGAAACCTCTTACCATGTGGCCAAGGAAGGAGATTCAGTCCATCCAGAAGGAGCATTTATCAAACTTAGCATAAAGGTAGTGCTGAAGAAGGGCCTTCATCATAAAAGTGACAGCATGATCTTGAGAGTTCTTTGAGTATACTAAGATGTCATGACATAGATAAGAACACACTAGTTCTGGACAGACCCAAAAATTTGGTTCATGAGGTCCGTACAAATTGCTAGAGTATTTGTTAGACCAAGGGGCATAACTTGGAATTCAAAACGACCATACTGACAGCAAAACCCTATCACTGGTATATCCTCGGTCCAAACTCATACTTGATTATAACTAGAGCTGCGATGGATTTTGAAAAATATCAATGTGCCCATAAGTAGATCAAATAGGCACACCTAAACATCTAAAACATACAATCAAATAATGACATGCTCGGTAAATAGATGAATAAATCATACAAATCATCATAGAGATAACACTAATACAAACAACATACTTGTAAATTGAAGAACCATCATGCAAATCATGATTAACATTCTTAACTGCATCTAGGTTTTATTAAGTCTTTTACTGACCTGAACGCGAAGCCGTCACAACGTATATCCACTGGGGGAAAAAGGGATCCCTAGCTATCGCTGTGAATCACCGACCCATTCCCAGGCCATTCTCATTTTCCCATCTAAACTATGACCACGGTTGTACTTCGTCACTATGACCCTACATGTACTTAACATGTATCCTCTGTCGTAAGAGGGACTGCCGATCATCACAGAAGCGGTTCACCAACACTTTTTCATATGAGAAAGAAATAGAAACCCCTCAGAGATAATAGTCAAACGAATTTTTCTGTTCTTTTCACTTTTTTATTTCATACTCACAATAATTTCATATCTTTTTCATATGCATACAACATGTTTGATGCAACTATTTTCGAATCCACCAAGATTCTATTACTTATCTGGCCCATAGTCCCCTTTCTCACCTATCTAGCCCAAAGGCTCATTTTCTATGTCTAGCCTGAAGCCTTATTTTCTGTGTTCGACTCGAAGGCTCATTACCCAAACTAGACCTTCGGGTCATCCTTTTGAGCCAAGATTCACTAGGATAACCCTATTCACCATCACGAAGGTAAAGCAAAGGGCCAAACCCACATGCAATTTCCAATCATCATGTTTTCGTGCATCATGTGAAATATGTTATTATTTAGACAGTGATCAAACATCGAAGAGACTTAAGCATCAATCATCATGTTCAACAATATTATATTCGTAAGCAAACAGCAAACCTAGTAGGAACTCATGCATCGTAGTCGTGTGGTACGATTATTATATTTTACACTTTACATAATCATAAATATTTCGTGATTCACTTCTAAAAACTCGGTGAGGGTTCATTGACATATTCAGTCAAGGGCCCCACATACTTGGATTTAATCATTGGGGGTATTCTTTAAAGCCAAATCTCCTTATAATAACCGTCTTTATCATTACTAAAAGTAAAACAAAAGGTCAATCCCACATGTATCCCAAATCATCATTCTAACACATTTATCATGTATGAATCTTCATATATCAATAATAAATAAATAATGCAAACATAGAATTTGTTTTCAAAATCCTTCAACTTTACCAAATTAATTAACTAAAAAGAGCAGTTAGAAATATAGATAAAAATACTAAAGAATCTCTCACTGAAATCGAGTCGACTTAGTATTTTAGAAGTGAAGGAAAGAGCTCCTAGAAACTCCTGGAACAAGTTTGTGAAACTCCTACTTTTCTCCATCTTTTTTGCTTATTCCTTTTTCTAAAATCTCCTCTTTCTCACTTTAAAATATCTCTTTAGAAAGTGAAAGTGGAAGAAGAATTGATGTGCTAAGGGAAGTGAGAAATGAAAGGGAGGAGGAAGTGTGAAAGGACATGGGAAAGGGAGGTCTTTAAATAGGCAAAATGGGTGGTTTGGATATTCAATAAATTGTGAAAATCCATGTAGACAAATGGAGAGGTGGGTGAAAAGTGGGACCTACTTAGCATGGTCAAGCATGGCTGACAGGACAAGGTAGTCAGCTGTCCGATTGGTGGCTGGTTGACATCGTGCAGCTGTGTGCTGTCTGCCATCTGTGGGCTGGCTTGCCCACGTGGGCTGATTGCGCACTGGGTCATGGACACGCAGTCGTGCCAACCGTTGACTGTGGGTTTTTGCTTCCCGCTTCGTCGATTTTCACTGATTCTTGCCGTTTCCCTGAAAATTAAATTGGAAATAATTTTGGAATAAAATGGATAAAATTATATGAATTACTTAAATTATCAGTAAGGCAAAGTACTAGTAATTTAAATGGCCATGAGGCCAAAAATAATGTAGTTTGATGCACATTAAATACAAAGGATATCGGGGTGTTATACTAAGTATCATAAATACAAAAGACAAGGTTCTTACAAAATACTACATTAGAGTGTAGATTAAACAATTGAGGTAAATTATATTCTAGAGATTCACTAAGGATCTGCGAATAGGTCTAAACAAGCTTCAAGAGGTAATTTGGGGAGCCATTCCTCAACTTCCACGTCATTTGGGGGGCACAGATTAGGGGTAAGTTCCATGTCAACTTGGTAAGGGAAATGGTATGTAAAGCACACAGCTAAGGTCTATAAAAGGGATTAACTTTTGGAATAAAATATTATTCCTTAATTAAATGACTTACCTCAGAAGTCTCCATAAGGCGAGCTTAATTAAAATACTTAGAAAAGATTGTATTTTCTTTAGAAAAACATATGGTTATCATTAACATATCAAATAATAAGGACATAAAGTATAGAGTAAAATAATAAACAAACATTGTAATAGAAACTAGTCAAACTAACTAAGAACACAACACTCTCAGAATAAAATAGAAGAACCATCATATAAAATCATCCTAAATGCCAACTAAGTATCATAACAGTGTTTTATTTCGGTCTTTTACCGACCTCCATGCGAAGTCGTCCATAACATATATCTACTGAGGGCAGAATGATCCCGACTACCATTATGAATGATAATCAATTTTTATTTCATAACGGTTAAACTAATGACCATGGCCATACGCCACTGTTGTGTCCCTGTATACCATCGTGAATCCACTATCATAAGAGAGAACACCAATTTTATTTCTATATTCATTTTAGATATAATGTACTTACGATGACAGTACATTGCCAATGTGGCTAATATACGTGCAATAACAAATCCTGATACAACCTATGATAGCCCGAATCCAAATATCAGTGGGTATGGATATTAGCACAATATTTTTAAATAGTGGAACTGATAAATATTAAACATGCAGCAGAACTATACTTTAATACACATTCCTTATGATAGAATAACTATCTATTTAAAAATAATTGAGGAATCTAAATTAATTTATAAATCTAAAATAGAAACTAGTAAGTTTTTCTTCACCATCTTCTATTGATCTTGGACTTGTTTCTCATATCCTCTGACCTGGATGGGGGGGTGAATTGGGGTGAGCTTCACGAGCTCAGTAAGAAAGAAGATTTTATAACAGAGACTTACATGCATGCATTTACACAATATATAAAAATATAGAAATATTATACTAGAGAAAATATCAAATAAGGCATTTGTGACATCCTAAATGCTGATTAAGGCATAAGGGTGCCAGATACAGACACATATTATGAATGCATAGTAGTTAATTGTATGCAGTCGAACAATTTATTACAAATATCTTATAAAATATATGAGTTCCAATTACATATAAAACTGAGGCTAGAAGTGACAACAAAATACAAAATATCAAAGTACAAAAAAATGCACTTCTATCACTATGTAAAAGGACTCATAAGAGTGCAGGACAAGTCATGTACTTAAAGGTTTATGAATGTATAAAATTCTCAATGACTTTAAGGGGTGGGTCAGTGATCGGTTCCTCACTATCTTCCTCATCCAGAGGGCGGCATGAAAGAGGTGAGTTTCATATACTCAGTAAGAAAAATAATATTTAAATAATATTGTAAGATTTTAAAAGTGATTAATTATGTCATCTACACTTACCATCAAGAGTCACATCAAGGTCTTTTCTTAAATTATAAAAATAATTTATTTATTAAAAATATCAAATCCATCGTGCCATCATCATATCAATCAAATCAATCATGCTGATAACAGAGAAAATCATACAAATCATGATATGCACAGTTTTTCGTGTCATTCTTCACGAAGTTGTCCTGACTTCCATCTACTGAGGGCAATACAGATTCCCAACCACCCAAGTGGAATGACCAATTCATTTCATTTATAACAGTAATTTGTGGCTTGCTAAACCAACAACATATTTGCAGTTTGCAATACCATGACACGATCTATGACCACGGCCGTGCCAACCTTAGTTGTCCTACATGTTAACTATGGCCACGGCTGTACTTCGCCAACAGTGACCCTACAGTCATATCGCATCACCATTCTCGTCAGAGGGTATGCCATCATCTACAAGGAGTGGTCCTCTCACGTCTTTTCAGACCAGATGGAGGAGAAACAAAATCCCTCAGAGATGAAAAAAAACCTAATGAACAC
>NW_019014654.1:961789-974762 GCF_000150535.2 Carica papaya | reverse complement strand
TTAGAGGTTAGATGATAAGGAAACTAATTTATAGATTTTTAGTTTTGGTGACCACAAAGTTATAATCTTACTTTCAAAGTTAATGATTTCTCTATACTTCTCTAACCAATCCATACCTAAAATAACATTGAATCGTAAAAAATTTAAAAGTATAAGGTCTACTAACAGTTTTACTCATAAAGCTTTTATTTTATAATTTTTATACACACAATGAACTTCTAATAAACCTGTAGAGAGAGTTTTTATTGCTAACACTTTATTTAAAGGTTCAGGTCTAATTTCTAATTTGTAAGCAAATGAATAAGAAATAAAAGAGTGGGTAGCACCTATATCAATCAAAACTCGAGAAGAAATGTCATGAATAGAAAGTATACCCTAGATAAGAGCAGGAGTGACAAGGGTATCGGGTTCATTAAGGTGGTAAACATGACCTTGGGCTACTGGCCTAGCCATGTCTTTCGACCACTGGGGACAGTCTTTCAAAAGTGCTGAATACTGAGTGCTTTTGCACTTATAGCAAGCATTGTTCAAATGTCAACAGGGTTTATCACCATGAAAGCGACCACATTGCTGACATAGTTGGGTAGGTCGGACAGGGTGTCTAGTAGGTGGAGGCAGAGTAGGAGGTGGGGTAACTCAGTATTGTGTATTAGGATGGCTACTAATTAGGTAAAGGAGTCATCTTCTTGCTTGTTGGGGTTGGTGTTCTTGCTGTTGGGTATGGACTCGATTGATGTGTTGGTGTCGGGCTAAGATAAGATCTTTGGCAAACTGGGCATCTTCTAACATCTTGGCATAGGAGTTGGGTCTTAGCATCATAACCCGGTCATAGATATCGGTACAAAAGCCCTTCAGAAACTTCTTAGTTTTACGACTCTCAGGGGTGACCATCAATTGGGCAAACTTAAATAGCTAGACAAATCGAGCTGCATATTGGGCAACCTTCAAATTTCCTAGTGGAGGTCCTAAAATTCCTCCTCCTTCTCTCGAGCATAGACTGGGAAGAAGTTTTCGAAAAATGCATCCATGAAGACCTCCCGAGTGGTTGGGGTAGGCATGACTTTCTGTTTAAATCACCACTAACGTTTGGCTTCACCGATTAGCATGAAGGTTGCTAGAGGAACCTTTTGTTCCTTGGTTAGATCTAAAACAGAGAAAAATTTCTCTATTTGCAGAATCTAGGCTTCGGCTACTAAGCAGTTGGGACCTCCTTCAAAGTGGGGTGGATTAAGCTTCCTAAATTATACTATATTGTAGGAGATAGACCTTTCAGCTGGGCAACAATACAGGCAGGGGGGTGTTGGCATTGGTTTACTTGGTTTTGGCCTATGCTACGGTTAGACCCTGGGTGGCTTAGAAGAGTTCAGTAAACTTAGTCCTATTCGGATGATCTTGGGCCTCAAGTCTTTCGGTACACTTTATAGAAGGTCTCTCTCGCATCATTCCTACAAAAGAAAAGGAAGACACAAGTTGGTGGTCTAGTTTTTGAAAGAAGACATATCCTAAGTATCTTAGAAGGGTTTCCTAACTATAGCCTTAGTTGTAAGGGATTATTTTGTGTAACTGCTCTGATACCGTTTGTGAAAACCCAAATGCGAATTAAATTAGAAGGATGCCAGATATAGAAACAGATTACGAGTGTATAATAGAGAAATGTATGTAGCGGAACAAATTATTATAATCCTTTACAAAATAATAATAGAGTTGCATTTAATACGGAGGTAGAAATAAAATTAATTACAAGCCTCTATAAAAGATGAACTTATCAGAGTGCGAGACAACTATGCACTCATAAAAGTTTATGGATCTACGGGATCCTCAATGGCTTCAAGGGGTAGGTCACCAATAAGTTCCTCACTATCTTCCTCATCTGGAGGGGGGTATGAAAAGGGATGAGTTCCATATACTCAGTAAGGAAAGTAGTATTTAAATAATATTATATTTCAAATGTAATTAAAAAGTACCAACATTTACTTACCATCAAGAGTCATGTCAGGATTCTTCATTAATTACGAAAATGATTTATTTTAATAAAGAAATCATCAAATCAAGTCATATCATGTTAATGATTCAATCATGCTGAAAATAGAGAAAACCAAACAAATCACGATATGCACTTTACTTCATTTTTCTCTTCGTGCGAAGTTGTTCTAACTTTCACCTACCGAGCAAAATACAGATTTTTAACTACCCATGTGGAATGACCAATTCAATTCATGTTATAACAAAAATTTACGGCTTAGCAAACACACAACATATTTACGGCTTGGCAATCCATGACACGAACTATGACCACGGTTGTGCTAACTACAGTGGTCCTATATGTTAACTATGGTCACGATCATACTTCGCCAAATGTGACCCCTACAATCATATCGCGTCACCACTCTCGTGAGAGAGTACACTGTTATCCATAGGGAGCGGTCATCTCACGTCGTTCAGACCAGATGGGGGAGAAAAAAAAACCTCTCAAAGATAAAAAGTCTAATGAAACATTTATGAATCATGCATGCTGATCCCAATACATATTTCTCACGCTTATACATCATTTCTTACTTTATTACTTCACCATCATATAATGTATGCATAAAGATTTATCCAAGCATTTAGTCATTTTAATTAAACATGCAAATAATTGATTCACTTATGTTCATAAAAATATGCATTAACATGAAATCGTTTTATCTAAGGATATAAGATTAAACATGCAACCATTTAATTTAAAACTTCATTAATTTAATCTAGAAAGACGTCTTTGGATATTTAAAAGCAAATGCTAAATTTTTTACTCGAAACCTTGGTGTTTCCTACGCATTTTTTCTCTTCTTCCTTTCCTCCTCTCCCTTTATCATCCCTCTCTCTCACTAAAACCCTTTCGTTGATGGAAGAATGAAGTGGAAGTGATGAAGAAATGGTGAAGGGAGGGTCCTATTTATAGAAAATAACGATCGCTAGATTTTTGCCAAGTGGTAAAATCTAGTAAAAAGAGAGAAAGTCAAAGTGAAATATGAGATGTGATAACCGATGGATGGACGACGCGATGTGATGGTAGTGCAAAAAATGAAGGCATGTAACTCAAACAACAGTGGCACGTCGCCCAAACGACGGTGGCATGCTGCCTAAACGAGAGTGGCACGAGCCCAAGCCATAGTGGCTCGCTGCCTAACTGATGGCACTAATCGCCCGAAGGCGACACACGACACCTAAGGGGGCAACGTGCACTGTCTGTGGCAGCACACGCTGCCCCAGCTTGCCGTGTGTTGCACGCCAACCTTGTTGCGCGTAGGGCCTGATGTGTGGATAATGCGCACTCGTCTACGCGCAATAGGAAGCGTTCACAAATCGCTCCTCGCACCTTGTACGAATGAAATGTGCGCACAAGCATACGTCCTCACATTACAAATTAAGCATGAAGATTTTTGGGGTGTTACACCTTCTCTCTCTAACTCTCTTTTTCTCTATAGAATTTGTTTTAAGGGTGAAAATAGGTGAGGAAGAGTGAGGGAAGAGGTCTTATTTATATAGGACAATAACTGTCAGATTTATGATGAGACTTGCAAATTTGTGAGGAGAGTGAAAATAATGATATCATCATGATGTTATCGATGTCAATCAGTTAAAGGAAGGCATGGCTCCTAAGACAGTGGTTGCGTAGAGCTCGAGGCAACGACGACAACATGAAGCTACAACGGCAGCGGTAGGGCAGTGGTAGGGTGGCATAAAGCGGTGATAGTGTGGTGTATGGTGGTATTAATGTGGCGACACGAGGCTTAATTGGCAATGCGTGGTAAAAGTTGCCTCACAAGATAGGCTAGGCTTGGTGCTCACGAAACTAGCCTCTGCACTCACACAATGCGCTGACTCACACGCAGGCATCCTGTACTTGATGCGACAGCATTACGCGTGGGATTTGCGTTTAGATAGCGCGTAGTATGGAACCTAGGTAGAAGGATCGTGTGCCTTGTCCGGGCGCACAACACATGGGGCACTCCCGTGCAAGCTAGGGATTTTTTTGCGACAATTTTTCCAATTTTCCTCTTTTTTCTCTTTTAATTTGAAACCTTCAAATTTTTTTAAAATAAAATAAGATAAAAATATAAAAATCAAAATAAATTTTGATAATTTAAGGAAAAAAGACATAAATTCAAAATAAAATAAAACAAAAAAATATTACATCACAGAAATTATATAACCAAAGGCCTCGAATAAAGTGGAGTCTTAATACAACATGAAGCACAAAGGTGCGGGGTGTCATATTATAACATCAAGTAATCAGGGAAATCATCTGAGGTGAACTTACTAAAGTTTTGCACGAGCTCGGGATCAGTAAACTGGGTTTCCCAAATCTTCATGAAATGGTCTGGTAGGGCTTGGATCTTCGTAAGGTAAACACCATTACCATAGTGGTTTAGATAGAGAGACTTCATTGAGTCTATTAACTTCTAATGGATATCATCATCTAGGCTAACATGGCTGATTCCTTCCAACTCAGGGAATTTGTGATTACGTTACCTTTACTAGGTGATAAAGGATCTTGTAGTTGTAATCCTTTAACAAATCAATCCATCACATTTGCCTCATGTTTAATTCTCTTTGCGAGAAGAAATATTTCAAACTCTTGTGTCGGTGTAGATCTCAAAGGTTTGGCCATAGAGGTAATGATGCAAAATCCTCAAGGCATACACAATGGCTGCCAACTCGAGGTAATGAGTGGGGTAGTTGCACTTGTGGGTTTTGAGCTGTTTGGATCTATATGCGACTATCCGTCCATACTGCATAAGGACACAACCTAAACCAACATGAGAGGCATCAGAGAATACTTGAAACCTTCATGTGTTGTCTAGGAAGATCAACACTAAAGCAGTGCTGAGTCAATGCTTCAATCCTGTAAAAATTTCTTCATATTTCTTGTCCCAATGGAAGACTACTCCCTTCTTGGTGAGGTGAGTCAAAGGGGTCACAGTTTTAGAAAAGCCTTTGATAAAATATCGGTAGTAGTTGACCAAACCTAAAAAGTCACGGATCTCGACGACATTAGTTAGCTGTTTTCAAATCACAACTGCTAGGACTTTAGAGGGGTCGACAGAAACTCTAGCACCAGAAATCTCATGGCCAAGAAAAGATACATGGTTCAACCAAAAGGAACACTTACTAAACTTGGCATAGAGGTGGTGCTCATGAAGGGTGATCATGACACGGGTCAGGTGATCGACATGCTCGTCTAGGCTCTTTGAGTATACTAAGATGTCATCGATGAAGACGATGACTTATTCATCCAATGTATAGTGAAAAACTCTGTTCAATAGGTCTATAAAGGCTACGGGGGCATTGGTAAGTCCAATGGGCACAAATTTAAACTCAAATTGGCCATATTTCTAACAAAAGGCCATCTTAGGAATGTTTTCTTCCTTCACTCGCAACTGATGGTAGTTGGATCAGAAATTATTCTTTAAAAACATCACAACTGGTCAAACAAATCATCTATGCAAAGTAGAGGGTACTTAATCTTTATGGTCACCTGATTGAGTTCGTGGTAGTCAATACACATGCTGAGGGATCTGTCTTTTTTCTTGGCGAACAAGACAGGCACACCCTAAGGGGAATACTAGGGCAAATTAACCTTAATCCCTATAGTTCAGAAAGCTGGTACTCCAATTCTCATTGTTTTGCATGACTCATGTGATAAGGGTGTTTCAAAATTGGTTGGGTACCTAGAATCAGGTTAATCAAAAACTCTATCTCCCATTCGAGTGGTAGACCTAGTAGCTCCTTCGAAAAGATGTCCGAAAAATTGCATTTAATGGGAATTTAAGAAATTTATGGGTCCTAATCCATGTTCTTGTCTAACATAAGGTGAGGAAACCAATAAAATTTTTTGAAAGAAAACAATCTATTTATTTTACATACTTTATACAAAACAAAACAAGTTTACTGCCTAGATGAACATAGTTTTACAATTTTTGTCTCACAATGAATAATTTCTCTATAGTTTTCTAGCCAGTCCGTACCTACGATTATATCAAACCCTGAAAAGTCTAATAATATTAAGTCTACAGTGAATTCTTTTCCTGAGGCATTTACTTTACAATTTTTATATACACAGAAGGCTTATAATAGTCCCTTAGAGGGTGTCTCTACAGCTAAAATCTTTCATAGGGGTTATAGCCTAAGGTCTAATTTATAAGGAAAATTACAAGAGATAAAAGAGTGAGAGGCACTTGTATCAATCAAAGCATGTGCAGTAGTATTATGAATAAAAAACATACCCTGAATGATAGCGGGAGTGGTGGGAACATCGAGCTCATCTAGATGGTAAACACATCCCTAGGCAACAGGTCTGGCAAGGTCCTTGGGCCTCTTTGGGAAATCCTTCAGCAAATGTTGTGTACTCTTACACTTGTAATAGAAGTGGTTCAGGCATCGACAAGGTTGGTCATCATGGTAGTGACCACAAAACTGGCAAGGGGAGAAGTCTAAATAGGATATCTTGTAGGAAGGGGCAAAGCAGTAGGGTCTGGGACAACACAAGATCTCTTTTCTAAGCAGTCAGGGCCAGAGTCAAGAAATCTCCTATTCTATTGTTGTTACTGTTGAATGTGGAAGTGGGTGATGTGCTTGTTGTAGGCTAAGATAAGGTCTTTAGCCAATTAGGCATTTTCTAGCTCTTCATCGTAGGAATTAAGCATGGACATAGTAACCCGATTGAAAATAATGGGCGAAGACCCTTAAAGAATTTCTGGGCTTCCCAAGCTTCGGTGGATATCAATAGTGGGGCAAACCTTGACAACTGAATAAACTTAGCCGCATACTACCTAACCATCAAATTTTCTTGTCGAAGTTTTATAAACTCCCATATATAAGTTGGGAAAAAGTTTTCATAAAAGGCATCATAAATATTTTTCAAATGGTGGCAGTCAGCGGTAAATCATTCTTCGCTCGCCACAAGTGAGCCACTTCCCCGGTAAACATGAAAGCAGCCAAGAAAACCTTTTGCTCTTCCATCACATCCAATACTATGAAGAGCTTCTCAATTTCCTAGGTCCAGGCTTCAGTGACCTTAAGATCGGGACTGCCGTCGAAGTGGGGAGGGTTCAGTCTTTTAAACTCTGTGATGTGCTAGAAGATTGGACAATCAAAGGGATGACACTCAAGAGGTTGGGGAGGTTGACAATTGTGGGTTTGATTATGCACGACAGTTACTGTAAAGCCCTGAATGGCTCAAAATAACTTGGTAAATTCAGCCTTGGTCAGTGTGTCTTGGGCATCAGTTCTTTCTACTAATGGTCTCCCGCATGTCAATTCCTACAAAATAAAAAAGGAGACAATAAGTAAGTATTTTAATGAAGTTTCTAAATAAGGTTTCTAGAAAAAGTTTCCTCTATGATAAGATTTTTCTATTCTCTAGATTAGCCTTAGTGTAAGGAATTTTTCTACAGATTCTGCACTTATACCACTTGTAACATCTCCAATACTGATTACAACATAAGGTGACAGATATCAATACAGAATACAAGTGCATTTAATAGAATATATGCAGTGAAATTTTTACAATACAAATCCCTTACAAAATATGAGTTCCCAACTACATATACGACTGAGGCCAGAAGTGGCAACAAAATACAAAATACAAAATACAAAAAAATACCACTTCTTTCATTATGTAAATGGACTCATCAGAGTGCAGAACAAGACATACACTTGTCAACGATCATGGATCCATGGGATCTAGGCAAGCTTCGAGAGGTAACTTGGTGAACAACTCATCACAAACATCCTATTCGACGTCATTTGGGGGGGGGGGGCATCATAGAAATGGTGAGTTCTATGAAATTCAGTAAGGTATACAATATTAAATTGATATAACTAGGAATCTTATGAAAGTATAAATGTTTAAGAAGTACCTTTTACCACTCAACATTGCAACGATCCATAGAGTATGATTAATGTACAAAAAACATTTATTTAGAAAAATCAAGATCATAAAGTTAAGGTAATAATACAGATAACACACCAAGAGAAAAAATCAAACAAATCAATATAATCACTAGTATTAAGTATTTTACCATACTTCGCATGAAGTTCGTTACAGCTTTTTATCTACTGGCTAATACGGACTCCCAACTACCAATGCGGTGACTCTATCGGTAACTTACAGCTTGCTCAACCATAGTAGATTTACAGCTTGCTACACCATAGCTAATTTACGACTCGTCAAACCATAGTTGATTTACTACTAGCCACACCATAACACAATTTATGACGACGACTGTACTTCACCACAGTGGTCCTAGGATCTCTTATGCACTTTTGCGCCTTCGTTCACAGGGAGTGGTCATCTCACATCTTTTCAGACAGGGTGGGGACAATAGAAATAGATAAAATAGTCTAACAGATTAATTCATATTTCATGTATTCATTCATGATTTTCATGCTATGTTAACAATTTTATGTAATCCCTTCTCATATCAATTGCAGTTCAACTTTGTTCATGAAATAACAAACTAAACCTTTACACGATCCAAGTATAATTACAATATTGCTATAAATAATAACTCATCACACCCTCAAAATTATGCCACAATCATGCAATAAAATCAATATTTGTTTCTCTATTTTTCTAAAAATGCATCTTTAAAAGTGGAAGAAAATACTAAATCCCTGACCGATTACCAACAACTCTTTGTAAGCTAGTCCCCTTTTCTTCTCTTTTTCCTTCTTTCTCTTGCTAACTTTCTCTCTCTAAAATTTTGGTCTTGAGAATGAAAATGGGTGAGGAAGAGCGGTGGAAGGGGTCTTTATTTATAAAAGAGTAGAACTGTTGCATTTGCAACAAGTGTCACAAATTCGTGAGGAGAGAGAAAACATTAATGTCATCAGTGTCAGCCAGCCAAGGAGGAGATATAGCTCCCAAGGTGGTGGTAACAGCAATAGTGGCAGTGGCGTAGGGCTCGCAGCACTACACACGTAGGATAGTCTGGCCGCTCGGATGGTGAGCTGACGCTATGCAAGGCAAGGTCTATGACCGCGTGATTCATCCGTAGACTAGGTGCGACATAGGCACCCAGATGATTAAATGTCTTCTAGCACGTACGTCCAGCTAGCTTGGCACACATGTGCACGACGTGCAGGTTGTTTCTTTATCGCGACATTTTTCTTCCAAAATTTCTTTTTTTTTAATCCTTAATAAATTAAAACAAAATAACTTAGTAATAAAATGATAAATGTTTTCGATAAATTAAGGAAAAATAGCTGAAATTGAAAATAAAATAAAATAAAATAATATTACACCATAGAATTTTAATGGCTAAAGGCCCGAATAAGCGGAGTCTTAATACCACATGAAGCGCAAAGGTGCGGGGTGTCACACATAATTAGCGAACTTTACCACTACTAGTTTGATCTTTTTCTCTTCGTAGTAGTTATGGCAATCAAAGACTAGTTCAACCTCCTCGCCCACTCCAAGTATGCTTCAACATCATTTCTTCCTTTGAAAGGTGGTATTCTCATCTTTATGGAGCTGGTGTTGCCATCCCTCCTATCTTTTCTCCTTTCTACCCAATCTTCATCCTTATAAGTTCAAGACCCGACCTCATCTTCAGAATGTTGAGTTCTAGGCTTCCTTGTATTAGGGGTCCCATGTCTTGCTTCCTTTGACAACTACTCAAGTTATCTACCTTTTAATTAAGTTGTGCTAATTTTGCCTGCGTATCCTCCATATAGAGCCTTATGTTTGTGGGATTTTAATGCTCACTTGATATTTTAAGAAGATTTCCTGCAAAAGGGTTAGTAAAAAAATAAAATTTCACCAATTCTCTCTTATTTTACTCATTTGGCTTTTACCCTCTGATAATCTCACCCATTTTTACCTTTTACCATCTCTATATTTTTCCCTCAAGTTGTGTGTTAGATAGATCCTCTTAAATCAAATTATTTTCAAATATCATTTAAGACACTGCAAGGATTCATATGGAATAAATATTGCGCAAATACTAGAAGTAAGAGTTTTAACACACAGGTGAAGAGAGAGTTTGTTATGTTACAATGTTAAACACTAAGATGTGAATTAGATGATTAGATGTATTATAGAACTAGAGCTTAAAGCAATAAAGAAAACCGAGAATATAATAAAAGATAGTTATAAAATATGTAGGGATTGGTATTATACCCTTGAGGAAATCTGAAAGATGTTCCGACTAATCTATACCCATTATACACTGCGTTTTATAGTAAAGATGGATCCTTGGCACTTGATGATATGTGTAAGTATGAATGCACGTTGATTGTAAAGAAAGGTTTTTTTTTTTTGCATTTGAAAAGTTTGGTTCTTGCACTGTAGTAAAAAGAATAGTCGAGCATCAAAAGGTAAGTACTTTCCTTATTAGTAGGTTACTTGATCTAGATTTATTTTCTTAGTTTCTTTTCTTTCTTTTTTCTTCTTTTTTTGACGATGATATAAGAAATGTAAATTACAAGGAAAGTAAATAACTATAGTAAGATTTATTCTTAACAGGTGCTACAAGCACATAGAACTATAAATTGTTGCTTCTTACTTGGATTGATGTGTGAGACTTACCCTCTCTCATTTTTTTAATAGATGCAAAAAAATAGTGCAAAAATTAAAAGTGCAAAAGTAAAAGATAATAGGTTTAGATGGAGCCAAAGCACTAATACCAAATGAGGCGAAACCCAAGATCAACAAATATAATCAGGAATTCACACAATTTCGTTTAAGGCACCAAAAGAATTTGATCCTATGAAAACTCTCCCTACGTAACCCTCTATCAAGAATGATAGGAACTAAGATCACTAGGAAATAGAGGATTAAAAGAGGAATGGAAAAAGGTCACAGGGAATTACCTTGGTAAATAGATCCACTCCTTACTCAATAATAAAGATGAAGCTACCTCTCTTGAATAAGACTCACAATATTATTGATTTCAATCTTGAATGCTTACAATGAAGACTTGATGGCCTATTTATAGGGTAGACCATGCGAATAAAAAGGTAATAAAAATCTCCTAATTTAAAATTGCAATTACATAGAAAATTAATTAAATTAAAATCTAAATTCCTAACTAGGATTAATATGGTCTTCCCCCTTATTAGAAGAGATTATGAGTGGTTTAGGGGGAAGATTTATGGTAATTTAAGGGTGGCCATGAAGGCTCCCTTGATAGCTGCTTATAATTTCCTAACTATGATAGATATGGTCTTCCCTTTTATTAGAAGAGATTATGAGTGATTTAGGAGGAAGATTTATGGTAACTTAGGAATGGCCATGAAGGCTCCCCTGATAGCTTCCCACAATTTCCTTTTTTTCCTTTTCTTGTTCGATTGCTTCCTTTTTTTGCTCCTTTCAATCATGTGCTTAAAGGAAGTTGATGAGACCATTATGTCCTTGGTTAATTAGTTGGATAGCTTCTTTTTTAGGGCTTTTATAGTGGATCTAAGCCAATCTTCCTCATTAATCGAAGCTTGGATGAAGAGTTAGAGAGCTTGTTGTAATCTTTTGGTCTGACTCCTTATTATGGGTCCACTTGGCATGATGATGTCTCTTCTAAGTGGCCCAAGGTGATCCATGCTCACATCAGGTGGCTTCATAAAGAATGAAATGAAAGAAGGTGATGTGAGTAGCGATAACCAAGGGAAGCATTTTTACGAGTCACATGAATCCTGCAAGAAACAGAAATCCCACAAGCAACGAAAATCCCACGGTATAGCTACCTACATAACCGCACGGGCAAGATGCAACGCATACACACATGCAGTAAGAAGGTCATGTACGCACTCCCCAATATGTGAACACATCTACATGCGCCGTAACAACACCCAAAGATTCACCCACACTCGTAGGAGGGGAATTTTCCTTGCGAGACTAAAGAATTTCACTCTCACAAGGACTCCTGCAAGTCTAACTTCAAATGAGCCTTAATTTTTGGCCTAATAAGGTTTCCTAAACTGGGCCAATAGCAAGAAAGGTCCAAATTGATTCAAGAAAGTGGGCTTAAGGCTAACATGACACTCCACAAGCTTAAGGGATTGCATGGTAAGAAGGGAAAAGCTTCGGGTTGGCCCATAAAGAACTCAAGTTTAGCTCATGCGGCCTTGAGGCCCCCCACCAAAGGCATGTCACGCATCTGAATATCTTGACTCACATGTGCGGGCAAGAAAGTGTAGGGGAAAATAATCATGCACATGCAGGATTCCTCCACCCATTAAGAAACTCCTCACCCAACACTCCTCTTTTTAGTTAGTTTCAAGACTACTATTTGGACTGGTAGTTTTGATAAGAAGAAGAAGAGTTCAAGAAGAAATTCGAAAAAGACTCTTAAAAGAAGAAGGACTCAAGGGAAAATGAGATTGAGAAATAGTAGTCTCTTGCCCACGCAGGAGAGTTTAACTTGATAGGGGAACCAATTCTAGTTTCTTTTCACATGTGTTGTTTTAATTTCTTTTTTAGGTAGAAGTTTGATCCCATCAGGAGACTACACAGAATGGAAGACAAACTTCAAGGAAGAAGAAAAATTCGACAAGAAGAAAGCTTTCAAGACCCAATGGGAATCGACCATGAAAAACTTTATCCTAGTCGAATTCTCCTTCCTTCTTCAACTCAAAGATCAATCTTTTTAACCCTATTTAATTTAAATACAGTAATTAAAACAATTACATAATGAGAGATTCAAGGAAAAAGAATAAAGGACACTGAAGATCGATTAGGACTCAATAATCGACCAAGAGAGAGAAGATCCAATTTGATTTAAATTCTTGCTTAGTTTAGTATTATTTTAATGCTTTCCTAGTTGTAGTTAATTTAAAAGTTTGATTAGGATTTTAATTTTCAAGTTTTATTAAAATTTATAAGGTGAATGTCTATATAAAGGCCACCACCCTTCAATTATATTCATTCAGTTTCATATTAATAAAATATTTAGTTTATTTCCTTTACTTTATTCTAATCGTGAGTGAATGTTCA